>CM060701.1:91337122-91747122 GCA_030686995.1 Artemisia argyi | reverse complement strand
ATGGTACAATTGGGGGGGGGGGGAGTATCCAATTGGAGAGTAATAACTCCTACTCGATATAATGCTGTATGGTTTAAATGGGATTCAATTAGGAGGATGCTTATCTTGTTGCTCGCGCATGCGACCTAATTGATGATAAGATTGGAGCGAGGCACACGTACTGTCTTGATGGTTGCCTTATGTGTGTTGGTTGCCTTGCCAATACATGTAGCTTATATGATAACTATAATTATTTGTCCAGCTATGTTTTATAATCACAGTGATTTGGTTGACTAGTGTGTATGAGTCTTAAACCTATGAATCTCACCAACATTATGTTGACATTTTAAGCATCATTTTCAGGTTTGCATTCTAAGGCCAAAGTTGTGGACAACAATTAGGCGAGACTTAGTTGCATATGGAGACTTTATTTATGTTTGGGATTTGATTTTGTTTGAATTTGGTTGTGATACGTTTATGTTTTTCGTTTGGTACTTTCATATCTATTGAAGATACCTTTGGATTTTGGTTTGGTTATTTTATTTATCTTGGGGTATTGTTACAACACTTTGTGTTTGAACTTTGCTCTGTTTATGTGGATGTAGTTGTTCTCTATATAAACACCAGGTGTTGTGATGATATCCATGAAGTTACACCCTCGCATTTCCACCCTGGCGAGGTGTGATAGATTGGTATCAGAGCCTTGGTTATAGAGAATTAGGTGGTTGAACCTAGACTATAACTTAGGGGTCCCTCATATAGTTTCATTTAGGACCTATGTGTAAGTATTATACTTTTACATGTCTATTTTCCTAACTTATGGGTTATTTTATCGAGTTTTTGGATGTCTATCTAACCCTGTACTTAGTATCGTGTATGTCGTTTATAGAATGGCACCTCCTACGCGAAAGACACCTCGATGGACTACAGTAGTAGCTACGGGATGTAAGAGAGTTGGTAAAATGAAGAGAACCAACAAAAGGATGTTGGTCCCCGCTAGCATGTTACCATGTGTGATTGGAGAGAAGCTGACGCTAGAGAATGTGAATGGGTAAATGGCGAAGAAGTATGAGACGAAGGTAGCCGATAAAGAAGGCTTTAGCACCAAGTACCCGGGTAGGTGTCCTTAGTTTTTAGAAGATAATGGGGTAGTTTAGGCTAGACCCCGAGGTTTGTATGATTTTGTGGATCGGGTGGATGAAGAGTTAAGAAATCGTAGAGATGACTTTGCAAGACATCCTCTACCACAGATTCAGGGAAATATGAATGGATGGTTGAGTGAGGAGGATGAAGTGGATTCGGATTTGGAGTCCACTGCGCGTACACCATTTTAAGTCTAAGATAGAACCCGAGCCGCGTGCGACTTTGTTTTCAGTGTTATGTTTTTTAATGTGTTTATTGTTTTGTTGATTTTTGACGTTGATTGTATGTTGGAATGTGAATTCCTATGGATTTTGGGATTTATCACGCGTTTTTAATGATAAGGCTTGGGCAAGTTTGAATATTTTAGTGTGTATATTATGTGTATTATGGGAGTATAATTTGGTTAGTATTGATTGTGTGTTATTTGTTGTAAGATGTTACTATTGCTAGGTGTGGCATTGGAAGCGAGTACACATGTGGAAGGATGCATCTAAAATTGTGGGTGGCCAACACAATTATAAATTTATCACGACACATGTGGACTTATGGCCAATGGTACATCGATCGATGGTGATATGCTTATGTGTAGTAGTATTGAGTTTATTTTCGTTGTATGTTATGGGTGTTCCATATGATGGGAAGTAAATGGTTAAGTATGATTACGGGAATTGTGGAATCTTGTGAACGGTCTCTAATGGTTCTATTGTTCCGCTTGTTTAGGAAATGGCGCCAAGGAAACCAAGACGACCTATCACTAAGTCACCTATGAGTGGAGCTTACCGAACGCCGAAGAAGCCCAAGAAGTCGACACCCATTATTGGGGATAGCAACCCTATCTTACAACAAATGATCAATCAATAGCTAGAAGCTTTAATGCATGAGCTTGTGACTCAATTGAGTGCGCAGATGGGCAGTGGAGCTCATCCTGATGGTGCTGGAAGTGGAGGAAGTGGAAATAATGGGTGTACTTATAAGGAGTTTATGGCTTGTAAGCCCAAGGAATATGATGGAAAGGGTGGTGCGATTGCACTCACTCGATGGATAGAGAAAATAGAGTCGGTGATGGATATAAGTGGATGCAGCGAGGGCCAGAAAGTTAAGTATGCAGTTAGTTCTTTGGTTAACAAGGCGTTGACTTTGTGGAATACGCAACTTCAAGCTAGAGGTAGAGTTGCTGCTTTGGGTATGACTTGGGAGGACTTCAAAACAATAATGGTGGAGGAGTTTTGTCCAAGCAATGAAATGCACAAATTGGAAGAAGAGCTGTGGAATCATACTATGGTTGGAGCTAACCATATGGGGTACACTGACAAGTTTCATGAGTTAGCTAGGATGGTTCCTCATCTGGTAACTCCTGAATCAAAGCGTATTGATAGGTATATCCGTGGGTTAGTTCCACATATTCACGTGATGGTTAGGGCTACTAAGACGACGTTGCTTCTAAGTGCCATTCAAAAAGCTGGGGCACTGACAGATGAAGCAGCTAGGAGTGGAACACTTGAAAATTCAGGCGAGAAGAAACGAGAGGAGGTTGATACTACTAAGACAGTTGGTTTTAGTGGTGACAATAAGAAAGCGAGAAAATGGAAGGGGTTCGTAGCAACGAATCCTAAAATGGCAGCAGTTTTTGTGGGAGCAGTTTCTACGGCTATGGTTGGTAATTATGAGAAGAGGGGATATGCTGGTAATGCCCCTAGATGTGCTATGTCGTGTGTATTTCAGGTGTGGCAAACCTGGACACTTTGCTAAGGACTGCCGCGCGGTGATCACTCCAGTGACTCCAATAGACTCGGTTGGCGCAGGATTTATTCGTAAGGCATGCTATGCGTGTGGTAGTACTGATCATCTCCGCAACTGGTGTCCCAAGTTTAAAAGGACGCCTGGACAGCCGGGAAATCAGTTGGCCATTGAAGGAGGGCAAGGGAAAGGGTTTAACAGGAATGCAGCTAAGGGAAAGGCGTTTACAATGAATGCAAATGAGGCGCGCCAAGACCCGAACATCGTTACTGGTACATTCTCTCTCAATGGTCATGAATCTACTACTTTATTTGATACGGGTGTGGATTATTGTTTTGCTACTACTGAATTTGCTATAATATTGGGTGTTGAATTTAGTGAACTTAGACCTAGTATTGTGATTGAAATAGCTAGTGGTAGGGAGATAGAAGTTGATAAGGTTATTCGTGAGTGTGTTATCGTGTTAGAGGGTGTTACGTTTAGGATTGACTTAATACCCTTAGGACATGGTAGTTTTGATGTGGTATTAGGGATGGATTGATTGGCTAGGCATAAGGCTGAGGTAATATGCCATAAGAAGGTGGTTCGAATTCCATTAGAGGATGGTGGTGTGTTGCGAGTACAAGGAGAAACTGTGGAGAAGAAATCGAAATCCCTTATGAGTGTGAAGTCTAAAGAACTCAAAGTGGGAGATATTCCAATAGTGTGCGAGTTTTCAGGCGTTTTTCCTGAGGATTTGTCTGGATTACCGCCGATACGACAGGTGGAGTTTCGTATTGAATTGATTCCTGGAGCGACGCCTGTAGCGAAAGCTCCCTATCGATTGGCACCTACGGAGATGCAGGAGTTGGCTGCGCAGTTGAAAGAGCTCCAAGATAAGGGGTTTATTCTACCTAGTCATTCCCCGTGGGGAGCACCTGTTTTGTTCATTATGAAGAAGGATGGTTCGTTTAGAATGTGTATTGATTATCGAGAGTTGAACAAGTTAACGGTGAAGAATCGATATCCTCTACCAAGAATTGATGATCTTTTCAACCAGTTGCAGGGTGCTAGATTTTTCTCAAAGATAGATCTGCATTCTGGTTATCATCAGCTGAGAGTGCATGAGGAGGATATTCCCAAAACAGCTTTTAGAACTCGTTATGGATACTTTGAGTTCACAGTTATGCCATTTGGGTTGACTAATGCACCTGCGGTATTCATGGATTTAATGAATCGTATGTGTAGGCCCTATTTGGACAAATTCGTAATTGTGTTCATTGACGACATATTGATTTATTCCAAGACGAAGGAAGAGCATGTGAAACATTAGAGGTTGATACTTGGTTTGTTGGAGAGCGAGGGGTTGTACGCTAAGTTCTCTAAATGTGATTTTTGGTTGTACGCTAAGTTTTCTTGGTCATGTAGTGAATAGTGAAGGCATACATGTGGATCCTAGTAAGATTGAAGCGGTCAAGAATTGGAAGGTTCCAACGACACCTTCTGAGATACGCTCTTTCTTAGGACTAGCAGGATACTACAGGAGATTTATAGCAAACTTTTCAAGGATTGCTAAGCCTCTCACTATGTTGACTCAGAAGAATAAGAAGTATGAGTGGGGAGATGAGCAAGAGATGGCTTTTCAGACACTAAAGGATAGTTTGTGTAATGCACCTATTCTGACGTTACCTGACGGGCCAGATGATTTTGTGGTATATTGTGATGCGTTGAATCAATGTTTTGGGTGTATGTTAATGCAAAGAGGGGAAGTGATAGCTTATGCATCCCGATAACTCAAGATTCATGAGAAGAATTATACCACTCATGATCTAGAGTTTGGTGCGGTGGTATTTGCTCTCAAGAATTGGAGACATTATTTGTATGGTACGAAGAGTACAGTTTATACCGATCATAAGAGTCTTCAGCATATTTTTACTCAAAATGAGCTGAATATACGCCAAAGAAGATGGATGGAGCTGTTAAGTGATTATGACTGCGACATTTGCTATCATCCTGGAAAAGCGAATGTGGTGGCTGATGCGTTGAGTAAAAAAGAAAGAATTAAGCCTATACGTGTGCGAGCTATGAGCATAACATTGCAGTCAGGAATTAAGAGTAAGATATTGGCAGCACAAGAGGAAGCTCTCAAGGATGAGAGTGCTATGGCTGAAATGTTGTGTGGGTTAGATCAGCAGATGGAAAGAAGGGAAGATGGTGGACTGTATTTCTTGGATCGAATATGGGTTCCACTAGTAGGAGATGTGAGAAAGTTGATCATGGATGAGGCTCATAAGACGAGATACTTGAATCTAGGATCTGATAAAATGTACTATGATCTTAGAGATGCTTACTGGTGGCCGGGAATGAAGAGGGAGATAGATGAGTATGTTAGTCAATGTTTAAGTTGCTTGAAAGTTAAGGCTGAACATCAGAAACCCTCTGGATTGTTACAGCAGCCGCCGATTCCTGAATGGAAATGGGATAATATAACAATGGATTTCATTACTAAATTGCCTCGCACAAGTAATGGACATGACACGATATGGGTCATTGTGGACAGATTGACGAAGTCTGCACATTTTCTGGCCATACGTGAAGATTACAAGTTGGAGAAGCTGGCAAGGATCTATATTAATGAGATTGTGGCAAGGCATGGTGTGCCTGTGTCTATTTTTTCAGATCGGGATAGTAGGTTTACTTCGCGGTTCTGGAAGTCGTTGCAAAAGGCTTTGAATACACGGTTGGATATGAGCACTGCTTATCATCCACAGACAGATGGGCAAAGTGAGCGGACAATTCAGACTTTGGAGGATTTGCTTCGTGCATGTGCTATTGATTTTGGAGGAAGCTGGGGTACTCATCTGCCTTTAGCTGAGTTTTCCTATAATAATAGTTATCATTCAAGCATTAGATGTGCACCGTTTGAAATGTTGTCTGGAAGGAAGTGTAAATAACCTGTGTTATGGGTAGTTGTTGGGACGAGTCAATTAATTGGACCTGAACTGGTACAAGAGACTACGGATATGGTCTTTCGGATTAAGGAAAGACTTAAGGCTACGAGAGATCATCAAAAGAGTTATGCGGATAATCGCCATAAACCTTTGGAGTTTAGTGTTGGGGATTTTGTGATGCTGAAAGTGTCACCATGGAAAGGTGTTGTACGTTTCGGAAAGAAAGGCAAGTTAGCAACTAGATATGTTGGACCATTTGAGATTACGGAGAGGATTGGACTTGTGGCGTATCATTTGAGATTTCCTGAGGAACTAAGTGGTGTGCATGATACGTTTCACGTATCTAATTTGAAGAAATGTTTGGCGAATGCTAGTTTGCATGTGCCACTAGATGAGATTAAGGTTAACATAACACTTAACTTTTTGGAGGAGCCTGTTGAGGTTATGGATAGAGAGGTCAAGAGTATGAAGCGTAGTAAGATACCATTGGTAAAAGTACGATGGAATTTCAAACGTGGTCCTGAGTTTACTTGGGAGCGTGAGGATCAACTGAGAGCTAAGTATCCTAAGTTGTTTGCTGAGAAGTCAGATGAGACGAACTGTTAAATCACGGGACGAGATTTCCCTAAGTGGGGGATGATGTAACAACCGTGGTTTTAGCAGGTTAGTTAGACTAACAGTCTCGATTTATCTAACTTTGTTTGGTGTGATTTGGGTGGATATATATATATATATATATATATATATATATATATATATATATATATATATATATATATATATATATATATATATATATACGAGTATATGTGTGTTCTTGCGTATTATTGTGTGATTAGTATTTGAGTTAGCACTAAATCCCTTTGCGTTAATGGTTGTTATTGTGATTTGGGAAGTATTGATTTTGGGAAAGTTCATTTTTGATCACCTTTGTGGTGTAGAAATGACTCATATATTTTTGGTGTTTTGTGGTTTTGCGTAACGAGTTTTTGTTCAAGTATTTGAGCGTTAGTAAGTTATGGGAAGGTTGTTTTCATGGGATATGTTTATAGAGTGTGTGAAATTTTATTTTTGGAAACTTTATTTTGAAAATGATTATTTTTCCGGATTGTCGTAAAATTAAGGTTTATCGCGAAAGACGTTAGGTTTCATTATGGGGGTACATAAAATATGAAAAGTATGAGGTTTTGAGTGTAATAAATAAATTTAATATATATATATATATATATATATATATAATAATAATAATAATAATAATAATAATAATAATAATAATAATAATAATAATAGGGGTGGCCGAATAAAGGATAAGGGGGAAAAAGAAAACCAAATTTGATACCAAATACAACTCTAAGATTTAAGGGTTATCCAATATAAATACAAAACCAAAGCTCCCAAATCTCTTTTCCTGCAAATTTGAGTCGACCACAAGGAGAAAAGAAGAAGAAAAATTTAGGGTTTATAGTTTTCAAGCAATAATCAAGAATCAAGGTAAAATCCTTAAACCCTATGTTTAATTAATTAGTTATTGCGTTAATTCATGTAATATTAATTAGGATGGAATTTAGGGTTTATATACTTCTGTAAATTAATGAAGTAAAACATTTTAGAATCATTAGTTGATAATAGTATGGTAATTGGTTAAGAGAATTGAGTGTAAAACGCGTTAGTTTATGCGTTTGGGTTTGGGTTTGGGCTGAAAACTAGGGCTGTAAAGATATGAGTGTATTTAATGGATGGTAAGGAGTTAGGTCACGAATGTTTGGTCTAAATTGAAGTTTAATGAAAGAGCTTTCCAAAAAGTCCGGCCATGATTGATTTCAAGGTCGGGAAGTTAGTCTTTTGATTTTTCTTTGATAAGGTGTCAAAGCTGTTAAACCGGGACAGAATTTGGGTAAACGTTTGATAGTGAATTGTGGGTGAAAAAGTTTTATTAAGGTTAGCCCTTCTGGAAAATTTGAGTTTTAAGTTATCTTAGACTACCACGAAAAAGATTCGCGTTAAAAAGTTGTAGAAGTATTTTATTCTAATTAAAACTTTTTGGTGTGCGTTCAGATCCGAATTTGGATAGTTGACAAGTTTGATTTTCTAATGGGTACTTGTATGTGTTATTAGACCATGGCCTTCTGGGATTAGCTTTTATGCTTATGAGAGACCATGGTGAATTTTTTGTGTGAGTTTTTGAGCATTAATTGTTATTATTTCATGTGGGTGAATGTACCCTAAAATTATGCGTTCTCTGATTTTAAAAGTGCAAGGGATTTAGTGAGTATTAGGTTATGGTGATGCACTACAACAAAAAAAGTCATGGACACCGGTTAGAATGGCTCTTTAAGACTGGTTTTAGAACTACTCTCTGTGATGGGGTATCTCTTTGACCCAGAGTCATTGAAACCGGTTATATAACCGGTTTTTAATAAGAGCAGTGAGACTTGTTTTCTTGTCAGAACCAGTTTGCATTATAGAGGAAATAAACTCATTTTTGAATCTTATAACCAGTCTTTGTGAGAATTATTTTATGATGATAATGTTTTAAAAAAAATCACAAAATTTCTAATTTTTCAGAATTCCCCAAATCAACGTCTTACTTAAAGCACAAAGTCAAAGTTGGAGCTAATACAATATTAATTTAGTATTAATGATATCAAATTGTGTGCTACAACACATCACTTACAATTATAAGCTATAATCCTTACAGATTTTGTGTCACAAAAATCACTCATTAAAACAAGATGGTTTAGGATGCTTATTCATTAAAGCGTACTTTTGATACATTTTGTATGTTTCCATTTAAGCTATCATTTACTAGCTTGACTTGTTGGAGATATAACATAACCATCTAATAAAAGGATCGAAACATCCACTCGACAACAAACCATAAGAGTTAACTGTAAATTCAGGATGCTTAGTTCCACATAATCTAGAAGAAATGTATCGCGACGCACCTTTGCTTCTTTGGCGGCTGCAGCCTTTGCATGAGGCAGTTTATATGCAGCAGGTTTCTTCTTAACGTTAGGAGGATTAATAGGCTCCACAACACCCGAGAACACTTGCAGTGTTGACATAAATAATGTCTAAAAACATTGTTAGCATATTAACAATATCTCTATGTTTTGATAATTACAAAGCATAAACTCATTAATCTAAAACTTATGACGTAAACAAGTTTTCAGTGCTTAATTTTTGTCTTTGAATCCATATCACTTAAGGTATGAATAAACAAAGTATTTATTGCATTTCATGATCAAAGGAAATTTTTATAATCACTAGGATTTTTATAAAATGTATTAAACATTCTATATCTTTTACAAAATTACTTTTGGAATTAAAAGAATATGTTTAATTCATTATAAATATATGATTTCAAATTTCCAACAAAAAATGGCAAATTTTATCCAGAAAAATCTTCCCCACTAGAAGACAAGAAAATCCAACGTTCTAAAAGGGCGGCCCCCTTAATCATTAAGGGGACCGGCCTCTAATTAAGGGGACCGGCCACGCTCCAGAACAGTAAATTTTCTCCTTATAAATACTAGTTCATCCCACAGAATTTTCTCACCTTTTGCACTCCTAAACTTTCTATTCTAGATCCCCATTTCTATTCTCTTAATCCTTTGATCATAAATACATAATTCTTTGTTTCAAAGTGATTCAAACATCATCCTATCAAGTGCAAGAGAAGAATACTTCTATCGTCCAAGACAAGAAGTATTACAACTTGTTTTGACCTCCACATCCAAGTTGTTGGTGCATCATCAAGATTATTTACACAATTCTTTGTGAAGATTGTTGTGAATATTTGATTGTAGATAGTTGTGCTAGGCATATTGATTGTGTGATTAGTTAGTTGTTTGGTGTGAAGAAGAAAAGTTAGGAATTAGATTGTAGTGAAGAAGCTAGGTGTGAAGTTGTTAGTTGTGAAGAAAATTGGTGTGAGGAAGATAGGCGTGAAGTAGTTAGTTGTGAAGTAGATTGGTGTGAAGAAGTTGTGATTTAGTTGTGAAAAAGTTGTGGTGTGTAAATTGGTGTGTAAGGTTTTCTCCGCCATAAGGGAGCTTGTTGATATAGTGAAGAAAACTCTCGAGTAGGTGACTCGAGGAGTGCAGTAGGGCAAGGAAGGTGTCCTTGTAGCTGAACCACTATAAATCCTTTGTCTCGCGGTTAGATCTTTCCTTATCTTACTTATTATCTTGTTTATGTCGTTATTACTTTTGTAGACGTAGATGTTTATATATGTAGTTGCTCATATAGTGCTAGTATTGATTTTACTTAAAGATCAAACAAAAGTTTCATTCACAAAACAAAGTTTTTACAATCAAACTAAAAAGGTAACATACATATAATTGATCATTTCGATCAAGTATAGTTTTCATACAAAATATAACTAAGGATTACAAAATAAACGTTTACTTACTTGTCTCTCGTATATAGCTATAATTGTTTATATCATGCATGTGTTGATTTCACATACCTAGCTTACATTATTATTATTGTTCATACTTAGATATAGTTGTTCATATTGTTCAAGATTTGAGTTCGCATAAGATAGAATCAAAGTTTTTAAAAGCAAACAAGACTTTAAAACTAAACTAAGTTTTCATAATAAAATTAAAAAGACGTAAAACTATACAACCCCCCTTCTAGTTTTCCACAATTGGTATTAGAGCTACGTTAAACAAGATTTTTGAAATAAACTGTATTTTAAAACTTGAAACGATCTATGGAATCTGAAAAATATTTAGAAGAGCAATCTATGCAAAGACCACCACTATTTGAAAGTGATGGTTTTCTTTATTGGAAAAATAGATTCGAAACTTATGTGAAATCAAAAAATCTTGATCTTTGGCATGTCATTACCTTTGGTGATTTTCCCCCTATTCAATATAATTTTGAAACTAAAATGGATGAAGTTGTATCTTTTGAAAAACAAAATGATGATTTGAAAAAGAAACTAGCAAAAAATAATGAGGCTAAAATGGTTATTTATAAGCGTTACCACGCAAAGAATATGAAAGAATTTTTATGTGTAAAACCGCAAAAGAAATTATTCAATCACTCACCAAGGTAATAGTCAAGTTAAAGATAACAAAATAGATCTTCTTGTTCAACAATATGAACAATTTACGATTCCGGAGGAGGAATCAATAGATAATGCTTTTGCTAGATTTAACACTATCATCACAAGTTTAAAAGCACTTGATGAGAATTTTTCTAGTAAGAATTTTGTTAGGAAATTTCTTAGGGCTCTTCATCCAAAATGGCGAGCTAAAGTTACGGCGATTGAAGAATCGAAGAACTTGTCAACTCTTCAACTTGATGAGTTGATCGGCAACCTGAAAGTCTACGAAGCAATAATAAAGAAAGACTCCGAGATGGTCAATGGAAAAAGAGAGCAAAGCAAGTCAATTGCGTTGCAAGCTAGGAAGGAATCTAGTAACGAGGATAGCTCAACCTCCGTATGTGATGACGAAGAATATGCGATGGCCGTAAGAGACTTCACGAAATTCTTCAAAAGGCGAGGAAGATTCGTTAGACAACCGCATGATGAAAGGAAAGCAAACCAAAGAAATAAAGATGACAAAAATGGCAAAAGTGGTAGGAAGTGCTTCAAATGTGGTGATCCAAATCATCTCATCGGAAAATGTCCAATGATGTCAAGAGATCAAAATCAAAAGGCATTTGTTGGAGGAGCTTGGAGTGATAGCGATGATGATGAGAAAGAAATCACAAATGAAGAGAAGTGTCTTATGGCTAAGACATCAAGCGAGGTAAGTTCCGAAACCGAATACTTGAGTGACGAAAATTTATCATTAGACGAAAAAGACCTAGATAGTGAATATAATAGGTTATGCAAATTAGGTCAAAAGGTTATAGCTAAAAATAAGTCACTAAAACATATTAATAATCTATTAGAAAATGAAGTACTCAAATTAAAAATTAGACTACAACATTTGGAAAAAGGAAAAGAAGTTTTTATAGAATGTAAAACATGCATAGAGGTTAAAAATGAAAACAAAAAACTTAAAGATGAACTTTTCAAACTTGACAAGTTTAAAAATAGTAGTAACCCACTTAAGAAAATAATAAGTGTTCAAGAAACTTCGGAAGATAAAACCGGTCTAGGATTAACCTCAACTAATGTTTCAACTAGTGAAAATAAAAGTATAAAATTTGAATGTGAATCTAGTAAACAAAAATCATTAGAATCAAAAACTTAGTATATACTTACAAAAGATAAAAAAATACCCATTGCGTATGATGAAAAAGTAAAAACTTTTTATAAACCATCCTTAAAGACCGAAGTAGGATCCTCTAAATCTAAATTAAGATCTAAAACTCCACCACCAAGAAAACCAAATAATCTTCATACTAGATCTAAAACACCTCAACCTAGAAGAAACCAAAATAGACAAAACTACAATAATACTAGTCATCAAATGTGTAATTATCAACCAAGTTACAATCCTTGGGGAATATTACCACCATACATGCATCCTAGCCAAATGTTGAATATGTTTGGACCAAACAACATTGGACCAATGAGACAATGGGGACCAAGTGGCTAAGCTGTCAATCTTGGAAGTAGTTGGAATATCATCTACTAATGACTTCTATAAGTCAACATGGTCACTTGAAGTGCTTAAAGATATTCCATTGAAGACTAAAAGGTACACGTTTCTTTTAAGTTCATCACTATAATTTGCATGCTTAGATAAATGATTAGTTAGATTAATGCTTAGCTATACATATATATGTACATAATAGCTTATATTCTTATAACCTAGAAACATCATTGGTTGACTCTCCTAGGAATAAGATAAAATTGTTCATTGCCGAACAAAATAGAAATTGGAAATCTTCTATATCCACTATTAGCAAACTCATGGTGATGAAGTGAAATGAGTTAAGTGGATCGATCATTAATACAGAAGTAGGATTAGATCCCTCGCGTAAGAAAACTATGGATGAAACAAGCTCTCGTAGATTATGGCATTAAGTTAGATAAGCGTGCGAAAACAAAGGAACTATAGATGTTAGGTTATACCCCATTCAACACTCTTGCATCTAACATATATATTATCATCTTCATTTCCTTTAGGATCATAGGATATGTAGAAACGATAGCATGAGATAATAATAGGCTTAACCAATCCTCTTGAGCATGAGATCTTTAATAAACATTTTTTTAAAATATTTGATTTATGATATTTGTTGTCAAAAATCTAATTTCTCTAAAAATATGCAAAAAACCTCACATTTTGGAAAATAGTTTTTCAAATAACTATCCCACTTTTAAATAACATGTTTTCACTATCAATGTCCACAATTTTGTTTTGATCAAAACTAAAGATTGGGAAAATATCCTTTACCGTTCATTCACACATTTTGAAATAAAAACCCAATCTATCTTATTCAAATAACTCTCACATCTAAGTGAAAACCTACTTTCAAACATTGTTGAATAATGCTAAAAACGTCTCTTTTAAAATCATGCATGGTGATCTCATACTTGTCATCTATATTTATATAAATGAAACTTATAAGTGAACTAAATCAAATCAAGAGGACCATGGTTTGTTTATTAAGACTTTGTTTGTAACATGTCTAGAAATCCATGCTATCATAACTACCCACTTATTGCACATTGATACACATTAGGATTAATCCTCCTAGTTATGTAGTTATGTAATACTTGATGTTGCTTATTGTTTCCTAGCACTTATAGTTTACTTGCTTGATGAGTATGTTTGCATGCTAGATGAAATTGCTTGTTTACTTAATCTCTTTGATTAACATGCTTTGGCTACATTATTGCCTACATAATTAGTATATGCTTAATTTCCTCAAAGAGTTGGACTTGTTTGAAACCAAAAACACAACCTTTCTGCAATTCACTACCAAAAACCCATTTCTGGCAATCTGGGAATCACCAGATGGGCGGCCCCCTTAAATCATTAGGCGGCCCCCTTAATTATTAAGGGGACCGACCTCCAATTAAGGGGACCGGCCATCTTATGGTCGAAAGTGTTGTTTCTTTTTTCTACTTTTTATCCCATTTCATCCTACACTTCCTAAAATTCACAAACCTATTCTATACTAAACCCTCCATCAAAGTTTATCCATCCTTGATCCTACATTATAAACACTCTCATTCCTCTCAATCTCCACTCATCTCATCATTTCCTCTCCCATTAAACCAAAACCACCAAGAAACCCATTTGGAGAAGAAAAGCCTAACTTCCATTAAAATCCCGTCAAACCAAATGATGTTGTCAAACATCCAACACCAAATTCCTCCTATGTATTCAACATTACATACTTAACACCTCACTCTCCTACCCAACAACATTACATATCAACAACCTTTACTCACCCATATCCTTCTACATTACACTCAAACCTCATAATCTCTACACACTCAAACCTCATAACCTTTACTCACCTCAACCTCAAATTTCATCTCCTAGTGCACCTAATGCATCATCTTTAACACCCTCCTACCAAGAAATCCCTTCCATAAACATCGCTCTTTCACTCTCACCAATCACATCATTTGATACTCATTTCCCATCTTTACCATTAACTCCACCTAGTCATCCTCACAAAAATATTCAACCATATAACCATTCCATACACTCTACAAAGTGTGTCATCACCACTACAACTTAACCCATGAAGGTCAAACCATATTTCATGATACACAAACCTCATGTTCAATCAAATGAACCCTTTCACAAACCTCATCATAATAACCAAACATCTATCTTTGTTTCCCAAAATACACCTTCATCTCACCCACATAAGCCATATAAAGAGCATGTTCAATCTTAAAACAACAATCCCAATCTCATTCCTAACACCTCACATTTTGATCAACCTACCAATCCAACATCCAAAACACTCTCCACTCAAGGAACATCCTCCTCTTCCATACCTTTATCCTCATCCATTCATGATTACTCAAACTCACAAATGTCTCCACCACCAAAAGTATTATCACCACCTCCTACCAACTCACTTGCTATTCCTATGTTGCATGTCCAATCATCCATCCCTAATAAAAACCACACTCCACCATCATCACCTTCATTCGGACACTTGATGTTCATTGAAGAACTCAAGGAAGCCCATGAGCTTTGTGCTCTTCTCGCCTTACACTTTGCTCAATGCAACTTGGAATAATTTTCCTCTAGCTCTCCTTCATCACCCCACAACTTGAAACAAGTTGCAAAACATGTCAACAATTTTCCTTGTTGCATCCTTCTCCAAAAACAAACCATTTCATTGAATGAACACTTCACTTGGATTGAGTATCTTCTCACTAGATCTCATCCAAAACCCTTGCTTGAACAACATCCAAACTCTCAATCAACCTCTTCCGCTCCTAACTCTACACCTCTAAACTCTCCACCACCAAACTCTCCAACGTTCATGCACCTAAACATATACCTCCATTAATCCAACAATCTTACCCTAACTTAACCACTTTCATTCAAAACACTCCATCATCAACCATCTAAGCATAATATATGCTTATGATTTTCACTTTCAAATAAGAATCAACCAACCTTTTGTTACAAGCAAGTCCGATGGCTCTCTTTGGCAAATTAGGATCTTTAACATAATCACTTTGAATTAATTGTTATGTATCCTTAATATTTGTTTGCTATGCTTGTTATTTGTATATTGCATATTTTTCTATGTTGTTTGTGCTCTAAATATTTTTGCAAGCATTCCATATCTCGATTTCTTATGACCTCAAAACGAGGGGGAGCTATACATTCGTCGGGATAACCTTTTTGATTTTACAAAAAGTGGGAGAAGAGAATGTTAAACTCTAATAATACTTGTCTAAAAATTATTTTTTAGACCTAATGAGTTTAAGGTTTTGTAATCATCAAAAAGGGGGAGATTGTTGACATAAATAATGTTTAAAAACATTGTTAGCATATTAACAATATCTCTATGTTTTGATAATTACAAAGCATAAACTCATTAATCTAAAACTTATGACGTAAACAAGTTTTTAGTGCTTAATATTTGTCTTTGCATCCATATCACTTAAGGTATGAATAAACAAAGTATTTATTGCATTTCATGATCAAAGGAAATTTTTCTAATCACTAGAATTTTTATAAAATGTATTAAACATTCTATATCTTTTACAAAATTACTTTTGGAATTAAAAGAATATGTTTAATTCATTATAAATATATGAATTCAAATTTCTAACCAAAAATGGCAAATTTTATCCAGAAAAATCTTCCCCACTAGAAGACAAGAGAATCCAACGTTCTGAAGGGGCGGCCCCCTTAGTTCCTTAGGCGGCCCCCTTAATCATTAAGGGGACCGACCTCTAATTAAGGGGACCGGCCACGCTCTAGAACAGTAAATTTTCTCCCTATAAATATTGGTTTATCCCACATAATTTTCTCACCTTTTGCACTCCTAAACTTTCTGTTCTAGATCCCCATTTCTATTCTCTTAATCCTTTGATCATAAATACATAATTCTTTGTATCAAAGTGATTCAAACAACATCCTTTCAAGTGCAAGAGAAGAATACTTCTATCCTCCAAGACAAGAAGTATTAAAACTTGTTGTGACCTCCACATCCAAGTTGTTGGTGCATCATCAAGATTATTTACATAATTCTTTGTGAAGATTGTTGTGAATATTTGATTGTAGATAGTTGTGCTAGGCATATTGATTGTGTGATTAGTTAGTTGTTTGGTGTGAAGAAGAAAAGTTAGGAATTAGATTGTTGTGAAGAAGCTAGGTGTGAAGTTGTTAGTTGTGAAGAAAATTGGTGTGAAGAAGATAGGCGTGAAGTAGTTAGTTGTGAAGTACATTGGTGTGAAGAAGTTTTGTAGAAGTTGTGATTTAGTTGTGAAGAAGTTTTGGTGTGTAAATTGGTGTGTAAGGTTTTCTCCGCCATAAGGGAGCTTGTTGATATAGTGAAGAAAACTCTCGAGTAGGTGACTCGAGGAGTGGAGTAGGGCAAAGAAGGTGTCCTTGTAGCCGAACCACTATAAATCCTTTGTCTCGCAGTTAGATCTTTCCATATCTTACTTATTATCTTGTTTATATCGTTATTACTTTTGTAGACGTAGACGTTTATATATGTAGTTGCTCATATAGTGCTAGTATTGATTTTACTTAAAGATCAAACAAAAGTTTCATTCACAAAACAAAGTTTTTACAATCAAACTAAAAAGGTAACATACATATAATTGATCATTTCCATCAAGTATAGTTTTCATACAAAATATAACTAAGGATTACAAAATAAACGTTTACTTACTTGTCTCTCGTATATAGCTATAATTGTTTATATCATGCATGTGTTGATTTCACATACCTAGCTTACATTATTATTATTGTTCATACATAGATATAGTTGTTCATATTGTTCAAAATTTGAGTTCACATAAGATAGAATCAAAGTTTTTAAAAGCAAACAAGACTTTAAAACTAAACTAAGTTTTCATAATAAAATTAAAAAGACGTAAAACTATTCAACCCCCCCTTCTAGTTTTCCACATGCAGTATAAATAAGATCCATAAAGAACTAATAATCTGGTCCAAAACAAATTATATAAATAAGATCCATAAAGAACCGTGGTTTGTTGTTCACTTTTAACAAGCCAATATACATGAAAATTTCTTTAAAGCCACCAAAGTTATCAAGTTGCTTTGCTTTCCAATCAAACTACGAAATGAGTTAGCACAGGTCCATGAACAGAACATTAAGTATCATATGATTACTAAATAAAAAGAACCTGAGAAGGATGCACCCATAAACATCTGCAAATTCTTTTTGTGAAAGTTACCATTGAGCATCATGTGCATACCCTGCTTTGCCTGTAATAACTTTGACCAACTATCAGACACTTATGAAAGCATGATATCTGCTTAATAAATCACGTAACTTCTGAAGTCTTTTTTTTTCTGAAACAATGACTTAGCCACATTCACAAAATGCTAAACTTCATCTAAACCATAACCTACAAAAGAAATGGTTAAACTCGATAAACTGACTCAAGTTTATCTTTCATGAATGAGAATCTACATCTTTGTATGTAATAGCATTTACCTACTCGCGCACATCATCACTTAGAGCGGCAAGAAGCTTGACAAAAATTAGGACCGCCCCATGATCAATTACGACCTTTGTGTTCTCAGAAATTCCAAAAGCAATGTTCATGAGTGCCCAACAGCTTCAAACTATCAATGTTCTGAGCTCAAAGATAAGCTTAAAAGCAAACAAACAAAAGATACATAGGCATCATGCATTAAAGCCAATGCTTAGATATATATTACCTGGAGCTGAGGGAAATCCTCTCTCATCAAGAGCTCGAAGAATCGAGGTACCACACTAGATTGAATGACTTCCTCAATTGGTAGACTTCGTTCTGTGAAACAAAGTTCAATCAGATTCACATGTAATGATCAGCAAATAATACTATTTGCAACTGAATACAACTAGAATAAAAAATTTTGTACCTATTGAAAGCGATTAACGAGACTTAGTAGTTGCCTCCAGTAGCATAGCGCTGTCATTTGAATATACTCCAGCAACCATAGAATGAAGGCTTTCTAACTGCAATTACATCAACTCACTAGTTCAGATGACAGCAACATGAGACACAAAATGTATCTATAGATGACAGCAACATGAGAAACAAAATGTATCTATAGGACCATCAACTGATTCATGACAAATTCATATTCATAGCACCAAGTACGCATTGGTCCAAGCATTCCGAACAACAATTAGGCAAAGTCGGAGGAAAATTGAACAATAGAATTCTTAGTACATACTACTATGAATGATATATAACATTCACTGATCCAACCAAAAAATTAAGTGAAAATGTTTACAACTTTATGTGCATTTAACTCATTTTTAGTGTTTATCTTTACAACTGTCAAATTATTAAATAAAGACTAAAAATACTGATGACTTAAATTTCTAGATTTAGCACCAAAGTTAAATATGATTGCAACGCTACAAGTCAAAAAGTTTGACTAAAAAGGTGAATATAAGCCTTAAAATCAAAGAGTCTGATGCATACTATATAAGTGTTTGTTAACAAAAAAAGTATTAAGAAATAAAATGCAAAGTTGCTAATCACCAACTATAACCATTGAGCTAATCACCAACTAGAACCATTGACGATAATTATACGAAAGCTATCGCATATAAATCACTCTTATTATGTTGAATCATTAGACCTTTAACAATTAACTATGTATCTTGACAAATACACTAATGAATCTCAAGTTGAAATAGTTCACACGAATGAAATTTGAAGACCCTAAATTTACACTTAACCACAATATTCATGTAATGAACATGTTCAGGGGAAAAAAATATATCAATCAACTCCTTTAATTTTAATAATATTAGTGGGTATCCAAGGATGATGATGCATTTTTGGTTAACAGGGGATGAAAAAGTCATGAGTATAAAGAAACAAATTAAACCGAAATGCTTGATATAAAACTACCTCATAATTTAATGTAAAATTTGAATGCAGGTTAGGCCACAATTCACTTAAGACATGAACCTGTGAATTAACAAATTAAGGGTTAAAAAAACAACAATTACCAGTCATTACCGACAAAAAATTAGTAACATATAAATAAAGTTTAACGGATTAAATGACACCTGATAACAAAGATTACCGAAACCACAAAATTACAAAAGTTTAATAAATGCAATCATCCGAGCAACACAACAAAACTAAAAGGAAATAGATATACTTCTTGTGAGTCGTTCGGATCACATATACGAGATTGTGGAATGCTTGGTAGGGTTTTGATTTGGTTGAAGTCGATATGCTAGAGAGGGCAATGTGGATCTAGAAGTGGTGGAGTTTCATTTGTGAAATTAGGGCAGGATGTTGAAAAACTTGAATTTTCATTGAGAAAATGTGGCGGTCGAAGTTTCATTTTGGAGGAAAATGTGGCGCTAGAATTTCATTTTAGAGGAAATAGTCACCTCCCACCCATTTATTTTTTTATTGACACATGTTATTTTATCTATCAAACAGTTATACATTGGAGTATTTAAAATATGATTTAAGCGTTTATACATTTGTGTTTGTAAATTAAAAATTTACTAGTATGGTACTCGCGCGTTGCGGCGGCGGGTACCATGCAAATAAAATTTTATGCGAGTAATGTATCTGATTATATGTCTTTCATGACGATTTATGATAATATTTTGGAGGTTGGCTGAACCGGACAAAACCACCAAAAATCGCGAAACGTTTGGGAAAGTGGTTCGTTGTATGATCCCATTTTAAAAACCATGTATACAAGATAATAAGAAAGTTATGTTAATTGTATGAATTTTTTTAATGTTTGATTAGCTTGTACATTAAATAGGGGGTTGAAAAGTCAAATGGTTGAACATTTATTGTATTATATGGTTGTACTAATAGCTTAGCTAATTTATTTACTTAAAAATCTATTTTTGGTAATCCTAAAAATTTAATATGAAAGAAGGTGTAAAATGTATTATAAGTAGTATAGATATCACAAATCACCTTTCATAATAAAAAAAGGTAAAATGTGCATATATAAAATAATAAATAATGTTCGCTAAAAAATTAAAATATCACATAACTCGAGCTCGAGCTTGAGCTTAACTCAATCGAATCAAGCTTTTATCGAGCTCAACCCGAACACGAGCCTAATAAACTAACTCAAAACACATGACGAGCCGAAGTAAAGGTATGAAAGAAGTAAAAAGCGATCAGTAATGTTGGACTAAAAAAGAAGTCTTGAGATTGGTTCTTATGAAAAAAATAAGTGTTGATAATACAAACACTGGGAAATTGGTCTTCTCATAAAGACCAATGTCTTAAACTATGTACACAAACTGGTTTCTTAAAAAAAATGGTTTCTTTGTAATTTTTTTTTAAAGAGTGGTCATTTTCTCAAAAACCAGTCTTATGTTGCCTATGTCTGCTAATTTCTGAACATGTAGACTGGTTATTTTATAACTGGTCTCTATTGAGGGGTGTTTATAGCCTTTTTTTTTGTAGTAGTGATGATTGGTATGGGGTCTAGGAGATCCTTGGTGGTCATATGAATCTTAGACATCCATCATATGTGTATGACATGGGTTATAGCTTTTAGCTTGGCCATGTGAAATATGGATTTATTTTGTGTGTTATAGATTGTGATTTGGTTTTATGGAAGCTGCAAAGTTTGAGGTGAGTTCATAGTCCCACTTTTTACTTTGTTTTAAACTTGGGATGGGAATGATGCTTGTGATAATTGTTTTGAGTTACTGTGATTATGTGTGGTTTAAAAAGCTTGGACTTATAATGTTATGGTGTAAATGCTATATGTGATGATAATGTTATGTTGATTAGATAATGTTATGATAATGTTGTGTGGTCCAGTTGGGGGGAGTATCCAATTGGAGAGTAATAACTCCTACTCGATATAATCCTGTGTTTTTCAAATGGGATTCAATTGGGAGGATGCTTATCCTGTTGCTCGGGCATGCGACCTAATTGATGATAAGATTGGAGCGGGGGACACGTGTCATCCTGATGGTTGCCTTATGTGTGTTATTTGTCCACACTAGTACAAAAAGTTCTATTGGTCACGCATGGTCGATTTTGAAATGTCACACTGTAACATTTATACGTGACTAAATGTACCAGAATAAAATGAACAGCCACACTTGATCCAACTTGTGTGACCATTTCGGAATTCTATTGTCACACATTTGAATATTTATGTGACTAGAGGTAACTGGAAAAAAATTTTGGATTATTTAGTCAGTTTTAATTCGAGACGTGTGACAGATACAAATGAGCTCGAAACATTAGCCACACTATAGATATAAATATGTGACAAATATATGTCACACAATTTAAAAGTGTGACCAAAATAGATATATGGTCACATTAGGTAATTGTGTATGTGGCTAAATTATATAGTCAAGTTTGCCACACATTATTTAAACGTGACTGCTATTCTTTGCTGAATATTTAGCAACATAGCGTTTGAAATGTGTGACAACGGAAAAGTAAGTTTGAAGCGTTAGTCACGAAATGCGTTTAAGAGTGACAAATATATGTCACACATTTGAAGAGTGTGACCAAATGTCATATATGGTCACACTAAACCATAGAAACATGATTAAGTGTAACTAAAATTCGATACATATGGTCACGTAAGTTAATATGTGTATCTAAAATTTAGTGTGTGTTTGTTTTCCAAATCCTAATGGGTATTATATGTGACCAATACATTCAAAATAGTCACATTGTGAAACATTCATGTGACTATTATTTATTGCAAAATGTGAAGTCAGTTATCATTAACCTTGATATTAGTCACATTGAGTTTTTGTGTGAGTAAATTAAAGATGCTATATATATGGTCACATGAAGTATTTATTTAGGTGGCTAAATTATAGTGTCATATTTTGTCACACATTATTGAAATGTAGTCACAATTCGATACATATGATCACACATTTCTGATAACTTATGTATACGTACTCTATTTAGTTTGAGTCTAATTTGATATTCACTGCATGAATTGAGTTCAGACTATTAGTCATGACTCTTCATTTGCCCCATTACAATGCTCCTAGTTATACTTAGAACTGTTAAGTATATTTAGATGTTGGGATGACTGTGCATATGTTATGGCTTGTATTTTCTTTGTTTCTATACTAACATTTTGCAGGAAAAGCAAAGAAAAAGTTGTTTGGATTGGAATATGGGTGAATGATAGTAACTCTGAACTTAATGCAGCTAATGCTAGTAACTCAGAACTTAATTCTGCTAGGCAGAACTTAATGCTGCTAGCCCGTTTGTGCCCTCACGTGCGTTGCACGTCAGGGTATTTTCGTCACTTCACTGTTCCCGCTATAACACATTAACACACTTCAGCTACCTCCCTTTCACGAAAATCGACGAGGATATTTTTTGCAAATAACAAAACTAAGTCGTGTTTAACACAACAAAATCACACTCACATAAACGCACTATCTTCTTTCAACCTAATATCTCAAACAATACAGTCGGTGCTTAGCAGTCGTGATTCTTCAAAAAACACACGTACCAGGTAACCATATTTACTGATTTTTACTTCATTCAAATGGTATTTTGCATTGTTTTGTAACCTTAATCGTTAATGCAGTAACCATGTTTGGTTATTAATTTATTTGCGCTGTGGACAATCCTGATGTTTTGGATGAGTTTGTAAGTTAACACCATTATTGACAAGTTGTTATTTCTCTAAGAAACTAGTTTAATTACTCCTTCCCATAATTATAGTCCACTGTTGACTTTTGAGGTCTTTAGTTTTCAACTTTGACCTTAAATATTTTTATTTGTGTGATATATTACTTGATGCAAAATATATGAATGGATTAAGTTTTGAATGTATTTTCCATTGGTATAATTTTTATCAACTATTATATAACACAAATAAAAATATATAAGGTCAAATTTGCCAAATGAAGACTTAAAAAGTCACACATTAAGTGTCCACTATGACTTTTTCAAGTCTTTTTTCTTAAACTTTGACTTCAAATTTTTTTGTCCGCGTTATATAGTACTTGATGCAAGATATATGAATGGATTAAGTTTTTAGTTGTGTTTTCATTTGTATACTTTATTTTCATATACAGGAACTGCATAATAATTATGTTCTAGGAGGTTCATATATACTGATAATGGTTTTATTTTCTTAGTTAACTGGGGGGGGGGGGGTTAGATGGAAAGTTCGTGTAAGGAGAGTCTCACAATTTAAGTGTTTTATTGAGGGAGCAAGGTGGAATGATTTTGTCATTCACAACATCTCCTGTTCTGCTGTTGAGTACATACATTTTGTTGAAGAGGGTAACGATGTGTTTTATGTAACTTGCTATGGTGAGAATGGGTTGGAGTTTCACAATTATGAACCCGAGAGTGCCCCATTTTGGAGATGTTTAGTGCCTGTGACAGACACATCTCTACTTATGCAGTCGTTGGAGGAAGACTTTCTGAGATATCTGGATGGTCCAACCCCTACTAATTTGGTCGTGGTTTCCACTAACACGACTGACTACAATGTTAGGGTGGCCATTGATTATCTCTATTGTCGATACGTCCACTCCTTCTTCTATGGCGGTGGTTGGGTGACACTCGCTCGAGACTTGAATTTGAAGGCTGGTTAGTGGATGGTTTTTACTCAGGTTTTCCCGGGCCAGGAATTTAATGTGATGTTGTTTGAACCTGATGGAGGGGCCATCACAACTGTGGAGACATACAGCACCAATATTGCCATGAATGCCTTGTGTCACCAACCACATGACTATGGTATTTTTTCCTTTATTAGCTTTAACTACATCAAGTATATGATATCTTTGTAACATTTTGGATTGTCTATAACTTACTCATTTTGTATTATTAAATTCAGATTTTGAAGCCGGACGGATGAACTGGATGTGCAGATGGTCGTTTCACACTGTCCACGACCAAGAAGATAGGGCATTCTACCGACCACTGACTGCATGCTTCTAGAGAAATGGACAACTAGTAAGTGTTTTGAAAACTTTGATAATTTGTCAAATAGTAATTATGCCACAATTTCAATGAGATTACAAACTAAACAACTATCAATCTATAGTAGTTGTAACTTTGTACATTTTGTAACAGACTATACCATCAAAAATTGTGCACAAGTACAACTTGTATGGGTACTCTGTCACTGTTGTGAAGCAGCAAATGATACAGAAAGTGTTCCAAGTACGTGAGAGAATAGTGGTGGTACCTGGTCGAGGGAAGGTGAGGATGAAGGTGTTTATTGTTTCATGCTCTGGTTTCAGGGAGTTGAGACAAGAAGCCGGCTTTGGTGCAGCTGCAAGGGACCGCTTCTTTTTAACAGATGACACAAACTGGTCCCAAAGAGTCTTAATGTTTGATGTGTGTTGATGGTTTGATGGTTGTTGATGGTTTTATGTTTGTTGATGGGTGAAACAATGTTTGAAAGTTTCTGTAAGTTGGATAAACTTTTTTGTAAGTATCTGATGTATGATAAACCAAATGGGTTTGTCACTAGACAATGGTATGTAATTAGCTAATGTAGGATGAACCATATGAGGTTATCCGTAGACAATGTTATGTAGTAAACTATGTAGGTTGACATTATTGTACGAAAGTGGCTTATACGGCCTTATAACTAGTTAATTGGGGATTTAAACCCTTAAGTGTAAATGTTACCAATCCACCCCTGCACTCTCATATCTAGCAGTACAAACCCACCTGCAGTAACGTTTTCTTAGCAGCAAAAACTTTTGATTTTGATAACTTTTGATTAACATGATACAAAATATATCCCAAGTTCTTGTTAATGAACACAACAATCAAAATAATGTACTAATTAAGTGTGAACGTTACCAATCCACCCCTGCACTCTCATATCTAGCAGTACAAACCCACCTGCAGTAACGTTTTCTTAGCAGCAAAAACTTCTGATTTTGATAACTTTTGATTATCATGATACAAAATATATCCCAAGTTCTTGTTAATGAACACAACAATCAAAATATTGTAACAATTAATGAGAAAATTTAGCAATGACAAAGTATGGGAATTAAAGTACGGGAATTAAAATAGTCTGCCCATGTATTTGGAGGACCTTCAGAACTGCTTGATATGTGAAATGAACTTGAGTCATTGTTGTCAATTTTAATGATTTCTGCAAAAAAATAAAAAATATAAAAAGGGGTTAAACTAGGATTTGTGATTTGAGATACACATGGAAACGAGTATAAAAAGGGGATATGGGAAAACCAAACAACCTATGTTTAATGCAGGAAAGGATTGATGTTTCCCACTGGTGGCTTGAACCTTTTCAACATCTTCGGGCCAATCATGATCCATTTGGATGAGCGTTTGCCAGGGATCAATGCTTATATATAACTCTTGACAATACTATATACATATTAGTCGCCAACAAAGACTAGTCACAATGGAACATGATTGACTTGAAGAAATCTGCAAAATTTCATGATTGACCTGATCCAAACCCTTTGGAAAGTAGTCTGACCAAGAACTGAGATTAGCTAGATCTAGCCATGGTATACGGGCTGGAAAGTTCACCTTGAAAAACTTATTGACGATCCATAAAACAAACAATCGAGGATGGTGGGTAGTACTTCACAACCACAAGCGGAAAAAGAAACAAGCTTGACGTTTCAGTGTCCGGTATTAACATCAACGAACTATACCGTATGGAGGATGCGTTTGGAAGTTCTTCTTGGAATTCATAGAGTATGGGATGTGGTAGATCCGGGCTCAGATGATGCCAAGAAAAAAAAAATCAAGAGTTATCTCGGTACATCGCCCATTACATGGTGCTCACAAAAGCAAACTACCGTGGCATTATTTTTGTGTAAAGCTGAGTTTATGGCAGCCACTGCAACTGCGTGTCAAGCAATTTGGCTAAGAGAGTTATTGGCTGTAGTGACTAGCAATGAGCAAGTAATTGTTGAGCATGTATTTGGAGAGAATCAAAGAGCAGACACATTAACGAAGGCCTTGGCGCGTATAAGGTTCAAGGATATGAGATCATTACTTGGTGTGCAAGAATTACCCTCTTCGACTCAAAAATTCAGGGGGTGATTGTTGGAGAATTCCTGAGCTTTGAATATGGCTTGATGCTAGTTGCTAGAGTTATCAAGAAGTCGTCCTAGTTGAACTAGAAGTCCAACAGTTTTACTTGGAGTACAAGTAATTATCTTCCAGATTGTTAGATAATTATTAGATTAAGTAAAGTGTAATCCTAGTTATAGTCTAATATGAATTGGTTAGTCTATATATACCGTGGAGGGTAGGGATTCTCATTGTACGAAATTAATGTTTTGAGTTAATTTCGTCAATAAATAAATCTGCGCGTTTGGCAGCTATTGTATGCTCGTATTCTTCTTGTTCTTGTTTTCTGTGTTAGGTATCTCTGATAACCACACGTAGTAGTTGTTTCATATTTCAAAATTTTAAGCTCTGCTACCAAGAGATCATATACACTACAAAATCTTGTTAAAATGGCATGTTTATACACTTCCCAACTAACAAGAACCCTACAACTCTTAATGAACTGACTATGCCACAACAATGCCTTTTAATACAAATGGATTGAAAAGAGATGTACCTTCTCAGCTTCTAGAACCTGATCAAGCAAGAAGAATTGCTCTCATTTAAATAGCCATCCCTTCATATCTTCACCAGAGAATGTTGCAATTGTCCCCCTCTGTTACCCACTTTTTGATTTTGTAGACTCATTCCAGTGATGTAATTGGGCATCTCATCCATTGACCTCTGCATGTTTGTTAAAGCCCCTTACATCATAGCTACAATGGTATCTGCAATGTACCTTTTAGTTTCATCATCAAGAAGCACCGTTGACTCCTTAGAAGATACTATGTTACCCGAATTTCTTGTTGCAGTCACCGTTCTAACTAATTCAAGATTTCTCTAACTAACTCTCAAGATCAATCCGTACAACTGATGCGTGGGAATTGCACCAGGCTTTACCTCTCGAGGGATCTCGAGAAGCTTACAACCCCAACCAGGCAGTGTACCTGATCGTTGTAGTATAGTATAGTGACAAGTACTGGGGGATTGATTGTTCAACTCAGGAATAGTGTCGCTAGGATTAGAAAGCCTAAAAACTAGGTCTAGAGGTGAGGGATGATTCTTTTTGTACCTTTTTATGTTTTATAAAAGCAAATAAAGATCTCGGTTTTTGAAGACTGGGCGGAATTAGTTGCTAGTCAACTAACCCAATTACTAAAGATGCAATCAAAATAAAATAATAAAAATGAAAATAAACTAAATTAAACTAATGGTGTGAGCAATATATGGGAGAATTGTGTTTACTTATATTTCACTACTCCCTAGATATCTTTTACAGGTTAGTTACTTGTTACAGTTGCGTGGATGACGGATTGTATTCCTTTATACCATTCATGGGGTGGCGTACTTACTTCCCCAATCCTATAAGCTCCTACTTCACTCCTATGTCGAGCCGGCTAAGAAGCTCCTAACATGGGATCACTAGAATTCGCTCATGCATTAAATACAATGATAAAAACCTAGTACACATCGGTTCATGTTTCTTAAGACGTTCAAGCAAGTTACACAATGGAGATCTACCAGTTTTCTTAAGCCTAACATTGAAATCATTCATCCATTACAACTATAAACAAGCAATCAACCTATAATCAACGTCTAGGTTTCATTACATCTAAGCAAACACATGAAAGATCTAGCCTAGCATGTTAAAATCAAGACAAGCATAATATATTTTCAAACAACACATAGACATATTGAATGAATTGAAAGATAACTTATCTTAATTGAACATGAAAGGTTTCAAGGGGTGAAAACCCTTGAAAATACTGTTACAAACGACCTAGGGTTTATTAGGTTCGGCCCAAGAATTCTCCACACAAGTTCCTCTCTTAATGAATGAAAATAGAAAAGTATATATAGATTCTGTGAGGTGACGACGTCAAGACTAAAAATCTGACGCCGTCATCTCGCCGCCAATAAAGTTCTCGGACTTCCTAGATCCATGGGTGACGCCGTCATGTGTAATTCTGCTCCAGGCCATCACCAAATTTACTCTTGACGCCCTACTTCTGACGCCGTCACGTTTTCTCTGGGTCGTCATCGATTTTGCTCTTGACGCCGTCAAAAAATCCTTCTTGACGCCGTCAGTTACTGTTCCCAGCAAGGAAAATTAAGTCTTTGCCGTTTTCTTCACTTTTAAGCTCCAAAAACGTC
Organism: Artemisia argyi; assembly: GCA_030686995.1. NCBI lineage: Eukaryota > Viridiplantae > Streptophyta > Magnoliopsida > Asterales > Asteraceae > Artemisia > Artemisia argyi. The sequence goes on along the minus strand of CM060701.1, from coordinate 91,718,520 downwards.
CAAAATGCTTCCTTTTCCAGAATTCACTCCCAAAGTACCTAAAATCACAAAAGGAACGATTTAGGGCAATATTTGATCAAATAAATTCCAATTCCGGCTTAAATGACCCCTTATAAACGGTTCATTTTTCGCCTCATCATATACCCTTACACTTGATATTTGCTTGTCCTCATGCAAATGCGCTTTTATTCTAGTCAAAATACAAGTTAGGGGTCATTTAACACTAATATAAAAGTAATTACAACAAATAATCGTTCCACTAAAGACCAAAGACAAGCACGGAGGTCATACACTAGCACCTCACAAATAGTGTTTAGATACTCACATCTCTCGGGTGTAATAAAGTATATATCACAATATGGAAATGGAAAACATCTCCCACTACCTGTCATAGCAAAATAGATTACCATGGGCTTGGGAAAGGATCAAACCTCCACCACGTGGCTTAAGCACCTAGGATAAACTATCAAAGAGGTCTTTTTAAAGGGTTGTAACGTTAGGTGTAGGGATATGAAATACACGGTTTTGTTGGATATAGGCAATCTTTACTGGTGGCAAGTTAATAATCTTGTTTAATTACATGTACAATATGGCGTTGATAAGCCAAGACTCGACTCGACTTAAGCTAATAAATGAAAAATAACAAAAACATAAAATAAACATAGAATGAAACGGGATGGTAGTCCGTATGTTTTTCTTTTCTTTTCCTTTTTCTATTTTTTTTTTCTTTTTCTTGATTTTTCGATTTTTTTTATTATATATATATATATATATATATATATATATATATATATATATATATATATATATATATATTTGCATACACTCTTACCCTACCAAATCTAATGACTCGAATTAACAAAATCAAAACACTTGGAGTACTTTTAAGATTAACGCACATATGGGGTTAATAATATAATGTTCTTCCCCATTACTCCATAAAATAAGTACTTTACCCATGAGTCCCAATCGTCCCAAAACAATATGTACAAGGATATGACTCGACTTAGCAACCATGTAATCAATCAGATAATTAACTAAGGGTTTAACAAATAACAATAATGCTCTAAGGACGAGTGCATACACGGAAGGCTAACGCGATTTGGGTGTACATTTAAGTGGGGTGTAACAAACTCTTCCTTTAAGTAAGATGCTTAAAGTTAGAAACGAAAAGATAGGCTCGGAGGGGTGTACTAGGGGTTTCGTGTACTAAAAATGAGTACAACGCTAATGGTGTGGGAAAAATTAGTTGACTTTACTAGCCAAGTAATATGACTTAAACGGTCAAGTAATTATGATACGGGTTTAACATAAGGGTGATCCTAATGCCTCTTATCATGTAGTAAATCCTACTACACGAATGTATTCTCACTAGCGGTGTCGGGATGCATCACTAACGTAAGTTCTAGAATCTAAATGCTACCGGTACACTCATAAGCACTAATAGTAAATGCTTTTCCTATCAAATCTAAAGGCGAACCTCACACATTTGGGTGGAAAATTTTTCTGAATGGTACGGTTTTGTGCTAGTCATACGATCTCCTATCCATGAGACGCTTGCTATGGCTAAAGTTTCACTCCTAAATGTTGTAAAAATTTTTAAATTTGGCGCTAAAATTACACCAACAAGTATTTCTCATAGTTTTATTACGCACTTACCATCAAAAAAACAAACTCAAGCGAAAGTGTATCTATAAGGTATCATCATTTTACCCTCCCCTTACACTTAGGATAAACATTGTCCCCAATGTTCAAGTAAAGAACGTAAAAGTAAAACAGGTAAAAAGAATGAAATCAAATACTCCCCTGATTCGCTCGGTATGGATAGTGTGACAACAAGGTTAGATCTTCCTCCAATAAAATGAACAATCAAAGCTTCCCTTCCAGAATATAAATCATCTTCTTGTCATACATAACCTGTTAAACCTGAGAAAACAAACAAGGCAACCTCGCGTAAAATCGGCGGCAATCTATATATGCTAACAAATCCTAGAAAACAAAATAAGATATAATGCTTGTGGAATGATGTTTGCAGATTTCATGGAGATTATAAAACTAAAGACTCAACAAAAACTTTAAGACTCCGTTAGAATAAACAAAACTGGTAAAATTTCCAGAATTTTACACGTGACGCCGTCAGGAATTTCTTCCTGACGCCGTCAGAAGTGACCTGCAGAACTTCTTATGTTAAGTTTCCAGAAAAATTGTGAAAAAACTTTGTCCTACTTCCTGGAAAATCCTGCAAAACATCATTATGACTCGATACAAGCATTTGACTCTAACAAATACGAATATACATGTTTACTTAATATTGTGGAGAATCATGATCAAGTTTGTTTCTTAAAAACACATTTGGGGTTTCCCCTTACACTTATCTTTTGCGAAATACCTTTGGATGATGTTAAGACTAAGCCAAACGACAAAAAATAAAGTATTTTCACCGTTTTAGTTTGAAACATGATCTACCAACAATAAAAATAAAGCATGCATACGGAAACAAATAACAATAAAAAAAATAAAAATCACACAAAACATGGGTTGCCTCCCAAGAAGCGCTTTTCTTTATTTACGAGTCTTGTAGCTAGACTCAAGGTTATGGGTTACTATGTGACCTCATCGTTGGTTTCACTCTCTAGGTCATCTCCTATACCAGTTTTGTATTCCGGACCTAGTTGCAAGCATTCTTTGTAGAAACCAAGCATCATATTCATCACATACTCTACTCCTCTACGTCTATCCTCATCATTCATATAGTAAGCCGCTTGTTTGTGTTCCTTTTCTATGTTTGACAGGAGGCGGTACTGCTCAATCTTATAGGGCATTTGGTAGGCAATCTCATCATTCTCTTCCTTGAACCTAACTATCCCTATAGTCGGATCATAACTCATCTTAGTGGCCTCAACGAATGGTTTTCCGAACACTACTTGACTTAGGCAAGCATCTATCACCGGACGAGTATCCTCTACTATCATAAAATCGATCTCATAAGTGAAATTTCCGACAATCACATGCAATCCTTTCACTCTACCTACAAAATTACTTATCAAATTCTTACTGGGCATCATCATGTAAGCAAGTTGTTTCTTCATTACCCAATTATAATAAGTCCTAGTCATGATGTTTATAGGAGACCTAGGATCGATATAAGCTTTCCATACATGCATGTGCTCAATGTTGCATGGTATGTTGATGTTAGAGGGGTCTCCCATTTTGATAAGGGGTGAACCAAGGATATATGGTGTCTCGGGATCATCGAATAAATCCTTGTGATATTCCCATTTTTCCTTGGTGGGCAACTTATCAAAGTATTCTTCTATAGTCTCGACTTCCTCTAACTTTTCTCCCTTATTAACCTCAACTTCCCTAATTTCATCCCTAGTCTCGGTTTCTACTCCAACTTCATCCTTGTCACTTCCTTCTATATCCTTATCAATTGGTTTAACAGTGACAACATTGACAAAGTGGACGTGTTTGGATGACGAGGGGTCCTTAGTTTGGATTCCGCTATTGGTGTCCCTAGTGTCCTTCCTAGGTGTAGTTAACGCTTGGTTGTTGAGGGCTTTCAACAAGTTGTCAATCTTATTCGTCATCTCCGTTTGTTGTTGGTTGAATTCGGTTTCAAACCTAGCTATGCGAGCTTCTTGAGATGCCATAAACTTGGATATCAATCCTTCAAGATTGTTGGTACTACCATAGTTGTTAGAAGGATTGTTGTTGAAAGTACGGTTGGAGGGTGGACCGTTTGGTTGGTAATGATTAGGCGGATTGGAAGAATTGTTTTGGTTTTGTTTCCACCAAAGGTTTGGGTGATTTTTCCAAGCAGGGTTGTAGGAATCACCATAAGGGTTTGGCTCGGATTTGAAAGTGTACCACTTATCTCCCGCTTTGTCGGTACGCGAGGATGCGTAGTCCGCAAAAGTTGTTCCGGGGAGTTCCACACAATCACGAGTGCCATGGGGACCACTACATAATTCGCATGAAGAACTGATTTTGTTTACTTGGCTTGAAGGCTTAGGAGCTTCGTAAGATTTCATGAGAAACTTGACTTGATCCTCAAGTTCCATGATCCTACGGTCGGGAGTGCTAGAATTGTTCGAAGGGAAAGATATTGCTAGAATTGTCCACACTTAGATCACGTAGCTTGCCACTGGCCGATTGGTCAATGGTTCGCCTTGTGGAGAGATCGATATGGTCATAGAAGATTTGGACTTGGAGCCAAAGATCAATGCCATGATGAGGGACTTTTTGGAGTAAGTCCTTGAAACAAGTCCATGCTTCATATAGAGTTTCACCTTGACGTTCTTGGAACATCAAGATATCATTTCTAAGCTTGGTAGTTCTCCCCGGTGGGAAAAATTGAGCAAGGAAACGAGTGGTGAGATCATCCCATGAGGTGATGGATCCCGCGGGTAAATGCTCAAGCCATTGACTAGCTTGATCACGTAGAGAGAATTGGAATAGGCGTAATCGGGTTGACTCTCTAGTTGTAACATCAAGGTCTATGGAATCTATGATTTTAAGGAAGTCCTTGAGATGTTGATTTGGATCTTCGGAACGAAGTCCATGGAATGCACATCCGCTTTGCACTAACCGGATGGTGTCGGATCGCAAGGGAGACACATTGGCTCCTTGGGTGAGCTCAATGGTGTTTTGGTAGCCTTGGTTGCTAGGTTGGGAATACTCTCCTAGGGTTCGGGGCCTAAGAGGTTGGTTAGCTAGTGGTGGGTTTTGTGGGTGGTCTTGTTGTGGTGGGTTGATGGGTTCAAAGATGTTACCACCTTCCATGATGTCGGATGGTAAAGATTACAAACAAAGGCACGAAGAAATAAGTTAGACTAAAGATAACCTAAAAATAAAAAATAAAATCTTACTAGAAAGGAATCTAGCAAGTAGACCTAATAAAAAGAAATCATAACCTAGACAATAACTATTCCCCGAGTTGCGGCGCTAAAAACTTGATGCGTGGGAATTGCACCAGGCTTTACCTCTCAAGGGATCTCGAGAAGCTTACAACCCCCACCAGGCAGTGTACCTGATCGTTGTAGTATAGTATAGTGACAAGTACCGGGGGATTGATCGTTCAACTCAGGAATAGTGTCGCTAGGATTAGAAAGCCTAAAAACTATGTCTAGAGGTGAGGGATGATTCTTTTTGTATTTTTTTATGTTTTATAAAAGCAAATAAAAATCTCAGTTTTTGAAGAGTGGGCGGAATTAGTTGCTAGTCAACTAACCCAATTACTAAAGATGCAATCAAATTAAAATAATAAAAATGAAAATAAACTAAATTAAACTAATGGTGTGAGCAATATTGTGAGAATTGTGTTTACTTAGATTTCACTACTCCCTAGATATCTTTTACAGGTTAATTACTTGTTACAGTTGTGTGGATGACGGATTGTATTCCTTAATACCATTCATGGGGTGGCGTACTTACTTCCCTAATCCTATAAGCTCCTACTTCACTCCTATGTCGAGCCAGCTAAGAAGCTCCTAACATGGGATCACTAGAATTCGCTCATGCATTAAATACAATCATAAAAACCTAGTACACATCGGTTCATGTTTCTTAAGACGTTCAAGCAAGTTACACAATGGAGATCTGCCAGTTTTCTTAAGCCTAACAATGAAATCATTCATCCATTACAACAATAAACAAGCAATCAACCTATTATCAACATTTAGGTTTCATTACATCTAAGCAAACACATGAAAGATCTAGCCTAGCATGTTAAAATCAAGACAAGCATAAGATATATTCAAACAACACATAGACATATTGAATGAATTGAAAGAAAACTTATCTTAATTGAACATGAAAGGTTTCAAGGGGTGAAAACCCTTGAAAATACTGTTACAAACGACCTAGTGTTTATTAGGTTCGGCCCTAGAATTCTCCACACAAGTTCCTCTCTTAATGAATGAAAAATAGAAAAGTGTTCCTCAGTTTGTTAGCCTATAAAAAGCTTTGTATTTCCTTGTATACATCATCCGATCACCCACCAAAAACCTCATAGCATAACCATTGTAAAATATTCAAGCTTCTGCAGTTTTTATAAAAGGTATATATAGATTCTGTGAGGTGACGGCGTCAAGAGTAAAAATCTGACGCCGTCATCTCGCCGCCAATAAAGTTCTCGGACTGCCTAGATCCATGGGTGACGCCGTCATGTGTAATTCTGCTCCAGGCCGTCACCAAATTTACTAATGACGCCCTACTTCTGACGCCGTCACGTTTTCTCTGGATTGTCATCCATTTTGCTCTTGACGCCGTCAAAAAATCCTTCTTGACGCCGTCAGGTACTGTTCCCAGCAAGGAAAATTAAGTCTTTGCCATTTTCTTCACTTTTATGCTCCAAAAACGTCCAAAATGCTTCCTTTTCCAGAATTCACTCCCAAAGTACCTAAAATCACAAAAGGAACGATTTAGGGCAATATTTGATCAAATAAATTCCAATTGCGGCTTAAATGACCCTCTAAAAACGGTTCATTTTTCTCCTCATCAACAACCAATTGTAAAGAATCTCTAACTTGATCAATTGATCAATGACAATTAGAGAAAACGTATTTTGTTAACTAATGAATCCTATACTAAGTATTTGGAAGCAAGAAGAACGTATTTTAGATTCAAAACATATTTTGATCAGAAAAATATTATATATGTTCAATCATTCAACTGGAGAAGATGATTGGAAATTAAACAAACGATGGTTGTACGGTGGATTACTATGGTATAGTGCCAGGAAATGAGAGTTATAAGAGAAATTTTTACAGATAAACAGGGAAATTATGAAATAAGAAATAGATCACCAAAACACATTTGTATTATCAATAGTGAACTTGTTACTGTGGTTTGTTACAATGAGAGAAAATAAGAGTTAAAACTATGTATGTGCACCTCGCGTGCCACCAACTACTTATAACACACTTGTATCATCGTCCGTAAAGTTTTTTTTTTTTCTTATGTATGGCCATCTTATCCTATCCATAACTGGCATAGTTTGTGAACGTTAGAGGAACAAAATCATAGCTGTTTTAATACAACCGGCAGACTTTGTGAATATGGATAACTTCACAAGTCAATACATGTTAAATGCGCATAAAATAAATGCATGTGTGAAAAAAATTATATATCTTTATTCGGATTATTTTTTATAATATAATGCTCTTTAGTATTATTCTATTGTTAAGCTAATTATTTTTTCCATGTGAACGCAACCTAGCACTATTTTGTTGTCAAATTATAGTGTTAGTGCAAAAATTGTTGATAGTATGGAATTGGGTTTAGTTAGGTGTGGGTCGTCCTTGGTGGGCTGTCCGCTATAGGCTTATGCACTAATCCAAGTAGAGGATGAAGTATCCTATAACAGCCCACAAAATCTCATCACTATCATTTCCATTACAAATACCTATGTCAGGTATTTCACAAGTAAATTTTTGCTTTCTATGTGCATTTACTACCTGCATGACTCTCTAGACTTGCTCACGTATCCACTCAAGCCAAATATTTCTACCCACACATCCTATAAACCCCTAGTATGTCAAGCATAAGATCACAACAACTCCACAATAAGTAATCTACTAACCCAAAACACTAAACATATCACAAAACCCAAATAAACCCTAATCTAACCCTAATTAAGCCCTAATCAGGCCTATGTGTTTACAAAACCCTTATTGCTTATCTAAACTAGTTTGAAAGTGTTGAAGGCTTATGTATAAGTTACCTTAGGAACAATAGGATATATTAGCACCTTTAGACCCTAGTACAGCATCTTAGAGCTTAGGTACAAGTCTCTTAAGCACAAAACCATAACTAGGTCAAAACTTCCTAGAATTAGGTCTAAACTATCCCAAAACTTCACCATAAGCTACCACCACTTAGTATAAGCTTCTTAGGACCTAGGATTAGTCACTAAACACCCATAGGACCCTAATACATGCACTAAACCCTAAGCTAGACCCTAATCTCCCAATAAACCAAATTATGTCAAAACTAAACCTAACTTAACCCTAATCCTAAAATTAAATACTCTAAGCACCTCAAGCACCTCTAGCAACCTATCTAGTAGCTTACCACCACCTTAGCACCTATAAGCACCCAAGCACACACCTCCATCACTTACTTGTCACCACCTTTGACTAAAACTACCCCGCGTCCTCTTTTCCACCACTTAAACCCTAAACCGCCATTGTAGCTTACCTTAGTCACCATGTAGCTTCCACTAGTTAGCTACTAGCTTTTATTAGTCATCCTCCCCCATCGACACCTCCTACTCCCATTTCTTTGTCACTACTTGTCACACCCCCAAAATCGGGTCCAGCGGAAGCATACATGTAGCTGGGGTGTAACTCAATTGATATCACAACACTAGTTCAAAAATGGTTTGCACTTGAATCATTTAAAATAAAATAGTTAAATCAAATTGTTGAATTTACATCGTTAAAAGTAATGCGGAAGTAGGCCCTTAAAGTATTTTAAAACGGTCCCCAAATGATTAAATCAGAGTCTTCTATGACCATGCCATGCCCTGCCAAAACCTCCAGTAGTGTGCCATAGCTTAAAACCTGAAAATACATGCTAAAGTGTCAACACAATGGTTGGTGAGTTCATAGAGTTTGTTTAACAAATAAAGTTTATAGAAAGTGTTCACACAGCAAAGGCATCGTAAATCCACTCAGTTACAAGTCCCGCCATAAGAGACTTGTAACCTGTGTGTTCACAACCCACTGCTACAATATAATATGATTAAGATATGTATAAGTTCATAACAACAGTTAAGCAATTAGTAGTGAGTCTACACTTCATCTCCGAAGACCTCACATAAGTATGTTGCTCACAAGGAAGGTAGTGGCATTGGTTCCACTTCATCTCCGAAACCCAATGCATGTGTTATCCAAGGAGACTTTATGTTGCTCAGAAGGAAGGTAGTAGCATGGTTATACTTCATCTCCGAAACCCAATGCATGTGTTATCCCAAAGAGACTTACAAGTTTAAGTATAACGCCATCAAGTATAATGAAATCAAGTATAATGTAATCAAGTATAATGTTATCAAGTATAAATGTTATGTGAATCTGTACAAGTAAGCAAGTAGTAGCATGTATCTCCCCCAAAGAGTTGATAGAACAATTAAAAGAGTAGGGGCTATGACTCACCTGGTGCGATAGCTATGATGATAAAGTGGATGCACAGAATGAGATTCGATCTCTAACCGCAACCTAATATGAATGTTATGAACGATCTAATTTAGATCATGAAATGATGTTGAAAATGTCCATGCACATGTTACCTATACCACTCTTAACTTGAAAAATACTTGTTATAGTCATATGAAAATATATTCCATACTTGAGAAAAATAAGTCTTAACTAGACTTGTGTAAACTTGTCGTAATATATATGTATAGAAAGTTAGTGTTGTATACTTCGTCTTGAAAACCTTGAAGTAACATCTAATGATCGTGAAAATAAGCTCATAAGCATAAGTACTTCGTTAGTTATAAATTTCGGCAATTTAGTAGTATTTCTAGAAAATCTAGAATTTAGTACGTAGAAATAGTGTCATTATTATTTCTATTAAAAGCTGCCAATTATAGTGAGTTTTTGCCGATATTGAAACGTGAATATCTTTGTCGTTATAAGCCCGTTTTACTTGTTCTTTATATCCATGGTTACGTCTTAGTATGTAGTAATATATTTTGGAAAGCTCGGCTCCTCCGGGTTACGTCTAAAGTCTCTTTTTGTCCGACGAAAAACGTCCAACAGCAACTATTTTTCAGAAAAATACTTTTCGTCAACAAACTTGCAAAAATCATAACTTCTTCGTTATAAACTCTTTTTAATCCGTTCTTTCGCCTACGGATTCGTTTTTGAAAGTATTTTCTAAAAATTTTGCCAAAGTTTACTTTAAATTTCCTGAGTTTCCTGGGTTTACCATTTTGGGACAGTAGGTATATATACTTGTTCTAAATCCATTTTTCATGTTCAAAACTAGTTTCTAACATCACCAAATCTCTTGCAAACGCCACAAAGCTAGTCTAATCTTACCATACACCTTCTTAGGGTGCCATGGGTTCCTAATCACTAGTAATCAAGTTAATTTAACAAAGGAACACCTAAATCACAATCTAGGGTTTGTATGTTCAAAAAGTATACAAAAATAAAGTGGTATAACTAGTTTGTGCATGAAATCAAGCATGAATACCATGAGATACATATGTTAATTAGATGAAAACATGAAGATAATTTTGAATACTCACTTTGAAATAATAGGTGGTGAGATGATGAGAAACCTTGGATTACTTGTGTTTTTGTGTTATGATTCTTGATTAGGATGATGAAATGAACAACTTTGATGCTTTAACTTTTGGAAAATCATGGATTGATCATGGAGTTGGGTTGTGGTCGTGGTTATGGAGATGGAAATGATGAAGATGAGCCTTTATGATTCTTAGAATATGTATATTTTTGTTATAAGTGTTTATGGAAGATATTTGTATAAGTAGTCAAGTATAATGTATAATATTCTGTACATAAATGCCATAGGTTAATAAACTAAAGGTCAAGTGGTTTAGGGGGGGGGGGGGGGGGGCATGACCGGTTTTCCATGTGAACAAGAGAAGAGAAATCGGTTTTGACTTGCTTAGGATAAGTTAGTGTAAGGTTATGTGTAAGTATTAGTTATAATCGGGTACCGGGTTTGCTAGAAATAAATATTAACAAAGTTAACCGGGACTTAATAAATTCATAAAATTGTTAAAAATGTGTTGGGTACAATTACTGAGTGTTCGGGTGATTATTGTTTAGTTTTCACGAAAACCGTCGTTATATTCATAAGCGTACGTTATAAATAAAATAAATTTCCAAAATACTGGGTAACTGAATGTTATAACTTTTATGATGTTAAAATGGATATAAAAATATGTCGGGACCATTGTGGGAATATTTAGATATATTCGTCGTGTATAAATCGGGTGTTAACGTTTACTATAAATACTTATACGTGAAAACGTTAAATGTATCAAATATATAAATTTGAAAATCCTGAGAGTGGTATAACATGAAAATGATGTTATGATGATATGCAGACTATCTCCAGTCCGTATGCAGTGTCCTTAACACTAATGAAATGAATTCGCACCTAAACCAATCCGGTTACGCGAATTTGAATACCCGTAAACTAAATTTATGATGAAATGAGTAATGCAAGTGAATAGTGAAAACATTTCCGGAAATGAATAGTGTTTAGTGAATAGTAAATTTCCCAAAAGTTTCTCAGAATATCAAAATGACCTCGAAAATGATGAATAGTAAAACGATGAATAGTGTTTTGATGAATAGTGATTTATGAATAGTGTTTTTCCAGAGTTCGGGAAATGACCTGAAATGGTGAGTTGTGACAGTCTTCCCCTCTAAAAAGAACTTCGTCCCGAAGTTCAGTTAATGTTAATCAGTTAAGTGTGTGTTTAAGAAAATATGTCAAAGCTTATGTATGTGGGTTTCCTATCCAACTAGGTACGTTCTCGTGGTCAGACTTGATGAGGCAAACCTTCCCAATCCCGAGCTTAGTCCTCAAAAGACCTCCTTTAGGTTAATCCTTTAGGTAACCGATTTTCACTTAATCCCACAACCCAATCAAACAAGAACAGTCATGAGATTAGGCTAAATCGGTTTGAGTGATGACTTTAACTTTTAGCTTGATTTTCGCAACCCAATCAAACAAGAACAGTCACTAGAACCAAGCTAAAAATCAAGGTCTGGATTCAACATCCTTGAAAAGGTCTTTTGAAAGATTGGCTCGACTTTGGAATTGCTTACACACAATCCAGACAAAATATCATTATAACTATTCTCAGTGTTGCAAAATTCATTTCTGAGTCGGATATAGGTGGTCAGCCTATGTCCTACTATCCCGGGTTGAATATAAATGACCAGTCTATATTCCACCGAGGTTCCATGAATTTTGAAATACTCAGCTCAGTTATACTAATACTATGTCCTTCACAAATACTAAGGTGTTCTGAAAGACTAAAGCAGGTGACCAAACTCGAGGTCAAATGATGAAACTATGCAAAGAAAAACATAACACTGTGATATATATATGATACGTGAACATGCTTATATGAAAGACAATTATAGTAATCAACTAGAATAAGTGAATATAATATATCAGATAATGAGACACAAATCTCATCACCTATGTCAGCAACTAACCACAAATGAGGCTTCAGTTTGGCAGGCAGGCACGTGACGGTCATAGGGTTAAGTTTTCTTGAAAGTAGCTATAGTCTAGCTTTTAAAAACACTTAGTTCGCTATAGCCAAAGCTCTGATACCAATCTGTCACACCCCCAAAATCGGGTCCAGCGGAAGCATACATGTAGCTGGGGTGTAACTCAATTGATATCACAACACTAGTTCAAAAATGGTTTGCACTTGAATCATTTAAAATAAAATAGTTAAATCGAATTGTTGAATTTACATCGTTAAAAGTAATGCGGAAGTAGGCCCTTAAAGTATTGTAAAACGGTCCCCAAATGATTAAATCAGAGTCTTCTATGACCATGCCATGCCCTGCCAAAACCTCCAGTAGTGTGCCATAGCTTAAAACCTGAAAATACATGCTAAAGTGTCAACACAATGGTTGGTGAGTTCATAGAGTTTGTTTAACAAATAAAGTTTATAGAAAGTGTTCACACAGCAAAGGCATCGTAAATCCACTCAGTTACAAGTCCCGCCATAAGAGACTTGTAACCTGTGTGTTCACAACCCACTGCTACAATATAATATGATTAAGATATGTATAAGTTCATAACAACAGTTAAGCAATTAGTAGTGAGTCTACACTTCATCTCCGAAGACCTCACATAAGTATGTTGCTCACAAGGAAGGTAGTGGCATTGGTTCCACTTCATCTCCGAAACCCAATGCATGTGTTATCCAAGGAGACTTTATGTTGCTCAGAAGGAAGGTAGTAGCATGGTTATACTTCATCTCCGAAACCCAATGCATGTGTTATCCCAAAGAGACTTACAAGTTTAAGTATAACGCCATCAAGTATAATGAAATCAAGTATAATGTAATCAAGTATAATGTTATCAAGTATAAATGTTATGTGAATCTGTACAAGTAAGCAAGTAGTAGCATGTATCTCCCCCAAAGAGTTGATAGAACAATTAAAAGAGTAGGGGCTATGACTCACCTGGTGCGATAGCTATGATGATAAAGTGGATGCACAGAATGAGATTCGATCTCTAACCGCAACCTAATATGAATGTTATGAACGATCTAATTTAGATCATGAAATGATGTTGAAAATGTCCATGCACATGTTACCTATACCACTCTTAACTTGAAAAATACTTGTTATAGTCATATGAAAATATATTCCATACTTGAGAAAAATAAGTCTTAACTAGACTTGTGTAAACTTGTCGTAATATATATGTATAGAAAGTTAGTGTTGTATACTTCGTCTTGAAAACCTTGAAGTAACATCTAATGATCGTGAAAATAAGCTCATAAGCATAAGTACTTCGTTAGTTATAAATTTCGGCAATTTAGTAGTATTTCTAGAAAATCTAGAATTTAGTACGTAGAAATAGTGTCATTATTATTTCTATTAAAAGCTGCCAATTATAGTGAGTTTTTGCCGATATTGAAACGTGAATATCTTTGTCGTTATAAGCCCGTTTTACTTGTTCTTTATATCCATGGTTACGTCTTAGTATGTAGTAATATATTTTGGAAAGCTCGGCTCCTCCGGGTTACGTCTAAAGTCTCTTTTTGTCCGACGAAAAACGTCCAACAGCAACTATTTTTCAGAAAAATACTTTTCGTCAACAAACTTGCAAAAATCATAACTTCTTCGTTATAAACTCTTTTTAATCCGTTCTTTCACCTACGGATTCATTTTTGAAAGTATTTTCTAAAAATTTTGCCAAAGTTTACTTTAAATTTCCTGAGTTTCCTGGGTTTACCATTTTGGGACAGTAGGTATATATACTTGTTCTAAATCCATTTTTCATGTTCAAAACTAGTTTCTAACATCACCAAATCTCTTGCAAACGCCACAAAGCTAGTCTAATCTTACCATACACCTTCTTAGGGTGCCATGGGTTCCTAATCACTAGTAATCAAGTTAATTTAACAAAGGAACACCTAAATCACAATCTAGGGTTTGTATGTTCAAAAAGTATACAAAAATAAAGTGGTATAACTAGTTTGTGCATGAAATCAAGCATGAATACCATGAGATACATATGTTAATTAGATGAAAACATGAAGATAATTTTGAATACTCACTTTGAAATAATAGGTGGTGAGATGATGAGAAACCTTGGATTACTTGTGTTTTTGTGTTATGATTCTTGATTAGGATGATGAAATGAACAACTTTGATGCTTTAACTTTTGGAAAATCATGGATTGATCATGGAGTTGGGTTGTGGTCGTGGTTATGGAGATGGAAATGATGAAGATGAGCCTTTATGATTCTTAGAATATGTATATTTTTGTTATAAGTGTTTATGGAAGATATTTGTATAAGTAGTCAAGTATAATGTATAATATTCTGTACATAAATGCCATAGGTTAATAAACTAAAGGTCAAGTGGTTTAGGGGGGGGGGGGGGCATGACCGGTTTTCCATGTGAACAAGAGAAGAGAAATCGGTTTTGACTTGCTTAGGATAAGTTAGTGTAAGGTTATGTGTAAGTATTAGTTATAATCGGGTACCGGGTTTGCTAGAAATAAATATTAACAAAGTTAACCGGGACTTAATAAATTCATAAAATTGTTAAAAATGTGTTGGGTACAATTACTGAGTGTTCGGGTGATTATTGTTTAGTTTTCACGAAAACCGTCGTTATATTCATAAGCGTACGTTATAAATAAAATAAATTTCCAAAATACTGGGTAACTGAATGTTATAACTTTTATGATGTTAAAATGGATATAAAAATATGTCGGGACCATTGTGGGAATATTTAGATATATTCGTCGTGTATAAATCGGGTGTTAACGTTTACTATAAATACTTATACGTGAAAACGTTAAATGTATCAAAGATATAAATTTGAAAATCCTGAGAGTGGTATAACATGAAAATGATGTTATGATGATATGCAGACTATCTCCAGTCCGTATGCAGTGTCCTTAACACTAATGAAATGAATTCGCACCTAAACCAATCCGGTTACGCGAATTTGAATACCCGTAAACTAAATTTACGATGAAATGAGTAATGCAAGTGAATAGTGAAAACATTTCCGGAAATGAATAGTGTTCAGTGAATAGTAAATTTCCCAAAAGTTTCTCAGAATATCAAAATGACCTCGAAAATGATGAATAGTAAAACGATGAATAGTGTTTTGATGAATAGTGATTTATGAATAGTGTTTTTCCAATGTTCGGGAAATGACCTGAAATGGTGAGTTGTGACAGTACTCCAAACGACCCTATAACTAAGGCTCGTACCCCTTTCATTTCAATTCAACTCTCTTCACTTATTTTCATCTCACAATCTCTGGTCCTATTAGTAGTCGTAGAAGTCTTGTAGCCTTTGAATTCAAGTACTAGAAGCCTTGAACCATTGTCAACTTGTTTTTGCCCTAGAAACACTAAAACCTCATGTTAGCCCTAAACTGACCCAAGTAAGTTTAATCTTTGCTTCTAATAGTTATATTACAGTACTAGGAAAGTATTAAGATGACTTAGAATCCTTTCCTAAGCCTTGATCATTTTCTTTTAAGTCTTTTCAATTTAAAACCCTAATTATGAACTAGTTGCTAATTATATGCTATAATCCCCTATGTTAAGCTATAAGCTAGTTTAGGTAACTTAGTTAAGCTAATATTAGTTAACCATAAGCTAGGAAACCTTTTTTTCATAAAAATATGATTTGCATGGAATTAGGACTAGTTTTGCATAGTTTTCCATGGATAGGGGTTTATATGGTAATTTTCTGTTAATATTAAGTCTAGGGACTTTTTTGACAGTTCTTAGAAGTTATAAGTATAAGGACCCTTTTTGCAAAGTTATATAACCTTAGGATAAAAAGATAAATAGTTATAAATAAATAACGACTAATTTTGCAAAAGTTATAAAGTAAAGGGTATAAATGGTAAGTTTTGAAAACTTATAAGTCCAAGGGTCATTTCTACCATTTTCCTAAAATATAGAAGTATAGGGACTAATTTTGCTAAGTTTAGATAGTTAATAAAATAAATTTATAAGTCTAGGGTAGATTTTGTAAATATATAAACTAAAAGGGTATCAAGTGAAAGTATTCTCATAGAAATATAAAAACCTATCTAAAGTTAGAAGAATAACACAATACTAGGGAGCTTCATGTATGGGGTATCATGTGGATATTTTGTTTTGATGAGTTTGTTAGGTTTACGAATTAAAGTGCCCTGGCTTCTCAAACGATTATTGCATGACCTCTGAATTATGATGGCCCGAACGGTGTTATGTTATAACTAAAATTAATAACAACATAACTTAATAGTAGGGAGCTTCACGTGAGGAGTATTAACTTCTGAATTATGATGGCCTGAACGGTCACTAGTACAAAAACTTGTATTCGCCACACATATCGTTTTTCGAACTATCACATGGTAACATATTTACGTGACTAAATGTACGAGAATAAAATAAACAGCCACACTTAATCCAACTTGTGTGACCATTTCAAAATTCTAATGTCACACGTTTGAATATTTATGTAACTAGAGGTAACTGGAAAAAAATGGGATTATTTAGTCACTTATAATTTGGGATGTGTGACAGATACAAATGAGTTTGGGACATTAGTCACACTATATATATATGTATGTGACAAACATATGTCACACAATTGAACAGTGTGACTAAATAGATATATGGTCACATGAAGTAATTGTGTATGTGGCTAAATTATATAGTCAAGTTTGTCAAACATTATTTAAACGTGACAGCTATTCTTTGCTGAATATTTAGCCACATATGAATTTGAAATGTGTGACAACTGAAAAGTAAGTTTGAAGAGTTAGTCACGATATGTATTTAAAAGTGACAAATATATATGTCACACACTTGAAGAGAGTGACCAAATGTCATATATGGTCACACTAAACCATAGAAACATGATTAAGTGTAACGAAAATTCAATACATATGGTCACGTAAGTTAATATGTGTGTCTAAAGTTTAGTGTGTGTTTGCTTGCCAAATCCTAATGTGTATAGTCACACTTAATTGAAGCAGGATCATGTGACTATAGGCTTTATAATAAAAAAAAATAGTCACATTGTAACTATAGGCTTTATAATAGTCACACCATATCAGAAATGTGTATCTAAATGATGTTTATGGCCACGTTATCAGGGTATTATATGTGACCAATACATTCAAAATAGTCGCATTGTGAAATATTCATGTGAATATTATTTATAGCAAAATGTGAAGTCAGTTATCATTAACATTGATATATGTTAGTTACATTGAGTGTTTGGCTCTTTCATACATTTTGATGATCTCATCATCTGAGTATCACTTTAATTGAACAAGCTTCCAACCCTTCATATTGTTTAGATAGTACTCATAGTACTTCCTCTTTTGATTAACTGTTGGACGACTGAGCACTTTTCTCTTCTTACTTTGATTGAGATAAAATTTCTTCCTTTCAGCTTCATAATTCCTTTTCCATTCATCTTTTTGTTCTTGAGTGTACTCTTGCACTTCTTCTTTTATATGTTTCATCAGTGCAATATCAACATCACCTTTAATCCTTTCTTCATCCCAAGAATCCAAGAGTGCTTTTGGTTTGGCCTCTTCTTCAGCGTGCTTCCTTCTTTGTTCAAGTACCATCTGATTGTCCTCTGCAAACTCAGCAGCCAATTTTCTTGCAGTAGCTTCATCTACTTAAAGTTGCTTGTGTTTGGGCCAGTACTCAAATGGAAGATCCTTTAAAGGATCATGCTTAGGCTCTTCAACCATAATACCTTTGCCTTTTCTCTTATAAATTGGCTCTTGTACACTCTTCTTGATTGGTTGAGTTGGTTCTCTAATCACCACATCTTTGACAGGTACTCTTGGTTGTTGTGGTGGTGGTTGTGATTGTTCTATTGGTAGTGGTGATTGTGGCACTGCTTGTTTAAATTGTGTCTTCAATAGAAGCATTGCTTTGGCCAAAGTTTCATCATCATTACTAGCAACAGGAACATTTTTCTCAGCAGTAGTATCCTCCTTGGCCATTTCTGCACTTGCACCAGCAGTAGAATCTCCCATGCCTTTGATTGCTGCTTCCATAACAACCTCATTACCTTGATTATCAGCAGCAACATACTCATCGTCATTCTCACCAGAATCGACATCCATATCCACACCAATGTCATAACCAGCACCAGCACTATCAACATTTTCCATAGCTTCCCCTGAATCCTTGGTTTCATTCCTCCCCTATTTAGGATCATCATCCCCTAAACTTATCCTTTCAGATGAACTAATCCTTTGTATTGTGCCCACTTTCTTCAGTCTTTTGAGTGACCTGGTTCTTGACCCCTTCTGACCTCCTAATTTCTTAACCCTCAGCTTCAAACCTTTAATTACATCCCCCAGAGTATCTATGATTTGTTGTAGGCCAAGAACCTGTTCTTAAGTTTGGTACATTTAACCATCAATTCTTTAACAAGTTCTATACTATCCTCACCAGTTCTATCCTCATCACATGCATTGTCCCCCTTGATTTCTTGGCACCTACGGTTTCCTTCACCTGAATCAGTTCCATTGGAACTTCATTCATTATAAGTTCCTGAACCTTCACCCTGGTTTAACTATGACAGGATAGTCCTTACCCTTTCTCTTCATGTTAGAAAAGACCTTTTTAATATGAGAGTAAACAGGATAAACCTTGTCGTGAACTTTCTTATTTGTAAGTTGTTTGTCCATAAGAAGTTGCAAAAATCTTGGATATAAGTAATGTTGGTTTGAAGAATTATCCAAGGCTTTAACCACATGATCAAAAATTAATTTTGAAAAATTGAATTTTTCTTCATTTTTAGCCAAGCATATAAGGGCAGAAGCCATGTTACTACTAAACTCATTCCAGCCAGTAATCTTTGGACTAAGATACTATAACAAAGTGTGAATTAAGAATTTCCACTGTGGGGGAAAGCCACCTTTATTAAATTTCAAAGAATCATTTTTTCTTACATACACCATCTCTTGAAGGTTTTAAAAAATTGTGGAGTCTGGAAGCTTCTCAATTCCATTAACATCTCCTAGATGAAGAACTTCTCTAACAGATGCCTATGTAACAATAATCTTCTACCCATCCACACGGGCCTGAATCTGTACTTCCTCATCAATAATTTTGACCTTTGTAGTAACCCAAAACTATTTAATGTTGGAAACATATAGAGTAGGGTTAACTGTCAATGCATACCTAATATGAGTGGCATTGAGAAAATCAACAACTTCAGTGAACTCTTCATTCTCGTTGGTGGTCTTTTGGAAGAATGCAATCATGTTATGCTGGTTGGTAAAAGACAGAGTCGACATTGTGAAATTTGAAAATTTTTGTAGGGTTTTGTTGGGAATTGCAATTAATCTATAAAATCAAGCAGTGGTTTTACGTTTGATAGAGTTTTGATCAGATAAAAACATTTGTGTGAAACTGTGAATGATTGAAGTGTACAAACCCTTACCGTTCATATTTCTAAAATAGTACCATTCACTCTAAAAAATAGCAAAACAACCCTTAGCCGGAATAAATTAGGCTTAGCAGCACTAAATTATGACTAGCAACACTAAGTCAGTTTCCACTCGAAACAGCTTATTTTTAAGGACTCCAGCACTTTTCTCAGCTTATCCAGCAAAATATTAGTCCCAAAAACACAAAACCTAACTCATTAGCCGAATCACAATAATCACATCATCAATTACACTTAGCAATACTACTTATAACTAGCAACATTAACACATCATTTCTGGATTTTAACAATTTCCATACTGCTTTTATCTAAGAAACCAAACACACCTTTGACAGTTTGACAACACAAGCAACCGTACAAGGTCTCAAAATTTTCGTTGATATTTTTAAAAAGATACAACCATTCATAAAAGCTGCAAACATAAATATAATTATCCTACCTAAATATTAAAGATACTATAAACATAAAAACATCATCATTAAGAACTGCTTCACTCCATTTCACACCAAATTGTTAAAACCAGAGCTGTACTCCCTACGTTGCATCCTTTTCCTTTCCAGGAGATATTGAAACTTAATTTCAAGATCGGTAATCCTATTTTCCAGATTTAACGGGTCTGCAAATGCAAACCCATCTTGTTGACCCCCTAGTTTTGATGCACCACCACATTTTGATGCTCTACCACATTTTGATGTTACATCACATTTTGCTGTTGATCCTCTTCATTTTGCTGCTCCACAACATTTTGCTGCGCACCCTCTTCATTTTGCTGCTCCGCCACATTTTGCTGCGCATCATGTTGATCCTCTTCATCCTCTTCATCTTCTTTCTCCACCTCCACATCATTCAGTCCCCAACGCTCATCCTAGTAAAAGTCTTGTCTATGCATCAATTTCAAAATTATTGTCCTCATCCACGTATCTACCTGCCTAAACGACCCATATTCGTTAACGGGATCATACCCGAAATGATTAAACACTGCGTCCCATAGCAAACCGTTGTTTAATACCCACTCGTATTCTTCTGCATCATTTTGAAAGTTACTATTTGCTGCCATTGTTGAAGTTTTCTTTGAAAGTGATATATGTGTTTGTGTGTGTTCTTTTGTATATAATAGAGAGGTATAAATAGGCTGGAGAGGTAGATGAACGGTTCCCAAGACTTTTGGTGGGAAAAGGGATCGACCAAAGGTGCCTAAATCATACTTTGAATTGAAGTTATTTTAAAATTGTTCCTAAAGATAAGGAATTGAGTGTGGTACGCAAAAGTCTCCACTTTCCTTTTACTAAGTCTTGACTTACCAAGTACAATGAGTTGATGCAACAACTACTTGTATCTCATACGTTATGAATAATAAACTTCAAAACTCAATATTTCCAACAATGATTTGGGATCGGGTTTTGACTCGAGGGAATAAATGTTTGATCGTGACTCGAAGAAAACTTATGTTATGTTTCTTTGTTAATCAAGTTATTGATTACTATATGATCAAGTTATCTTTTTGTTGATTAATTATGTTATGTTGCTTTGTTGACAGTGTTATGATGCTTTGTTAAAAGTCAAACAAAGATTGTCAAACTTGATTGTCATTTGCAAAAGTAAAAGAGTCTCCAAGTGAATTTGGGCAATTCTGGGTAATTACTCTCAAAAGATAACTAATAGCCAATCATGATTGTCACTTTGGGTAATTTTTGGTAGTTTTGTGCCTGTACATTCATTTGCATAAGGTCATACAGAATAGTCAAATTGTACCATTTTGGGTAATTACTGCCAAAAGATATCGAGTAGCCAAAAGATCAAGATCAGTTAAATTTACAAGCAAACACTTAACCATTCACCAAAAAGATGGGGTACATGAGCCACTACAAACCACACAATCTAGCCATAAACACTATACTACTTCAGTGCAAGTACCAAAGAAACAACAACTGCAAAAACATAAAGTGTTGACTTCTAAACTCTGCCTCTAATTCTTCAATCCTTCTTTGAAGATTAACTTCAATTTGAACCTCACGCCTTTGATTGGGATTCAGTTTGCTATACATCTCAAACAAATGCATCTTGTACCAATCACATTCCTCCTCTGGATCATACCAATCAATTTTTCACATTTCTTCGTACCCGATTTCTAAAATCAAAAAAATGTAGTATATTAAACATTTAAACTTAATAATCTTTAAACAAAACGTATCTGATAACTTACCCATCGATTTTGGCATCAAATGAAACGTTGAACACGGTTGGATGGTGTCCAAGATGTTATCACCATTGCTGGTCTGTCACACTTGCAGTAATCATCACAAAGATAAGATGACATGAGTTAATTTGATTTTGATTTGGGATTTGTTATGATTTTTTAGAGTGTGTTAAATTAGGGTTTATGTAACAATTCGCATTTTCGGATTACTATTCATTTTACTATTCACTATTACTATTCACTTTTTACTATTCACAATCACTATTCACTCCGAAAATTTTTATTTCATATTCTCGTAAGTTAAACTATTTTAATGATAATCCGAGAGTTTGACACTCGTCGGATCATTTCTACAAAATCACGAAACCATGTCCGAGATTTACTTTTAGGTTTAAACGTCATTCCAGCATCCCGATATATCCATAAAACACTATAAACAATAGAAATATGATTTTCTCTCATTTTACAACAATTCCAATAGTTTTGGAATTTTACGTTTTCCAGTTCAGCGTTTTACGCGAATTACGCGTATTAGACCCGGGTTTCCAATTTTAACAGCGTTTAAGCAACCCGATAGAATTTGTCACTCATTAAATATGCTAAGATAGGTTATATTAATAAGTTCTAACATTTTTATAAGTTTCGTATTTTTAGAATACCCGATTTTAAGTTTCATGACTTTACGGCTTACAGTTAGCGATTAACGGGACTAATACTCACTCCGTAAACTAGATAATACCAAGTTTATCCACCTAGTCCCTCCCTATTAAGTATGAAAGTGTATATAATGATTCACCAAAGCCTTGGTGGCTTAGTGAGAGCCATGGAATATTTAGAGCATCATGTGTTACATTAGGAAGCCATAGAAAGTCTTAAGGCTAAAAATCAACCAAGTATGCATCATGTGTTCCATTCTAGACCATGTCTTAGTGTAACTAACCCCCTCAAGGCCCTATAAAACCCCCTTGATCCCACTTGGTCGTTCACCACACACAACCTTTCATCTTTGATTTCCAAGTTCCAAGTTACATATAAGAGTTAAAGGCCTAGTTATTCTTTACATGAAACTAGTGTTTATTTGGTGATTCCATGGATGAATTAGGAGCTACACAAGGGAACTAGGGCTGAGTAAATAAGGTTTTCATAAGGTCTATATCAAGGCTAGCAATGTTTGCATGAGTTGTGGTGAAGGATTAGAAGCTAGGGTTTTAGATTGAAGTGTATAGTTCTTGTCCTAGTTCATGTTTCCCTTTTACAAGGCCAAAAGTTGTAAGAAAACTAATACTCATCATCCTTACTAGGTTTTAATAAACTCTATATGCTATATATGTCTTGTTATATTGATCTCATGATGTACAAATTCTTAAAACAAGTTATGGAAAACATATGTTAGCTAAATAGACATAAACAAGAAAGCTAGTGACATATATTGTGAAATTCGACCGAAATAGTATAACCATGATATTGGACACTTACATACTATTAAAGAGGACTTAAAAAGGAAATCATAGCAATTTCAATCACCTAAAATGAGTACACGAGTCAAAAGATACGGACAAAAGAAGTTAGCAAAAACAAAACGTAAAAACTGCCAAAACAAGCTGTTAAGCAATCTGACCTAAATAAACGAGGCCCTTCTGATCCGTTTCATCAAAAAGTTAAAACACGAAAGTTGTCCGGAACGACGATTTCGTTAAGAAAGAGAGAAGCTCGAACCCTGAAAACGCATAACGAGTGATATTTTTATTCAAATTCTTAACAGCCCCATTATTACCTATAAGAATATGCCTTTTTGTCACGGCTAAGGAAAACCAAATGGTCTAATGACCTTAAAGCCGAGACCACAGCCATGGCTAAGGCCAAGGTTGAGATCTCAAGACCATGGTAGCCATGACCAAAGCCACGGCAAGGCCACGGCTAAGACCTCAAGGCTTTCTAAACCGAAATCATTATAACTATTATACATGTTTTACAAATTGAATACTACAACACTAGGGAACTTCATGTGAGGGGTTCATTAGAGTAAACCGTCGAGATGAGTTGTGGGTTTACGAATTAAAGTGTCCTGGCTCCTCGAACGTTTACTACATGACCTCTGAATTATGATGGCCCAAACGGTATTAAGCGATATACAAACTATACATGTTTCATAAACCATTTTATTCAACGACTTACACTATATACTAAGTACTACATCATGAACTATATGCAAGACATATATAGGCAATTCTACGTATTCTTAGACATTACTCCAAACCTAAGTCGCAACGTTCTATTATAGGCTGCTCTTAGAGACTTTCGCGATTCGACTACCACTTTCATTTCTCACTACATAACTTAAGGTGAGTCATAGCCCCTACTTGTAAGTCTCCTCGTGAGCATCATAAAGTCTCATTTGATAACATATGCATTGGGTTTCCGGAGATGAAGTGGAACCAATGATATTCTATCTTTGTGAGTAGCATACCCATATGAGGTCTCCGGAGATGAAGTAGAGCCTCATGACTAATTGCTTAACTATTGTGCTGAACTTATACATGTCTTAATCATACTATATTTTAGCAGTGGGTTGCGAACACACAGGTTGCAAGTGTTGTTATGGGCGGGACTTGCAACTGAGTGGATTCACAATGCCTTTGCTGTGTGAACATTCTTTAAAGGCTTTTCAACTGTTTTAAGACAAACTCTATGAACTCACCAACCATTGTGTTGACACTTTAGCATGTTTATCTCAGGTTAGTAAGGCGATAGCTAGTGCATCGAACATAGAGTCAAGCTGCATACTCTGAAGACTTACGCTTTTATCAGTTACCATTCAAAACATTTTGTATACATTTATGTATTTGAATTTATTAATCGAATTGTAACTTTTCAAAACGTCTCATTTAGAGGTCGTTTTCTATAACTTGTACTTTGTATTATGAAGTAGCACCCCAGTGACACAGTCTTCCGTTGCGGTATTTTGGGGGTGTTACAAATTGGTATCTGTGACATTTTGTAAAATTTTCATGTCACTAATTTTAATATTTTAGTATTTAACTATTCTATTTTTTTAATAATTTACTTTGTCGGAAGTTATCTGCGTACGTTCAATTAATCCAACTGCGACTAGACTATGTCCATTCTACACTTTTTATGCATTTTTTGCTCCTTACAATCAAATTTTAAAAGTCACATTTTACTTTTTCATTTTACGTAAACCTTGCACCTTTTACGTTTTGCGCGATTTAAATTTACGTTTTAAGGTTTTAACAATGTGAACAAACCCTAGACTATGATAATTTTACATATTCTATTCATTTTAACCTATTTTCATGTTTAAAATTAAATTTTATACTTGTCATTTCATTTTTATAGTTTACGTCACTTTTATCAAGAACCAGTGTCACTAAATGCGTTTTCAACTCACGGTTTCGGTTTTAACAATTTTTGAAATCCTTCGATAAACTCACCACTCATCTAAATTTCTAAAATATATCATGAAAACAAGTTTTAATATTTTTAAAAGTTTTATAAATTTTTACTACCCTGTTTTTACGTTACCTGTCCTAAAAACTTTACGTTTACAATTACCGGGATCAAACTACACTATGTAGCTCAAATTTTATAAATTACAAGAATCAAAACCCACTCACCGTCTTAGGTGGCTGGTTTTGGTCATGGTATACTTACACCTTGCATTAGAATTGGACACATTACTTTCCACTAACTCATAAACCATCAAAACCATCAACACAATACAATTTCTCTCATTTTTACATGCAAACCACTAAAATTTCTCTTATCTCCTCTCTATCAACGACCAAAACAGCCCTCAAACTCATATTTCTTCTAATTTTTTACTAAATTATTAATCATATATTAAAGATCTTGAAGCCCTAGTCTTGTTCTTGGTTTATTACACTCAAAACATCATCAAATCTCATCATTTCTTGGTTTCTTTGGGAAGTTGTTTCATGTGTTGATCAAGATGGTTTAAGGTCTGGTATATTAGAGTAGTTTCAAAGTTAAAAAGGGTATAAAAAGTTGGGTAAAATATTGAAAGAAAATGGTGCAAGGGTTATTGGTAAAATCATAGGTTTTGTGGTCCATTGTTCTTGATTTTCTTGTTCATCACTTTTGTAAGGAAACTAAACACTCTCTTTTCATTTTATTTCTATTTTCACTTCTGTAAAAGTTATATATCTTGATGTATTTGTATATTATATAAATTATTATGCTTAATTAGGCTTGGTACATAGTTAGGAAACAATAAAAACACTAACGGACTAGACATGCAACTGTGAATCTGATTCAGGGGTAAAAACAGAATAAACTGATTTAATCAGTAAACATTGGACCTAAACTAAAAATATGCAGTTGTAGCCCTATGTCTTGTGGTCATTTTGACGGGTATTTCATCCAATAACTAATTACGATGATTAAACTATAAATATGTTCGTAAAACATGTCATATTCTGAGTAACAGATTTGAAATGTGTAAAAGTCATTTGTTTTGTGAATAACCCTCTGTTACTCAAATAATAAAAGTTCTAGATAACATCTTAACTTAAACTTGGCGAAAACGGGGAATTAATCGGGTTTGTAAAACACAAGATATGGCACTTTTTGTGGGACTGATGCAAAGTTGAAGTTTTCTGAAATGTATATATTGGGTAAATGGGTAACTTTGGTACTGTTAAGTAACTTTTGACTTAGTGGGGCCCACAAAACATGTTAGTACAGATGAATACCTTTCCGGGGATATAAAGAACGAGATTTGTGGACTTACGGTTTGTGAGTAACAGATTTTTGAAAGTGAATAAGTTATAAACATTTTTGACAGCTTTGGAATTAAAAGTATAAAAATGTTTAAGTTTTATAAAACAAATATATTTTGAACCACCTCATATATTTTGAACTCTTAGGCTTAATTTGAACCTTTTTGACTAAAAATGGTACCCTTGGACTAAATTTGAACCTTAGACTCATCATTGGACCTTCATAAGATATTTTGGACTTAGAAACAAATATAAATTTGACACTTGACTTTTATAAAGAATAAAAATTCATATTTATAAATAACTCTTTAGTGTCAAACTAAAACTTGTTATATATGTATTTAGTATATGTGTACCATGCACAATTAAGATCATAATTTATATAACATATAGCCATATGGCATAAATATTTATTTTCAAAAACTAAGACACGCGTATATCTTTTTAGGTTCATCGTAGAACTTTCGCGGCTTATTCTTCACTTACTTGTTCGTTGTGCTATACTCATACTGTTCTGCCATGCTTTCTGGCACCATTGTGTTACTTGCATCACTTCAGTTTACGGTGAGTTCATAGCCTCGCATTTACTTACTTAAACGTTTTATAAACCTCACAAGGGGGATACATGCTACTTTTACAAACTGAAAACAAGTAGTTTTTGGTATGCTTGACCCGATTACATGATTTATAGACATTAGACATTGAGTATTTCTTGCCAATTAAGTCCCCATCATGAACCGTTAATTCGGTAGGAAACGCTAGTATTATGAATATGCATATTTGGCCTGGCGGGCCTGACCAGGTGAGTAGCGCTCATACATCAACGGTCACATAATATTGAGAGATTACGTGGTAAATGGCAAATCTTACCTTTTCGGGGCACTAGTAATCTAGGTCAAGGTTCGGTTTCATGAGCTCAATGCTATAAATCTTATTTCTCGACTTGTATTTGTTACATGTCAACTTAATTATGGGCGTATAACAACGTAGCCCATCGTATTTTAAACTGATTTATCTTGTATTCAACTGATTACTTATTAAACTCTATGGATTCTCTCAACCTTTGTGTTGACTTTTAGCATGTTTTATCTCAGGTCCGTAAGTGACTTTCAGCTTGGATGGGCGGTGTAAGAAATGGATATCTACATGATGGCTTATGTTTAATAAAATTTCTCATTCGATAATGTTTCAAACTTTTAAACTTATGTAACTTTAGATTATGTTAAAAACTTTTGGGACCTTTGTTAACTCTGATAAATTATCGAATGTGAAGTATTAAAAACGACTTTGTTTTAAAGTTGTTTACTATATTTGTACAATGTGACTGATATATAGCACCCCATGTTGTATTCCGCTGCGTTCCTAAAATGGGGGTGTTGTAGAATGGTACCAGAGCACAAATTATAGTGAACTAGGTCTTTTTGTTTTGAAAAACCTAGACTATAATCATTTATTTTTTCTCAAAATCATGAGCTTCCATCATCTTGTCCGATATCCATGCGCGCCTACTCCTGAGCTTCCTATTTCTCCCTCGTATATATATATCTTAATCATACTATATTAGGGATAATTATAGGAGTACTATAATTATTTCTTAACTCATCCGATAATCCGCGAAAGTATCATTCTTATATATATAACCTTTTGTGCACTAAACTTCCTAGTTGTATTTTATGATATTCATATGTACTTAAGATATTTTTTTTTCTTTTCTCACTCGACTATCTTGCTTGATCCTGAAACATTGATATATTTCTATATAAAGTTCTCACATGAATACTAAACTCTTCTAACCATTGTGAGTTACACGATGGTCTCTCTTAGACATTGTATGCAATTACAATGATCTCATTCACTATTATGACATTGTGGGTTACACAATGGTCTCACTTACTTCATTAACATTGTGAGTTGCACAATGGTTTCTCTTATTTATCAGACGTTGTAGGTGATTACAATGGCCTATATACCCTTTCATAACTTTATATACTATCATTACATCTGATGGCAAAACTCGTTACAGTTTATCAAATCCTCTCGTAAACTTATGTTTTCTAAGCGTTTCTTCTCCCTTTCCGAATTAATGCTAATTATATGAAAGACTATCTATATACACTTGATTTTCTCTTTATACCCATCAAAGCATTACTTCTTATTTGTATAGAGGTTATTTTTATAAATGTTTTATCTGATTCTTTACACATCGAGTCGAACCCTAACAGTCCCAAGTATATATATGTTTCATTAAATTCCTAAACTATTAAATACATATTTATTCATTTTGATGATCCTCTAAAAACTTTCTCGTACGTTGTGGGTGACATAGTGGTCTCATTTATTTTCTCAAAAATCATGAGTAATGTTATGATCTTTAAAAATCTTTTCATGACCTTAAACAATGGTGTCTTATATGAAACCCATCACATTCTATTTATTTACCTTGGAAATTCACTACTATTTTATAAATAACTTCGTTATTACCATATAAACTTTATTTCACGATATTATCAAATATATTTACTACTCTCCAAAGAACTACCTTACGAATACCTGGTATAGCGTATAACCATACTTACTATCAACTTATGAACACCTTTGTTAGTCTCATATAAACTATTTTAAGCACCTTACAAATGATTTTGCCGTTAACTTAACTATTTTACTACTGCTTTATAAATCATTTCGCTAAAATAATTTGCAATGTTTGTCACCATCCATCAATCATTTTGTCACTCCCTTACAAACTACATCACCACCACCTTATAAACTAAATCACTAATTTACTACCGTTACATAAACTGTTTTGACTAGTTCTGAATAAACTATTTGTTAACATCTTACAAATCGCTCTGTCATTTACCTTATACCAAAATTTTCACCACCCTATAACCCATTTAGATATTTTCTTGCAAATCAGAACTATTTTGTTATTATGTTATCGTTCGTCATTCTTCTATAATTCTTATAAACTGATTCATTATCTTCAAAAGCTGAAGTTCAGCAACTTTCTCAACAGTCATCAAGTTCTCTTCAAAAACCTTTATTGTTAAAGGCCCGTGATTCTGGCCTAGTGTGTACTGATTTAGAACAGCTTAAAACTTCCTTTTTTGCGTGCATTTTCCTTATTCGCTTGTGTTACATACTCATACTACTTACTTATGATTGATTCTTACGTATGTACAAACTTATATCACTCTTTGTATATAAAATACTTATGCAAACTCCATACTTTTCCAACAATGGACATATCACGAGTATAACTAAGTTAAGTATTTGAAAATTTTATCGAACCTCGATTAAATATAGTATAGTCACCTATATTTAACCTTGGGACAGTGGAACATAGTCTGACTATCTATGTTCGACTTAGATTTTTCAAATACTAAGAATAGTTATATATGGGTTACGTCTAATTGATCTTCTACTTGATTTTCGAGAATCACAAAATTTTTATGTGAGCATAAACAATTCAGCGGTATTCATACGATCAAGCAAAACAACTAAACAAATCCTGATTCTATCTTTATCGCATATAGTCAACCTTACTCTGCACCATATTTCTAGACGACAAGAATCGAACCATGTCGTTAGTTATCCTATACTTTATTCCTTACGAGTATCATCATCTTTTCACAAGTGAACCATCTAGAGATAAATCGAGTTGAGCTCCGGGACGGCGCTCTCTTAAGGGGTACGTGCTGTGACATTTCGTAAAATTTTCGGGTCACTAATTTTAATATTTTATTATTTAACTATTCTATTTTTTTAATAATTTACTTCGTCGGAAGTTATCTGCGTACGTTCAATTAATCCAACCGCGACTAGACTATGTCCATTCTACACTTTTTATGCATTTTGTGTTCCTTACAATCATATTTTAAAAGTCACATTTTACTTTTTCCATTTTACGTAAACCTTGCACCTTTTACGTTTTACGCAATTTAAATTTACGTTTTAAGGTTTTAACAATGTGAACAAACCCTAGACTATGATAATTTTACATATTCTATTCATTTTAACCTATTTTCATGTTTAAAATTAAATTTTATACTTGTCATTTCATTTGTATAGTTTACGTCACTTTTATCAAGAACCAGTGTCACTAAATGTGTTTTCAACTCACGGTTTCGGTTTTAACAATTTTTGAAATCCTTCGATGAACTCACCACTCATCTAAATTTCTAAAACATATCATGAAAACAAGTTTTAATATTTTTGAAAGTTTTAAAAATTATTACTACCCGGTTTTTACGTTACGCGTCCTAAAAACTTTACGTTTACAATTACCGGGATCAAACTACACTACGTAGCTCAAATTTTATAAATTACAAGAATCACAAACCATTCACCATCTTAGGTGGCTGGTTTTAGTCATGGTATACTTACACCTTGCATTAGAATTGGACACATAACTTTCCACTAACTCATAAACCATCAAAACCATCAACACAATACCATTTCTCTCATTTTTACATGCAAACCACTAAAATTTCTCTCATCTCCTCTCTATCAACGTCCAAGAACAGCCCTCAAACTCATATTTCTTCTAATTTTTCACTAAATTATTAATCATATATTAAAGATCTTGAAGCCCTAGTCTTGTTCTTGGTTTATTACACTCAAAACATCATCAAATCTCATCATTTCTTGGTTTCTTTGGGAAGTTTTTTCAAGTGTTGATCAAGATGGTTTAAGGGCTGGTATATTAGAGTAGTTTCAAAGTTAAAAAGGGTATAAAAAGTTGGGTAAAATATTGAAAGAAAATGGTGCAAGGGTTATTGGTAAAATCATAGGTTTTGTGGTCCATTGTTCATGATTTTCTTGTTCATCACTTTTGTAAGGAAACTCAACACTCTCTTTTCATTTTATTTCTATTTTCGCTTCTGTAAAAGTTATATATCTTGATGTATTTGTATATTATATAAATTATTATGCTTAATTAGGCTTGGTACATAGTTAGGAAACAATAAAAACACTAACGGACTAGACATGCCACTGTTAATCTGATTCAGGGGTAAAAACGGAATAAACTGATTTAATCAGTAAACATTCGACCTAAACTAAAAATATGTACTTGTAGCCCTATGTCTTGTGGTCATTTTGACGGGTATTTCATCGAATAACTAATTACGATGATTAAACTATAAATATGTTCGTAAAACATGTCATATTCTGAGTAACAGATTTGAAACGTGTAAAAGTGGTTTTTTTGTGAATAACCCTCTGTTACTCAAAGAATAAAAGTTCTAGATAACATCTTAACTTAAACTTGGCCGAAAACGGGGAATTAATCGGGTTTGTAAAACACAAGATATCGCACTTTTCGTGGGACTGATGCAAAGTTGAAGTTTTCTGAAATGTATATATTGGGTAAACGGGTAACTTTGGTACTGTTAAGTAACTTTTGACTTAGTGGGGCCCACAAAAGATGTTAGTACAGATGAATACCTTTCCGTGGATATAAAGAACGAGATTTGTGGACTTACGGTTTGTGAGTAATAGATTTTTGAAAGTTAATAAGTTATAAACATTTTTGACAGCTTTGGAATTAAAAGTATAAAAATGTTTAAGTTTTATAAAACATATATATTTTGAACCACCTCATATATTTTGAACTCTTAGGCTTAATTTGAACCTTTTTGACTAAAAATGGGACCCTTGGACTAAATTTGAACCTTAGACTCATCATTTGTAACAATTCGCAATTTCAGGTTAATTACCATTCCCGGAAAATTTCACTATTCACTTTTACTATTCATTTTTTTCCCGAAACTTTCCCGAAAGTTGATTTTTATTTGATTTTATCGAGTGATAAATCATTTCCATGGCAAATTAAAAGTTTGACATTCATAAGCTCATTTTCGTGAAAGTTATTAAGGAATTACACGTTTTAGGGTAAAACGTCAATCAGAAATTCTATGCACAACGAAATTCAACCCCGTCAGGTGACCCCACATCGGAAAAATGTTTGACACACTCATGATTTATTTGAGAATTAATCGTGACTGAGAAAAACATGACCAAAAACTTCCCAGCAGGTCACCCATGCCTGTACTACTCTCGCATGAGCACGCTTAACCATTTGGGCGATTAACCGTGAGACCACAAAACGCGTTTCTAAGACTTTTTGAGTTTTCAACTTATTATAAAAAGTCAACATATTTTTCCCTCCTCCATTGACCAAAAATCATCCCTTGATGTTATAAGTCATTCCTTGATTTTTAGGCTTACGGTTTGATGTCTAAAAGACATTTAATACCAACCGACACTAGACTGAGCCCAGTCTAGACATTATAAGTCATTTTAAATCATTTTTATCACATTAGAAAAGTAACATTTTACTTTTCTCAATTTTACGCAATATTCAGCGTTTTACGCGAATTACGCGTTTTAGACCCGTGTTTCCAGTTTTTAGCAGGGTTTTAGCACCCGATGGAACCTACCACTCATTTTATATTTTATTATGGAACTTATTGACATGTTTATCAATACTTTCAAGTTCCATAATTTTACGACACCCGGTTTTACGTTTTGAGGCTTAATCATTTACGGTTGGCATTTCCCGGAGTCAAAACTCATCCAATATCTTGGATAATATCAAGCAAGAACCACCTCATCCTTCCTAGCATATCAAACCGCCATTAGGGGGGGGGGGGGTTTTCACACTTGTGGCTTGATCTTGACCCTTGATTCCTTAGATGATCACATGTGTTCAACTTTGGCTCCAAGTAAAACTTGGTCACCAAGTTGTGGTAATATCCTACTCATTTCCTAACCTCCTCATGACCATATATATACCCCCTCCCTCCCCTCTTTGCCATGGATATCACACACACAAACACACCATTCATTTGCAAATTCTCTTCCAAGTTTCATGCAAGATTCAAGTGATTCTTCAAGGTAGAAACCCTAGATAGGTTATCATTCATCAAACACTTCCATAACCTCATATACTTGGTGATTTCTCTTGAGTTTAAATCCACTCAATTCACCTAAACCTTCATCATCCATCTTTCAAGAATACCAAGGGTAGAAAGATTGCATGAAGTGAAAAAGGGTTGAAGCAAGTCTATCAATGTCCTATCCTTACATGTTAACTTCCTTTCATCTTTGAAAGCCAAAAGTTGTGAGCCAAACCCTAACTTGATTCTTGTTAAATAATCATGTTCATGTTATTTACATATTATTTGTGCTATATATTGTCTTGTTATCATGTCCATGATGTATAAAAATGACCAAAACAAGTTATTGTTATTGATTGTTACAACAAGTTACTAAAACAAGTAAACTAGTGACTTTCTTGGTAAGACCTGATCAAAATGGTAAAAATATGATGTTGGATCATTACATATTACAGTAGAGGACTTAACAAGGAAACCATAGCAATTTGAACCACCCAAAACGAGTATACGAGTCAAAAGTTATGGCGATTTGAAATTACCAAAGATTTCCGGCAAAACTGCCAAATAGCTTCCTGATCAAATTTGGGTTTTGAAAGTCCCACTTCTGGTCCGATTCATCAAAAAGTTAAAACACGAAAGTTGTCCGAAACGACGTTTTCGTTCAGGAACAAAGAAGCTCGAGACCTAAAAACACTTTCCGAGTGATAAAATTCTTCAAATTCTAAACAGCCCATTTTTAGGCGAAAGTCACAAGATTATGGTTATACTTTGAAAGGAACAAGAGGTCTTATGACCTATAATCAAGACCACAACCATGGCTAGAGCCAAGGTTGAGTCTCATGACCTTGGAACAAGGACCAAAGGTCATGGCTAGGCCATGACGAAATGACCATAACAACTCACATAGGCGTAAACATGAAACAATGAGTTAGGCGATAACTTGAACAAGCAATTTGGATCTACTTCACTTAAAAGGAAACCATGAGATTTTACCAAGAGAAAATGGTCATACAAGACCTATGAAACTACCCCTAATAACAATCTTCATGTACAAATGAACTTTCCTAAGTTTATTCAAATATCGGACATGTAACCTTTCGGATCAAAACTTATATCTATATATTTCATCAACTACTACAATAGTAGGGAGCCTCATGTGAGGAGTTCATTATGTAAGCCGTCGAGTTGAGTTGTGGATTTACGAGTTAAAGTGTCCTGGCTCCTCGAACGCTTACTAACATGACTTCTGAATTATGTTGGCCCGAACGGTAGTAAACGATATACAAAACATACATGTTTCATGAATCTTTTCTTTCAAGGACATACAATATACATCATACCACATCATGGACTAAATGCAAGATATATATATAGGCACTACTTCATATTCTTTAATCCGATCCTAAGTCGCAACATTCGATTATAGGTTGCTCGTAGAAACCTTCACGATTCGACCGTTACATTCATTACTTGCTATCTTACTTAAGGTGAGTTCATAGCCCCACTTTCGATTACTTAATTGTTTTACAAACCCTTGGGGGGAATACATGCTATTTATAACCGAGCACAATGTTTTTAAATTGTATGCTTACCTGATTGTTTTATTATCACTAAGTACCATCCTTGCTAAACCGAGATCCTTTAATATGAACCATTTAGTCACTAGCAATAGTGAGCGCGAATATTATTAATAGGCCTATAGGGATTGACGAATCCCATTTGTATTGACTAAGTTCAAACAAATGCAATAATATTTGAGATTTAGGTATGTTAGCAACATACCTACCGGGATAAAACCGCCGATTGACATTGGTACACGTTAACGTTATGGTGTCATAAGCTTAGTGTATAATACATGTTCCGGGCGTATAATAACGTAGCCTACCTGTTTTGTTTTCCAAACATTGGTGTGAGCCTATAACTCACACTACCAACATATTGTGTTCAATCGATTTAACAAACTCTATGAATATCACTCAACCTTTGTGTTGACCTCTCAAGCATGTATTTCAGGTTCATGACGATCAAGGATGGAACGGAAGGGCACGGATACTCAAGAGGGCTATAAATTTTATTATCATTCAAAACTCATTTATTATACATTGTAAACATGGAACCAATTGGGACCTCATTTTGTAATCTCTGATATTTATATAATTTGAATGATAAACCTTTTCAAAACGACTCAATTGGAGTTCGTTTTCTATCATTGTGACTATTGTGCCGTCGAGTAACACCCAGTTTGAATTCCGCTGCATCCATGAATTGGGGGTGTTACAGATTGGTATCAGAGCCATGGTTATAGAGAAACGGGTCTAATTGAGACCTAAACTATAACTACAATCACAAACAAAAACGTTTTATAGCCTTCCGCTCTCCGTGTCTTCCATCCTCCAGACGATTATGGACTTAGTAAGCATGTTATGCTACACAAACATATAAGTATATTCATATATACACACTAAGCATTTTATGCTACATGAACACATATAAGTATATTGATATATACACACTAATCATTTTATGCTACATGAACACATATAAGTATATTGATATATACACACTAGGCATTTTATGCTACATGAATACATATAAGTATATTGATATATAAACTCGGTTTATTTTCAATCATTTATCTAAACAATGGACTAAACATATCTGTGTATGCCTATTCTAAGGCATTTCGGCACAGCCACACTCTCCCAATCATGTTCCTACTCCAACATTATATGTCCAAGACATTGTAACTAATACAATGGTCTCATTCATTTTCCAAGACATTGTGAGATACAATGGCCTCATTCATTTTCCAAGACATTGTAAGATACAATGGTCTCATTCATTTTCCAAGACATTGTATGATACAATGGTCTTAATCATTTCTCAAATGTTTTGAGTCACACAATGACCTAACCTACTTCCCAGACATTGTGAATTGCACAATGGTCTAACCTACTTCCGAGACATTGTGTTTTGTGCAAATGGTCTCTAGAATTATTCCATCACATTATCAATATCATTTCTTATGATATCAAAAACCCGTCACAATCTATCGATTTCAAAACAAGAAATATGAGATTTCTAAAGGACAAACTAATCCATCATCGACAAAAGCTGAACTTTCTCTACATTCATCAAAGTTTTCTTATGAAACCTTCATTATTAAAAGTTCGTGATCCTGGCCAAGTATGTTCTATTTTAGAACTACTTAAAACTTCCTTTCCATACGTATCTACCCTTACTACCTTCTATGCAATGGAATATAAAAACATACGTTACAAGTCTTGTATGGACGGGACTTGCAACTTAAGGGTTTGACATCGCCTTTGTTTAGTGGACAGTTTCCCGAAAGCAACGGACATATCAAAAGTATACCTAGTTTAGGTATTTGAAAATTTTATCGAACCTTGGCTAAATATAGACTAGTCACCTATATTTAACCTAGGGACAGTGGAATATAGTCTGACTAACTATATTCGACTTAGAATTTTCAAATACTGAGAATAGTTGTACTAGGGTTATGTTTAGGTTGATTTCCTACATGAACTCGATAAACCACCAGAATACATTAAAACAATCTAGAGACACGATAATGTCTTACCACTCAGCGAAATCTTAACACCTTATTTGTGTTACCTAATTTCATTCTTGAAATTTTTCATTTATGAGATAATCCGAACGACTATCTTTGGATAGTTATCAATTCTTCTCTTCATCCCGTAGAAGTACCATCCTGTTTAGGATACCATTCCGTCATAAACTTTTAAAAATCTCTTAAGATTTTTAAAGCAAACTCAACATCGATACATAAGAGTATTAGTGTTGAGCATACACTACACACTTTTGTCCATCAATATATCACAACATTACCTTCACAACCGTGGCAAACACAAGCTCATTAACAGATCTTGATGCACTTTTAAAGCTCAAATCATCCTTAGTTACACCACAAGTACCCTCATCAGCTTTACAAGATTGAATATTCATCTTGTACTTTTGCTACACCAGTGTCATCTCGTAATACACTACCTAGTGACTCACCGGCTAAGTATGAATGTTGTGTCGGGAATTCTTGAGTAGGATGATTTATAATATCCTTATTTGAATGGATTGGGATGCCTTTTCATTTAAATAAAGAAATTATAAATCATCGAACCATACGTTTATATTCCTTTAGTTACATTGTTTGGGATGCCTCTCTATGTAAATAAAGAATTATAAACAAGTGGGCTTAATTATATCCGAAATAACATAAGTATGAAGTCAACCTACATTACATTGCTCGGGTATGGCATGATACCTACATTTTATTCGCCACAAGAAATCCTATCTTTTCACCGACATCGCTTCAAACCATGACATAAACACTAGGTACAACAACCGATTACCTACTAGGCTATGATTGCAACAACTATCCCAATTTCCATAAGTACGAGGTTTACATTTTGGTTTTCATAATGATAGTGCAATAAACAACCAAACTCATTACGGGGCCATGTAGCCATATGCATGGGCAGTCATACCAAACTCATTGTGAAGCCATGTAGCCATATGCATGGGCAGCCGTACAATTCAAACAGGACTTGGTCCAACCACATGTTCAACGCTTATTCCATGATTCGATTCTTATAACAATTTCCATTTATTGGATTCCTATGTAAATTGCTATTGTTGTTCAACTGTTATATCAATTGCTATTGATACTTGACAACTATATCAATTTCCATTTTGATATTTAACTATATCAAGTTCTATTTGATATTCAACTACTATATCAATTTCTATTAATAATCGACTGCCATATCAATTTTCTTTGATATTCGACTATTATATGGATCTCTACTGATATTCAACCATGTTATCAATCTCTATTGACACATCATATTCTGAGACAAATCAAACTACATCACTAGTAATTCCAGACTTTGGTCCTCATAAGTAACCACACATCTTTATCGACACCACTCCAACATATGACACACAAAGAACTTCGGGACGAAGTTCCCCGTAAGGGGTAGAGACTGTAACAATTCGCAATTTCAGGTTAATTACCATTCCCGGAAAATTTCACTATTCACTTTTACTATTCATTTTTTTCCCGAAACTTTCCCGAAAGTTGATTTTTATTTGATTTTATCGAGTGATAAATCATTTCCATGGCAAATTAAAAGTTTGACATTCATAAGCTCATTTTCGTGAAAGTTATTAAGGAATTACACGTTTTAGGGTAAAACGTCAATCAGAAATTCTACGCACAACGAAATTCAACCCCGTCAGGTGACCCCACATCGGAAAAATGTTTGACACACTCATGATTTATTTGAGAATTAATCGTGACTGAGAAAAACATGACCAAAAACTTCCCAGCAGGTCACCCATGCCTGTACTACTCTCGCATGAGCACGCTTAACCATTTGGGCGATTAACCGTGAGACCACAAAACGCGTTTCTAAGACTTTTTGAGTTTTCAACTTATTATAAAAAGTCAACATATTTTTCCCTCCTCCATTGACCAAAAATCATCCCTTGATGTTATAAGTCATTCCTTGATTTTTAGGCTTACGGTTTGATGTCTAAAAGACATTTAGTACCAACCGACACTAGACTGAGCCCAGTCTAGACATTATAAGTCATTTTAAATCATTTT
Source organism: Artemisia argyi (assembly GCA_030686995.1). Classification (NCBI taxonomy): domain Eukaryota; kingdom Viridiplantae; phylum Streptophyta; class Magnoliopsida; order Asterales; family Asteraceae; genus Artemisia; species Artemisia argyi. The sequence continues at coordinate 91,679,321 of CM060701.1, read as the reverse complement.
TATCACATTAGAAAAGTAACATTTTACTTTTCTCAATTTTACGCAATATTCAGCGTTTTACGCGAATTACGCGTTTTAGACCCGTGTTTCCAGTTTTTAGCATGGTTTTAGCACCCGATGGAACCTACCACTCATTTTATATTTTATTATGGAACTTATTGACATGTTTATCAATACTTTCAAGTTCCATAATTTTACGACACCCGGTTTTACGTTTTGAGGCTTAATCATTTACGGTTGGCATTTCCCGGAGTCAAAACTCATCCAATATCTTGGATAATATCAAGCAAGAACCACCTCATCCTTCCTAGCATATCAAACCGCCATTAGGGGGGGGGGGTTTCACACTTGTGGCTTGATCTTGACCCTTGATTCCTTAGATGATCACATGTGTTCAACTTTGGCTCCAAGTAAAACTTGGTCACCAAGTTGTGGTAATATCCTACTCATTTCCTAACCTCCTCATGACCATATATATACCCCCTCCCTCCCCTCTTTGCCGTGGATATCACACACACAAACACACCATTCATTTGCAAATTCTCTTCCAAGTTTCATGCAAGATTCAAGTGATTCTTCAAGGTAGAAACCCTAGATAGGTTATCATTCATCAAACACTTCCATAACCTCATATACTTGGTGATTTCTCTTGAGTTTAAATCCACTCAATTCACCTAAACCTTCATCATCCATCTTTCAAGAATACCAAGGGTAGAAAGATTGCATGAAGTGAAAAAGGGTTGAAGCAAGTCTATCAATGTCCTATCCTTACATGTTAACTTCCTTTCATCTTTGAAAGCCAAAAGTTGTGAGCCAAACCCTAACTTGATTCTTGTTAAATAATCATGTTCATGTTATTTACATATTATTTGTGCTATATATTGTCTTGTTATCATGTCCATGATGTATAAAAATGACCAAAACAAGTTATTGTTATTGATTGTTACAACAAGTTACTAAAACAAGTAAACTAGTGACTTTCTTGGTAAGACCTGATCAAAATGGTAAAAATATGATGTTGGATCATTACATATTACAGTAGAGGACTTAACAAGGAAACCATAGCAATTTGAACCACCCAAAACGAGTATACGAGTCAAAAGTTATGGCGATTTGAAATTACCAAAGATTTCCGGCAAAACTGCCAAATAGCTTCCTGATCAAATTTGGGTTTTGAAAGTCCCACTTCTGGTCCGATTCATCAAAAAGTTAAAACACGAAAGTTGTCCGAAACGACGTTTTCGTTCAGGAACAAAGAAGCTCGAGACCTAAAAACACTTTCCGAGTGATAAAATTCTTCAAATTCTAAACAGCCCATTTTTAGGCGAAAGTCACAAGATTATGGTTATACTTTGAAAGGAACAAGAGGTCTTATGACCTATAATCAAGACCACAACCATGGCTAGAGCCAAGGTTGAGTCTCATGACCTTGGAACAAGGACCAAAGGTCATGGCTAGGCCATGACGAAATGACCATAACAACTCACATAGGCGTAAACATGAAACAATGAGTTAGGCGATAACTTGAACAAGCAATTTGGATCTACTTCACTTAAAAGGAAACCATGAGATTTTACCAAGAGAAAATGGTCATACAAGACCTATGAAACTACCCCTAATAACAATCTTCATGTACAAATGAACTTTCCTAAGTTTATTCAAATATCGGACATGTAACCTTTCGGATCAAAACTTATATCTATATATTTCATCAACTACTACAATAGTAGGGAGCCTCATGTGAGGAGTTCATTATGTAAGCCGTCGAGTTGAGTTGTGGATTTACGAGTTAAAGTGTCCTGGCTCCTCGAACGCTTACTAACATGACTTCTGAATTATGTTGGCCCGAACGGTAGTAAACGATATACAAAACATACATGTTTCATGAATCTTTTCTTTCAAGGACATACAATATACATCATACCACATCATGGACTAAATGCAAGATATATATATAGGCACTACTTCATATTCTTTAATCCGATCCTAAGTCGCAACATTCGATTATAGGTTGCTCGTAGAAACCTTCACGATTCGACCGTTACATTCATTACTTGCTATCTTACTTAAGGTGAGTTCATAGCCCCACTTTCGATTACTTAATTGTTTTACAAACCCTTGGGGGGAATACATGCTATTTATAACCGAGCACAATGTTTTTAAATTGTATGCTTACCTGATTGTTTTATTATCACTAAGTACCATCCTTGCTAAACCGAGATCCTTTAATATGAACCATTTAGTCACTAGCAATAGTGAGCGCGAATATTATTAATAGGCCTATTGGGATTGACGAATCCCATTTGTATTGACTAAGTTCAAACAAATGCAATAATATTTGAGATTTAGGTATGTTAGCAACATACCTACCGGGATAAAACCGCCGATTGACATTGGTACACGTTAACGTTATGGTGTCATAAGCTTAGTGTATAATACATGTTCCGGGCGTATAATAACGTAGCCTACCTGTTTTGTTTTCCAAACATTGGTGTGAGCCTATAACTCACACTACCAACATATTGTGTTCAATCGATTTAACAAACTCTATGAATATCACTCAACCTTTGTGTTGACCTCTCAAGCATGTATTTCAGGTTCATGACGATCAAGGATGGAACGGAAGGGCATGGATACTCAAGAGGGCTATAAATTTTATTATCATTCAAAACTCATTTATTATACATTGTAAACATGGAACCAATTGGGACCTCATTTTGTAATCTCTGATATTTATATAATTTGAATGATAAACCTTTTCAAAACGACTCAATTGGAGTTCGTTTTCTATCATTGTGACTATTGTGCCGTCGAGTAACACCCAGTTTGAATTCCGCTGCATCCATGAATTGGGGGTGTTACATCATTGGACCTTCATAACATATTTTGTACTTAGAAACAAATATAAATTTGACACTTGACTTTTATAAAGAATAAAAATTCATATTTATAAATAACTCTTTAGTGTCAAACTAAAACTTGTTATATATGTATTTAGTATATGTGTACCAAGGACAATTAAGATCATAATTTATATAACATATAGCCATAGGCATAAATATTTATTTTCAAAAACTAAGACACGTGTATATCTTTTTAGGGTCATCGTAGAACTTTCGCGGCTTATTCTTCACTTACTTGTTCGTTGTACTATACTCATACTGTTCTGCCATACTTTCTGGCACCATTGTATTACTTGCATCACTTCAGTTTACGATGAGTTCATAGCCTTTCTTTTACTTACTTAAATGTTTTATAAGATGATATGATGACTTGATTATCTCATTATCTGTCTGTGAAAGCGAGTTTTTGTGTCGGAAATTCTTAAGTAGGATGATTTAGAATTTCCTTACTTAAATGGATTGGGATGCCTCTTTATTTAAATAAAGAAATTTTAAATCACCGAACTATGAGTTTATGATCCCTTACTTACATAAATTTGGACGCTTCTTTATGTAAGTAATGAGTTATAAATAAGTGGGCTTATTTGTATCCGATACGACTCCTTAACCACAACTTTAGACGAATCAGAGTGAACACCACTATTTTAGATCCTGAAACCCCGAATCCTCTTAGACACACCGTAAGTCGTTAACATCAACTGAACTTCGGGACGAAGTTTTCTTTAAGGGGTAGGTACTGCAACAATTCGCATTTTCGGATTACTATTCATTTTTACTATTCACTATTACTATTCACTTTTTACTATTCACTTTCACTATTCACTCCCAAAATTTTTATTTCATATTCTCGTAAGTTAAACTATATTAATGATAATCCGAGAGTTTGACACTCGTCGGATCATTTCTGCAAAAATCACAAAACCATGTACGAGATTTACTTTTAGGTTTAAACGTCATTCCAGCATCCCGATATGTCCATAAAACACTATAAACAATAGAAATATGATTTTCACTCATTTTACGACAATTCCAAAAGTTTTGGAAATTTACGTTTTCCAGTTCAGCGTTTTACGCGAATTACGTGTTTTAGACTCGCGTTTCCAGTTTTAACAGCGTTTAAGCAACCCGATAGAATTTTTCACTCATTAAATATGCTAAGATAGGTTATATTAATAAGTTCTAACATTTTTATAAGTTTCGTATTTTTAGAATACCCGATTTTAAGTTTCATGACTTTACGGCTTACAGTTAGCGATTAACGGGACTAAAACTCACTCCGTAAACTAGATAATACCAAGTTTATCCACCTAGTCCCTCCCTATTAAGTATGAAAGTGTATATAATGATTCACCAAAGCCTTGGTGGCTTAGTGAGAGCCATGGAACATTTAGAGCATCATGTGTTGCATTTGGAAGCCATAGAAAGTCTTAAGGCTAAAAATCAACCAAGTATGCATCATGTGTTCCATTCTATACCATGTCTTAGTGTAAATAACCCCCTCAAGGCCCTATAAAACCCCCTTGATCCCTCTTGGTCGTTCACCACACACAACACACTTAAATCACACAACCTTTCGTCTTTGATTTCCAAGTTCCAAGTTACACATAAGAGTTAAAGGCCTAGTTATTCTCTACATGAAACTAGTGTTTATTTGGTGATTCCATGGATGAATTAGGAGCTACACAAGGGTATTAGGGCTGAGTTAATAAGGTTTTCACAAGGTCTATATCAAGGCTAGCAATGTTTGCAAGAGTTGTGGTGAAGGATTAGAAGCTAGGGTTTTCGATTAAAGTGTATAGTTCTTGTCCTAGTTCGTGTTTCCCTTTTACAAGGCCAAAAGTTATAAGAAAACTTATACTCATCATCCTTACTATTTTTTTATAAACTCAATATGCTATATATGTCTTGTTATATTGATCTCATGATGTACAAATTCTTAAAACAAGTTATGGAAAACATATGTTAGCAAAATAGACATAAACAAGAAAACTAGTGACATATATTGTGAAATTCGACCAAAATAGTATAACCATGATATTGGACACATACATACTGTTAAAGAGGACTTTAAAAGGAAATCATATCAATTTGAATCACCTAAAACGAGTACACGAGTCAAAAGATATGGCCAAAAGAAGTTAGCAAAACCAAAACGTTAAAACTGCCAAAACAAGCTGTTAAGCAATCTAACCTAAATAAACGAGGCCCTTCTGATCCGTTTCATCCAAAAGTTAAAACACGAAAGTTGTCTGGAACGACGTTTTCGTTCAAGTACATAGAAGCTCGAACCCTGAAAACGCATAACGAGTGATATTTTTATTCAAATTCTTAACAGCCCCATTATTACCTATAAGACTATGCCTTTTTGTCACGGCTAAGGAAAACCAAATGGTCTAATGACCTTAAAGCCGAGACCACAGCCATGGCTAAGGCCAAGGTTGAGATCTCAAGACCATGGTAGCCATGACCAAAGCCACGGCAAGGCCACGGCTAAGACCTCAAGGCTTTCTAAACCGAAATCATTATAACTATTATACATGTTTTACAAATTGAATACTACAACACTAGGGAACATCATGTGAGGGGTTCATTAGAGTAAACCATCGAGATGAGTTGTGGATTTACGAATTAAAGTGTCCTAGCTCCTCGAACGTTTACTACATGACCTCTGAATTATGATGGCCCAAACGGTAGTAAGCGATATACAAACTATACATGTTTCATAAACCATTTTATTCAACGACTTACACTATATACTAAGTACTACATCATGAACTATATGCAAGACATATATAGGCAATTCTTCGTATTCTTAGACATTACTCCAAACCTAAGTCGCAACGTTCTATTATAGGCTGCTCTTAGAGACTTTCGCGATTCGACTACCACTTTCATTTCTCACTACATAACTTAAGGTGAGTCATAGCCCCTACTCTTTCCATACTTGTTTTAACTCTTTGGGGGAGATACATGCTCAACTACTTGCTTTTACTTTTACAAATACTCCAAAACATTTATACTTGATTGGGTTATATTTGATTGCATTATACTTGATTGCATTATACCTAAACTTGTAAGTCTCCTCGTGAGCATCATAAAGTCTCCTTTGATAACATATGCATTGGGTTTCCGGAGATGAAGTGGAGCCAATGATATTCTATCTTTGTGAGCAGCATACCCATATGAGGTCTCCGGAGATGAAGTAGAGCCTCATGACTAATTGCTTAACTATTGTGCTGAACTTATACATGTCTTAATCATACTATATTTTAGCAGTGGGTTGCGAACACACAGGTTGCAAGTGTTGTTATGGGCGGGACTTGCAACTGAGTGGATTCACAATGCCTTTGCTGTGTGAACATTCTTTAAAGGCTTTTCAACTATTTTAAGACAAACTCTATGAACTCACCAACCATTGTGTTGACACTTTAGCATGTTTATCTCAGGTTAGTAAGGCAATAGCTAGTGCATGGAACATAGAGTCAAGCTGCGTATTCTGAAGACTTACGCTTTTATCAGTTACCATTCAAAACATTTTGTATACATTTATGTATCATACTTTGGGATCTCATGTTTGTAACTTTGAATTCATTAATTGAATGGTAACTTTTCAAAACGTGTCATTTAGAGGTCGTTTTCTATAACTTGTACTTTGTATTATGAAGTAGCACCCCAGTGACACAGTCTCCCGTTGCGGTATTTTGGGGGTGTTACAGTTTATGTTTAGTGGGGAATCGATTTGCACACTTTATAAATTGATTGGGACACTCAATATGTGCATTAAATACTTGTACAGTATTAAACACTCTACTTCAACCACTTGTACCTTGAGTGTGCAAATAACTTTTTTGAGTGTGCAAATCATTAATCGTATGTGTAATAGAAGATCAATAATTGACGGCCATTAATCCTTATTCGGGTCAATCGGGTCGACCCCGAACCCGAGTTAGCCAAATATTTTCAACCTGATACGGGACCCTATTTAGTATTTGGGTTACTCGGATTGACCCGAATAACTCGAATAAAAAGGAGAAAGACGTATAGAAATGAAAAAATCGTACAAAAATATACGAAAATTTAATAAACGGTTCATAACGTTTTATTACAAAGAAAAACATTTAGAAAAGCTTAGAACATATGAAAACGAGCAAAAATTGCCGAAAACGTTCAAAATAGATGAAATCGGTCGAAAAGGTTGAAATCGGGCGAACACGGTCGCAATCGGTCGTAGTCGGTCTAAAACGGTCTAAATCCGTCGAAATCTGTCAAAAATTGTCAATGTCGGTCAAAAACTAGCGAAATCGATCAAAATCATTAAAAACGATCAAAAAGGGACGAAAAACGTTACAAACGGATGAAAACATAAAAAAAATACAAAACGTATAAAATGTTGTATAGTATTTGTCTTAGTTTACAAAATCCAATGCACATAACCCGAACCCGACCCGAATTGCCACCCCTATATGACACAATACACCACTACAACCCAATGCACATGACCCATTACCCATGTTAATTACCCATTATGATCAACAGTCATGGATGTGTCGTAACATGACACTCTAAGCAACTATAACCCAATGCATATGACCCATATGATGCCAAATACCCATTATTGAATGTGACTAGTGATAACCTAATGCACATGACCCATGACCCATGACCCATGTGAATTAGCCATTATCACCGGTCATGCATGGGTTGCACCGGCTTGGTAGGCGTATAGTTATAGTGTGAATGTTATATGAATTATATTTGAAGTTATTAAAGACGGTCATGCATGGGTTACACCGGCTTGGTAGGTGTATACCGTTTGTCACAGACACTAAGAAGCAAGTATGCAGGGACCTCCCAATCATGTTATCCGGGATCGAGAAAGTTTGAACTCGGCTTGAGCTTGATCACTCGAAAAGCTTGATTTATTTGTAAAGGTGTGTTTTCTTACACAAATTAAAATTGAAATATAACCTAATAATCGAATTCGGTTCACCTTCAGCTCGAAAATCTCGATACATTTATAATTAACTATTTACACTTAGTACACTTACATACAAAATATATAAAAAAAACATAGGCTATATCACTTACAAGCTCGATAACTCAACAATAACTCGAGTCGAACTTTTATAAGGTTGAGCTCAACTCATTAAACATTTAACTTCATTTGATAGGCTTGAGCTTGAGCTCAAAGCTCGATAAGAATAAGCTCGAATGAACTCTAGTTACTCGACGAAAGCTCAAATCATTTTACTGATATGATCTTGAGCTTTTCACGAGCGGCTCGACTCATTTCCACCTTTAATAAAAACAAAAAATTAAGATACTTCACATGTTAAATTTATATGTAATATTTTACATGTCCCCTCACTTAATTTCCTAAAATAAAATTTCCCTTTTAACTTTTCCAAAGCTAGCCCGCCTAAATTTTTTCCCCAAATTTAAATTGCCCCTCCACTTTTATTGAACCCGCCCATGTTTTTCAATACTCCATCCCAAATATATATCCACCAAAACTAGATCTGGTCTTCTTCTATCTCCTCAACACTCTCCTCACCAACGCCACTGCTCGCACCACCATAACACTCGCACCAAGACCACTGCTAAGGCCCTATCCAATGACATGTTTGGCGGTCCAGTCCGGCTCGGTAATTTTTTTTTCTCGGTGATAAATACCGACATAGCATCTTCCAGAACATCAGTCTCTCTCAAAACACACACACAGAGTGTCCGCAAGACTAGTGATGATAGTGGAAGCGGTCGTCGTCTATTTGGTTTTTCCGGCGAAGCGTGCACCATCGGATCTTCCAAAGCATCGCAGTAAGATAATTTTTGTGGTTGTTGGTAATTTGGGGTATTCGGTTTATAATGAAGATGACAAAACTGGTGATGGTCTTTATTATCATCACACAAACCGAAGACCCCCAAACACTGATGCTGATAGGACAGGCATATGAACAATACGAGAGATTTACAGGGTCACCTGGTAAGGTTTGTCTAAAATCTTACCATGTCTTTTTAATTCTCTCATGTAGCATAAATGTTTCGATTCTTGGATTTGGGGTCTGAATTACAATGGCGGTGATGGTTGCGACTGAGAATATACAGCGGTGGCGGTGGCGGTGGCGGTGACTGAGAAACTCCAAGATCTGACTATCAAAAAATATAGATGTTTCTAGTCAAGCAGTCACGTTGGTCTATTTGATTTTTTCAGCTTATCTTTTCCATTTTTAGTTGGGTGGTTGGGACAAAGTTACTTGTACCTTTGTAAACCATTACTAGAGTTTAATCTATACCTTATTTTACATAATCAGGGCTATCAGTTCTGGACTCAAAATGAAAATAAAGGTTACTTTGAGATCAAGAAGGTCCGCCCGGGTCAGTATAATTTATATGCTTGGGTTCCTGGGTACATCAGTGATTATATGCTTGGGTTCCTGTTTCTAATCAAGTAGTCTCGTTGGTCTATTTGATTTCTTTAGCTTATCTTTTCCATTCTTAATTCATCTGTATTCTTTACAGCACCTTACGATTTTGTTTCATATGCTCATAGTTAGAGGTGGCAAAATAGGCAGGTTAGGTAATAGTTCAAAACTTGAAATTTTGGTAGGGTGGGAGTGAGGTTGGATTGGCCCGATGGTGACACACTTATACGTCCAAAGACTCTGAACTTTGTGATTTTGTTTTTAAATAGTTAATGTCAAATATATACAACTCTTTAAATATACATTAGATATAGTAAGTTTTATACCATATAAAATCTACTTCAGATGAAAATACATTGGATCTAGAAAAAGTAAGAGCACAGGTAATTGATCTTTTTTTATGCTTTTACTTTCACTTTATTATAGGAAAATACCCCAGACCTTGTTTGTGAAGAAGTGATTTTTTTTAATAGATTGTGCAGAAGTAATTGATATGCATTTTATTCGTATCATGTTTGTAAAGATAGTTGAACCAGTGGCGCATCAAGCGACACAAAACCACCATAGCAGATAGTTGAATCAGTGGTGAATCAAGTGACTCAAAACCACCAAAACAACAGATAGTTGAACTAGTGGCACCTAACAAACTAGATGCACCTGACAAAAGACAAGGCAATAGTGTCTCTATGTCAAATATCAAGAAATAGATGCACCCGTCAACAATATATATAACCACATACTTTTTAGAGAGGAAGGTTTTTTAGCATCTAATCAAGAACTTTATTTCGGTATGCTCATCTAGTTATGTTATGTTGTGTGCTTTGACATGTTCTAGTTCTGCTCTCATCCTGATGTGGTTATTGTTGATATGCAACAGCCTACATTTTCAAGGCTTTTATATCCAGATGATGAGATTAGATCAAAGGGAGAAAAACTTGTAAGTTTAACTGCAAATTTTATTATTATATTCATTGTTTTGGATTAAAAGTCTTCATGATGTTGTTTGAATTACTGCTGCTCATGTGTGTGTTAATATTGCTTAGATGGATTAGTGCTGCTCATGACCTTCAAAGAAAATGTGCCAAAGTATTTACTACTGCTAGTACAAAAGTTACTACTGCTAGTGAAAGTTGGTACTGCTCAGAGATCAAGACCGCTCGAAGTTGCTAGCTAGTTGCTTATGGAAAAGATTATAGATACGTAATTAGGAAACTATTGTAAGCCGACTAGGACTCCTTGGTGTAAAAATGGATGTCCAATTTTATATTTGGTTTAGTTATATACATTCCAATTTTATTCTATTTGAATTTTTTTGATATATATTGATTTTTTAAATGACCAAAAGATGCATATAGTCACACTTTTGGTCACTATTTTCTTAATTCTTTGTGTGACTAAATATTACAAAAGGCCACACAAACATAAAATTCATGTGGCCATTGGACGATCAATAGTCACACAAAATAAAGATTTGTTCACTTTAAACAACATATGGCCACACCTATTACCACTTTTGGCCACTTTTTGCTTAATTGTATGTGACTAAATACCCAAAACAAACATGCTTTGTGTGACTAAATATTACAAAAAGGCCACGCAAACATAAACCTCATGGGCCAATGGATGATCAATAGTCACACAAAATGCACATTTCTTCATTTTAAACAGTATACGGTCACACTTATTAAAGCTTTTGGCCACTATTTGCTTAATTGTATGTGACTAAATACCCAAATCAAACATGCTTTATGTGACTAAATATTACAAAAGGCCACACAAACATAAAATACACGTGGCCATTTGATGATCAATAGTCACACAAAATACACATTTCTTCACTTTAAACAGCATATGGTCACACTTATTAACACTTTTTGCCACTGTTTACGTAATTCTATGTGACTAAATACCCAAAAAAAACATGCTTTGTGTGACTAAATATTACAAAAGGCCACACAAACATAAAATCCATGTGGCCATTGGATGATCAATAGTCACACAAAATACACATTTCTTCACTTTAAACAGCATATTGTCACACTTATTAACACTTTTGGCCATTGTTTACTTAATTGTATGTGACTAAATACCCAAAACAAACATGCTTTGTGTGAGTAAATATTACAAAAGGCCACATAAACATAAAATTCATGTGGCCATTGGATGTTCAATAGTCACACAAAATACACATTTCTTCACTTTAAACAGCATATGGTCACACTTATTAACACTTTTGGCCACTTTGTTTTAAATTGCATGTGACTAATTCCAAAAAAACAACATTCATTGTGTGACTAAATCATCACAAACGTCACATTTATTATGTATTCATGTGGCCACAGGATGGGAAATAGTCACACAAAATACACATTTACTTGAATATATCATCTCAAATGTCACATATATTATATAGTTATGTGGCCACAGGTTGAAAAATAGTTACTCTCAAAAAACATTCGTGTGACTATAAAGTGTTTACAGTCACTGATAATGACTAATCCAACAAAACTTGTGCCTAATTTGTAACACATATTCGGGGTTCTGGTCACTCTTTTTCGATGGAAAAGGCCACAAACTCAAAAATGTGACCATATGCCACCTATGGTGGCGGGACCTTTAGTGACACACAACGAAAAAAAACATGTGTGACTATACTCATATCGTCACATGTAGGATCGAAATATGTTGATTCTTGTGGTGAATTGGGTAGTCTTGGGTTGTGGAAGTAGATGGTAAGCATTGTTAGTATTAGAGAGAAAAAGAGATAGATGGGAGGATTTCTTGAGAGAAAAAACACTTTAGTGTGTGTGTTTTTATGAAATCAACCAACCCTCTCCCTTGTTGGGAGGAGGGTATATATACACTTACAATCAACGCCCTCCTATGGGCTGTGGATCCGGTGTACAATGGGTAAAGACCCGTCCGTCCTCCACGGTGTGACAATATCTATTCTAATATATACAAAGCTAAGAGCTACGCTAAGTATGTAAATACATGTGGTGAATAAACCTTTTTCTTATTGCTAACAATCTCCCTCTAATGGAGGTCACCCTAGAAAAAATAAATTGAATCTTAGCATTCTATACATTCATCTTTAGCTCTAGCTTGTATCCATTGATTCTTCAAGTGTTGTCTTTGTACGGCAAGTAGTGATCTTTGAGCAAAAATTCCTTTGACATGTGTGATCTTTAAGCTTTCATTGAGATCATCAGCCATCGTAAATCTCCAAATCATCCTTTGTGGACTCGCCTCCATGTGATGTAGTGACTATCGGACCGTCATGCTCATACCTTTTTGGATCATGAAACGTTGCATCAAAGTTGCAGAAGCATTGTTGTTGATCTTTCACTTTTCATGATGTCTTTAATTGTGAGTGTGGAGTGTGAGCATGAGGTTATGAATTGATGTCTCATTTTCCATCAGCTGCAACCGTCGGGTGTTCCTACAAAAAATAGTTAGCAATAAGCACACGAAAGTGTCTTTGTTCACCTTCGTTGAATAGGGTTGCAAGAACCACGGTTCCCCATTAATCAGTATAAATACTGCCTGTGATCAGGTAGAATTCCGAAGAACTTCCTTGACAGGGTTTCGCAGCTGTACTAGCCGTTCTCAAACCGGAGCGTCTCAAAGTAGACAACATGGAGTGAGTGAACCGGTGAATTAATGATTCACCGATTAGTGAAATTGATTTTGAAAAACAATCGCGTATTGCTAGATAGAGAGTTTTTGAAATACAGCGAGAGTTTTATGAGAAACATGAATTTTATGTCAAATACTTTTATTTGAAAATTATGCGCAGTCAATGTGCTCGAAAGAAAGTAGTTGAGCACATCGAAGGGTTTTCCAAAATTATCCGTCAATTCATTTCCTGGAACAAGTTTGATTCAAAAAAGAATCGCCCCATTGTTGCTTTCTAGTTGTCACTAGTTCAATCCATGAAGGATCTCACATGTCACCTACCAAGAGCTTGTATGATGTTCACTCCAGAAGGATTTCCATCTTCACTGTGAATAAATTGCATATCACTCAGATGTTCTGGCAATACCACAAGTATAATGCGTAGGACTCTTAATAAATTATCTTACTTTCCACGGTGTATGAAACAGTAAGCATATTGGAAGTGTGTCCTAATGAGATTTATGGATGATCTCTTGGCTCTAGACTCAATAGTGCGTTTTAATCTGCTCCTGGAGACTAGAGAGGTGTCTCCTATTTTAGTATCAACATGGCTCGCAATGAGCGGTCGATACATTATACAGGGTTCCCCGTGAGAATGAAACAAGTCGTTTTAAGAGAACTTGAGTGGCTAGGAAGGTTAGTGCAGTGCGTCACTGGGTCCATGACGTCTTGTCTTCAATACCAGTGTTACCTTGGTAACCACCAGTAGCATATGAGTTGAACCCGGTTTCTGCCCTATGGTTGAATATATGGAGGGCAATTTCCTTTCACCCTTTCTCATTTACATTTCTTTTTCATTCTTCAACCCCTTCAATGCTTACCGAGACTTCATTACTATAACCTTATTAGGTTTGTTCCAGTACTAGCTCCATCTCAGTCGGCACTCTTCCCTTATCTCAGTTTTCTCCTTCTTTAATCATTCCTAAGGACTTCTACTCTAACTAGAGGATTGTCCCTGGGAAGATCCCTCCGGTTCTGGCTGGATCATGGGAACTAATACCTAACCTTATCATCCTTATAACTCAATTGCATAAAGTTTAATGGTCGGTCTTTGGTATTGTTCTCTCCACCTTAAAACCAATTGAAAATCAATCAAGGTACTCGTGATATTTGATATCAAAGCATTTGTACCTCAATTATTTTTGATCTTTCAGAAATGCTCCCCTTCAACACGTGCATCGGTATTCGAAATTGATTAGCACATGGAGGGAGGAGTGCCTGGTTGAGTCTTTAATGATCACTTTTTATCATATTATATATTTAAATCACATTCTCTCCCCCGATCAAAAATTTCAAATCATTTGAGATTTTAGATCCCAATTGATTGAAATATTGGAGAAAATTTTGGGAGAAAATGTGTCTGATTTATACAAGCCAATACTGGAACATATTAATGCTCCCCCTCAAATTATGAGGGACTCTGTTATTGTCAGTTATGATGAGTTTATAAAGGATTAGGAGTCTAACATGAAACTCATGAAAATATTCATATTCTGACACATAACAACACATATTTATTCACTACTTGAGCCGAACAAAGAAAAACATTTTATGATCTAAAATAAAATTTGAAATCACTCTCCCCCTCAATCTGTGACCCGTTTTCTATTTAAAATTTTAATGAAAAATTTAAGCCTTTTGTCATAGATTGAGTGGCAAATTTTATGAAAAATCTAAGCCCATTTGATTTTCAAATATTGTTTTAAATCACTATTTTAACCACAAATAATTTTCTGAACAATCATAGAAAGAAAAATATTTGTTTTGATAAAAAGAAGAATCCTCAAACAAGAAATAATGCATGGAAACGTATATTAAATCGAAGAAACACGGATATAAAGTAATCCGTGCCCGGGTGAACATCACCCAATGAGAGGAACAACCATCTTTTTGGGGACATGCTTTCCCCATTTTGAAGAGCGGGTTGCTATCTAAAGTAATAGCAAGCCATAATTTTAAGTCCGGGTTACAATCTGAAATGACTGCAATGAAAGAAGATTTTGAGAAACGACATGTTTTAGAAAACATTATTTGAAAAACATATAAAAAACTCTCGCTCAAGCATATGTATGTTTCCGTGTCATTATTGAATGACATTTCTAGAAACATACATAATATTGATTACACAAGAGACATGTCGTGAGAAGAATATTTCTTTATTTTTGAAAATTTTCTAGTTTTGTATTTTCTTTTTGAAATTTTTATCTTCTTTTTTTATTTGTTTTTATAAAAGTTTTATGAAATTCAAAAATCTTTTTGGGTTTTTATGATTTTATATATTTACAAAGGATACATGAAGAATTACCTCCTTAATTCTTCCTTAGATAGACAAGAGTTCAATCAGATCGTTTTTCGCCGAATAGCATCAGATTTCCGTGTGCATCAAAGTAGCACCATATGGCGTCGAAACAGGTCGAGAAGGATTGCCAATCACGTTCTACAACGGATGAGCCTTTGACCACTTGCAGATATAACCAAACGATTGATTGAGCTGATGAGAATTTGATCGAATGACCCTTTGTGAAGATGATTCTCCAGAACTCGGGACTGGAGTAAGATTGTGGAGGAGGCTTTCATCATCGATCTCAGGAACTTGAATTCCAAGAATTTGTTCTTCAATACCTTGATAAATGACCAAAGATATAGTTTCATGAGTTGTTGGAGAAGTACTAACAGATGGTACTTCTTGAACCATTGTGGTTGATGAAGGAGTATGGGTTGTATCAGCAGATATCTGTGCATCAACGGAATATAGGAGATATAACACTTGAATAGGATGAAAGTATTCTTCAAACCAATGGTTGAAACATTTTATATCATAGATCTTTATAAATGGTGAAACACTTGATGCAGCAGTTCCGAGAGTGTTCTTCAAACTTCATTACATCTTTCAGCTTCCTGACTCTTCTCAGCTGCCATCACTTTCCTTGCTGAAGAACAATGTGAGCAAATCTAATTAGGGATTAATTATGGCTTTTCACTCTCCCCTAATTAGTGCTCTCCCCCAAACTGACAACCTTTCTGATGAATGCCTTGAATATGAAGTAGTATTTTGATAATTAATTGCATATCGTCTTTAGTCTTCTAATACGCAACGGAAAATGTAGAACCGACTGTAGACTCGACCTTCTTCAAGGTTGTCCATTAGGGGAATAGAATATCAACATCTTCATCTCACTAAATGCATTCTAGTTATATTACATATACCAAATCAACCCATAATGCATACATGTACCCAACACAAGTCGAAACGATAACACTAAAGTAACAGGTTGAAGCACTGATCATCTCTGCGGATATCATCTCTGGAATAAATGATTAAGCCTGATTACGTAAACTTGTTGTGCGTCCTTGATGTACACATTTCTCTCCCCTGATGGTTACGATTAATCAGCTCATGATGTACACATGAAATGATAATACCAAAGTAACAAGTTGAAACACTAATCATCTCGGAATAAGTGATTAAGCCCGATCACATGAACTTGTTGTGCGTCCTTGGTGTACACATTCCTCTCCCCTGATGGTTGCAATTAATCGGAATCATCATAATGATGTGTACATGAAGCATTAACTGGAATCCCTTCATCACCAACAATATCAGCCCATGAGAAGATGTCGATAAACCTCACGTGTCCTGAATAGAAGTATTCAGTAGACATGAGATGATGACTAATTGAGTTTTCTCCCCCTCAATTAGGTCATCGTAAGTAAAGAGCCTTTTCTAGAACTTGTAAATTTTCTGAATCGGCTCCCCCTCAAACTGACCATCCCTTTTTATTGATTCAATTCTTTAAAGTCATGATCACGTTTGAGGGTCTTGATGTAAACCATCTTCTTCATTATCTCCCCCTCAAAAATGGCAAGCAAGTGACATTTTTGCCATGGTTAAGATTTATCATGCGCAACATAAATATGCCTATAGGCCGAAACACTACTGCGAAGAAGATGATGATTAAAGCTTTCTTGAAGCAGTCCCTCTTTTGTCTCCTCATCAGTGGCTTAGCAAATGAAGAGTTCAATTAAGCTTATAATATGCTTAAACCACTTGGAGAAATGTGTTGAACCTTAGAAGGAGTAAATATCTGCGTACAAGAGCCGAATGACCATTTTACAAACATCATCAACATGTAGTTTCTTCGCCCTTTCCCTTCTCCCCATCAAACATTGCATATGCTTGTTGCAATTTTTGGTAGAATAAGTGAAGCACAAAAATATAATCCAATGTACATTGATCCACTTGGTGACTTGTACGAACATGGGAAAAGCATAAAGCTTGCTGATGAGAATGGTCATAAATAAGAAGATTTCTCTTCTTCCCAAGATAAGGTGCACTAAATCGTACACCTTTCTTTTCTTTGATGCACGGGGCCTGAAGTGTTGTTAGTAGACACCATTATGTTGAAGAGCGAGGCCTAAACTGATGTGAATAGACGTCATAGTCGTTGAAGAACGAGGCTTGAATTAATTTGTTCAAACGTCATCTCTCTCTTTTCTTCTTCTCCCTGCTAACTCGTTACCAACCTCATTATCATCATGTCGGCTATATGTCGTGACTACTGATGGATAAAACTCAATATGATGAACTTGAGACTGAAGTAAAAATAACCCAAACTTGTGACTTAAGCTTGCACTAATGTGTGACTAAGAGCGGTGTAGAGAGTTCGTGCGACATCGAATCCCTAAGTACTCCATACTCTTCAACCAACCAACCTTCAAGTATAAGACGTACATCACCTCTTGAATATCCATAACTTCGTGTGACACTAAGCACTACAACGTAACTCCTTAAAATGATAGTTATTTTGTGGTAATATGTAACACCCCCAAAATCAGTACAGCGGAAGCATTCGGGTCATTGGGTGCTACTAAATTGGTAATCACAACACAAAGAAATAAAGAACGGATCATATTATCCGTTTTAGAAAATACATTTATTTGATAAACGAGTTTCATCATTGTTTGATTTGCGGAATACGAGGCCCAAAATAGTGTTGTCCCATAATATAAAAGATGGGAGTCTATGACCAATGCCCTGCCCTGCCTTGAATCATCACATAACATAAAGTTATGCACCTGAGAAAAACATGCTTAAAAGTTAGCAAAAAGCTGGTGAGTTCATAGGTTTAATATAAAACAGTAGTTAGACCATAATCAAAACATGTGAATATAGTGTCACCAAAAGTAAAGTCTATTACGTCAGCACTAAGTTCATGCAACCGAAGCTTGACAGTGTGTATGCTCTAGAAACACGTTAAATAAAGCCCTTGTAAGTGTGTATCCCATGACACTCGTGTTTCGACATGTTATACGCTCGCGTTTGCCTATGTGGCCAAACCGAACGGGGGTGTCATCCCCAATAGATCTATTTATAGCATTCGCGTTTCCCCGCAGGAATTAACGGTTCTTGAGTTTGGGCATGTGGGATTCAGTGTCTTAGGCTAATTCTACGTATTAGTTTGATAAAAACATGAGTGCAGGTCAGGTCCAAATAAAAGTTTTGCATGTTTCTCACCCCAGAGTTTAGTAAACAAGTAATGAGAGTAAAAGTGGGGCTATAAACATGAGTGCAGTTCTGGTCCAAATAGTAGTCAGATATTGCAACAAACCAGATAGTGTTCGGTACCAACACGCAACCTAGAATAGTAAGGCATATTTTAGTTCACAGTTTAAGTTTAAGACTCAACAAGATTTGATTAAATTCAAGATATTTAAAGTGTTGTGTTATTGTTGCTTGTGTGGCAGCATTTTGAAAACAGTTTTCTAAATGTTTGTGGGTATTGGCTCTTGGAAGTGTATAGACAATAATAAAACATCAAAGATATTAAGCCTTTGGTTTGACAATACCCAAAAGACGATGTACGGAAAATGGTAGCAATGAATGGTAGACGTTGGTGGAATATAATGTCATTGATGTTAGAAGTATATACTTATATAACATATGTGTATTTATATCTACAATGCGTGTTACTATTATAAATAAAAACATGTATTTAAGTGAGGTTTTTATTCAAAGTATTTATATTTAAGATAGGCTAGCAACTATATATTTTAAGTAAAAAAGCTAAATGCGGATTTATTAGTTTTATTAAAAACACTCTAAATGTAGGCATGATCCATATATACGAATGTTATCGAGATGTTTAGAAGCTAAAGTTTTCATATTAAAATAATGCGCCGTGATATATAGTTTGTTAACATCTAATGAGAATTTGCAAGTTTAAGTGTGTTTGTACAATATAAAATAATCTCATAATAAGCTATAATTTGCTTGCTTAAACCTATAGTTTAATGGTGTAAAAATATTAAATTTTGGTTATAAGTTTATAAAACAAGCCATGTTAAGTTTAAATAAGGAAATCAAAAGTTTCAAAATAAGTTAACACCTAAATTGTTAGATTGTTCTAGTTCTATAAGTTTTTAAATTCATGTGCTATCTCATAGTTTTATGTTTTTGAGTATGAATATAGTCCTTAGTAAAACCTTATAAGTTAGTTATAATTGACGTTGCGAGCTCGTAGATGAGCGAAGTGGAAATAAGTCAGGAATAGCCAGAATTGAATAGGCGAGAGTGGAACAAAGCGAGTGCAAAGACAGTAGTAACAAACACACTCTATGTTGACATGTTGGGCTCGCATAAGCCTAAACACCCAAATTAAGTCAAAACCACACGGTTCAATCTTACTCAAAATTACACAGTTATGTTAATATTGTTTTTGGATACACATTTTGACAAACTAGTTGTATGATTATGATGGGGAGCAAGTGTTATGACTTGTTGGATTACTTGGACTATAGGAAAGAGAATCAACTCACACCCTCTGACCAATTTACAACTTCTTTTGTAGGCTTGTTATCGACCACAGTAGTAAGACCAAACTTTATTTTACTTTGTTTTTAGTACTACCACTACAAACAGAGAAACCAAAGATTCAGGTTTAAAAGCTAATTCCATTTTTGAGCCTTGAAAACTTGAAGCTATCAAGACATGAAATACCATTTCCAATGGGTTCGACTACAAAACTTAACAAACCAAGATCCATTATAATTTTGTATTATTATGATCAAAAGTGCAATTAGCAAACCCAAAAGTTCTCCATTGTGGTTCGACCACAGTGGGTTTTGACCAGCGTCAAAATCCAAACGCAAAAAGTCTTTATCAAGTTTTTAGAAGAATCAATTAGGCCTGGGTTACACGACATCAGATTCTAATATCCTTCTAGTCCTATCGATAGAACCTTAAATTTAGTCAACACAACCGCTAACGCCAACAATCAAAACCAACAATAAGTAACCCAACCGTTTATCTCGTAAATCCGAAACAACACCAGACTTATACAAGAATGCAGAAATCAAAAAGGCAAGCCAATGAATGACACTATAGCGAAACAAAACATGCTGAGCCAAAACGCTTTAACCAAACGGACTCAATCTAAAATACCCCAAACATTCGAACACTTCCAAGTCATACATCCAACATGTTTTTAATCTTTGTTTTAGTTCTCCATTGTAAGTTCTACCTCACAAGATAATAACACAAAAGGATATTTATGGACTTAAGCCGATAGACACCAAAATCCATACAATATCTCAACCAAAAAGATACAATCACAGGAATTAAACCAAATAGGTCATTTACATAATTGAATGGAAAAAGAGATTAAATTTATGAATCTTAAAAACAATTAAAGTAGAGTACAAAGGAGACCAAAACAAATTGAAACCCGATGCTGATTCCACAAGCGATCCACACACCCCTTTAAACCTCAGAAATTCTTCCTTGAGAAGTTAACTAATATTTTGTTGTGAAAGCTTTTTGGGTGTGTGAATCCCTTGTGACTGATTCAAGTTATAAAAAAGTATTCATGGATGGTTTGACTCTCTCTTTTGGGTTAGTCAGACGAGCTGGTAGCCGATTCCGGCACCCATTGCCTTCCACCCTCGTCATCTTCTTGTTGGGATGCGTTGACCTTAAGGAAGGACATGGGGATCAGTCTGTTGTCACTAGGGACTGTGGAGGGAAAAAGAAGGGGACCGATTGTTGTCTTCGACCTTGCATATGGGATCTGGTTGTCGCAGTGTGGGCATAGGCGTAATAGATGGAGTGAGAAGAAAGGCAGAAAACGTGTGTGGGTATGTGTGGGGAAAAAGGATAAAACGTTTACATGTATTATTATTATTTTTTTTTATTTTTCTTGTTATTGTTTTTATTACAATTAGTTTAGGTTTTTAATTAGGAAGTGTATTAAGTAAAAGTGAGATGTTAAATAAGAAGTTAGGTATGGAAATGTTTTTGGTTTCGCAACGTTTGCGAGGATTTAAGTGTACCCCATGTTTTATGAGTTCCGGTTCATTTTTGGTGTGTTCTCGGGTTGTCATGAGTGCGATCAATATGCTGTCGAGTGTTTTTTTTTATAATCATAAATAAATAAACAAATAAAACAATGTTTTTGGTTCCTGTTTAATGAAAACATGTTTATGCCATTACTAGATTTGTGTTGGTACACGTGTGGTGTTGTGTGCGAGATACCTCTTGTAAATGATCAGTAATTATCAGAAAATAAAATATTCACGTTTTATTTTGATAAGATAAACCATGATATGAGTTACTGTAAGCTACAGTGTGCAGGTTTGTTTTCTCGAAAATAGTTATGCCAGCTCATGAATTCTTGGTAAAATAGTTTTGTAATAATAAATTAACATTTAATATTAAAATATAGGTTGATAAATTACTGTTTGTCACATCCTCCCTGCCTTAGAAGGAAAGCCGTCCTCAGCTCTCATTTAGAATTACTCGATAGATTTGAGAAAAAGTGTGGGTATTTACGCTTGATCTCGTCTTCACGCTCCCGCGTGAATTCAGGACCTCTTCGAGAGTCGCAACAGAACTTGACGGTAGAAATGTGGCTTTACTCTTCAGTAGATTGCCTCATGATGGCTAGTGGGGTAACTTGTCCTTTCGGTTCAGAATAGTATGCGAGACAAGGCTGATTTTAAGTGGTAAGATTGTATTGGTGTCTAATCGGTCACGGTGTTTGCTAGTACGGATGCCATTACTTTACACTACTCACACACATGGGTTTGATTTTTCTTGAAAATAGAAAGCTTGACCTTTAATAAAAATTTAAGGCAACCAATCCTAGCATAGCATGGTCCTACCTAAATTATACATAAGTGATCAAGCTTTGTATAATTAAGGTCCAACGATGCAATGCTGAGTTTAGTTAAAATAAATATCGATTATTCTGTTTGTGGGGCTACAGCATACCATACTTCTCAAAGAAATAAATAGTACATAGGGTGGTTGCAGAATACTTTATAAAGCGATTAGTAAAACGGTTTGTAGAGTGATAGCAACGCAATTTATGGCTTTATAAATCAGTGGCTAAGGTGGTTCTAAGAAAAGCAAAATAATTTATAAGACGACAGTAAAACTTGTAGAGTATTTGCAACATAGTTTACAAGGAGTAAAAAAAACATTTATTGGCTGTAATTTGGTTTACAAGGTAGGAAATTTGGTTTATTAATTATGTTGAAATAAAATAGTTTGTAAATTGATTCGCAAAACAGTTTGTATGTTAGTATTAGGGACCCAGTTTATTATTATATAAGAGGGTAGCAAGGTAACGAACCGGATTATGTTAACAGAATAGTCGTAACATGATAACAGAGTGGTTGATTAGATGGTAGTAAAATAAATAGTGTGTTGATATAAATAATGTTTGTGAATGTTATTAATATCTCTCAATAAACCTATATTTTGATAATCACAAAACTCAAATCAAATTAAGTTAAGAATAAGACATAAACAAGTATTTGGTGACAAATATTTACCTCTACATCTTATATCACTTAAGGTATGCATAAACTTAGCAACTTATGCATTACATGATCAAAGGAAATTTTGTATTAATACATAACATTTTATAAAATGATTATAACATTTTATATATATTTGTAAATCATTTTTGTTATAGCTTTATTAAACCACAAAGATATGATTTCAAATTTCCAACCAAAAAGGGCAAATTTTATCCAGAAAAACTTTTCAAACGTTCAGGAGGGCGGCCCCCTTAATTTTACTAGGCGGCCCCCTTAATGATTAAGGGGACCGGCCTATAATTAAGGGGACCGGCACGCTCCCGAACAGTAAAATCTGGCCCTTTAAATACTGGATCATTTTACACATTTTCCTCACCTTTTTGCACTATAAACTTTCTGATCCAATCTTTTTCTCTAGATCTAAAATCCTTTGATCATATATTTCATAAGTCTTTGTTTCTAAGTGATCCAAAGCTTCATCCATTCAAGTGCAAGAAGAAGAACACTTCTCTACATCCATCTTATTGTAGTGGTGTTGTGTATAGCTAGTTTCATATAGTACTAGTGATAGATATTTGTGAAGGTGTTGTGTATATTTGTTGATTGTAGAATCTTGGTGTGTTGTAAACTAGTTTAGTAGTTGTGACTTAGTTGTGCATAGAAGAAGGTGTGAAGATTGACAAGGTGTGAAGACGGTGTGAAGTCTTGAAGAAGGTGTGAAGGTGTGATAAAGGTGTGAAGATCACGTGGTGTGATATTTGGTGTGAGATTGGTTCTAGCTACGATTAGAACTCGACATTTAGCTTAGTGTCGTTAACTTGTGTAAGCCAAGGTGTGTAAGGTTTCTCCACCATAAGGAGTTTGTTGACATAGTGAAGAAAACTCTCGAGTGTGGTACTCGGGGAGTGGAGTAGGGCAAGGAAGGTGTCCTTGTAGCCGAACCACTATAAATTCACGTGTTGTGGTTTGATCTTTCTAACTCTATCTTTTCTTCATTATATTTCAATACTTTCATTATTAGCTTAGACTTGCTTATATTGGTTGTTGCTTGAACTCACTTAAGATCGAATCGAAAGTTTTTATAACCTACAAAATATTTTGGAAATAAATTTCAAAAAGGACGTAAAACTATTCAACCCCCCCTTCTAGTTTTCCACAATTGGTATCAGGAGCCACGTCTAGCAAGATCTTTAAAATATATTGTATTTTAAAAACTTGTAACGATCTATAGAATCTGAAAAATATTTAGAAGGGCAATCTATGCAACGACCACCACTATTTGAAAGTGATGGATTTTTATATTGGAAAAATCGATTCGAAACTTATGTGAAGTCAAAAGATCTAGATCTTTGGCATATTATTACTAATTATGATTTTTTACCTATTCAAAATAACCCGGAAACTAAGAAAGATGAAATCGTACCTTTTGAAAAACAAAATGATGATTTAAAAAGAAAACTTGCAAAAAATAATGAAGCAAAAATGGTTATTTATAATGCGCTACCACGTAAAGAGTACGGAAGGATCTTTATGTGTGAAACCGCAAAAGAAATTTGGAACTCTTTACTAATAACTCACCAAGGTAATAGTCAAGTCAAAGATAATAAAATAGATCTACTTGTTCAACAATATGAGCAATTCACGATTCCGGAAGAGGAATCAATTGATAATGCTTTTGCTAGATTTAACACTATCATCACAAGTTTAAAAGCACTTGATGAGAATTTTTCTAGTAAGAATTTTGTTAGGAAGTTTCTTAGGGCTCTTCATCCAAAATGGCGAGCTAAGGTGACGGCTATTGAAGAATCAAAGAATTTGTCAACATTGCAACTTGATGAATTAATTGGAAATCTAAAAGTTTACGAAGTTATCATAAAGAAGGATTCCGAAATGGTCAAAGAAAAACGAGAGCAAAACAAATCAATCGCCTTGAAAGCTAGAAAGGAATCTAGTTTCGAAGATAGCTCATCTTCCGAAAGTGATGATGAAGAATACGCCATGGCCGTAAGAGACTTCAAGAAATTCTTCAAAAGGCGAGGAAGATTCGTAAGACAACCGTATGATGAAAAGAAAACATTTCAAAAGAGTAAAGATGACAAGAACAACAAGATTGAAAGAAAGTGCTTCAAGTGTGGTGATCCAAATCACCTCATCGGAAAATGTCCAATGATGACAAGAGATCAAAATCAAAGAGCTTTTGTTGGAGGTGCTTGGAGTGATAGTGACAAAGATGAGAAAGAAACGACAAAAGAAGAAAAGTGTCTTATGGCGAACACGTCAAATGAGGTACGTTCCGAAACCGAATATTTTAGTGATGAAAGTATATCATTAGATGAAAAAGATCTAGATAATGAATATAATAAACTATGCAAATTAGGACAACTAGTAATGGCCAAAAACAAATCACTAAAATACATAAACAATCAATTAGAAAGTGAAGTACTAGAACTAAAAATTAAAATACATCAACTAGAAAAAGGTAAAGAAATTTTTGAAGAATGTAAATCATGTCAAGAGCTTAAAGGTGAAAATGAAACACTTAGGGAAGAAATTCGCAAACTTGACAAATTTGAAAATAGTAGTCAATCACTTAGTAAAATAATAAGTATTCAAAGAACATTTGGAGACAAAACCGGCTTAGGATTTAATTCAAATGAAGCTTCAACAAGCGAGATTAAAAATGTAAAATTTGAAAGTGAACTCAACAAACAAAAACCCTTAAAATCTAATCCTAAGTATATACTTATGAATGATAAGAAAATACCTCTTGCCAACGATGAAGAAGTTAAAGCTTTTTATAAACCGTCCTTAAAGACCGAAGTAGGATCTTCTAAACCCAAGATAAGATCTAAAACTCCGCCACCTAGAAAACCAAATAATTCTTACCCTAGGTCTAAAACACCTCAACCAAGAAGAAACCAAAATAGGCAAAACTATAATAACAATAGTAATCAAATGTGGAACTACCAACAAAGCTACAATCCTTGGGGCATTCTACCACCTTTCATGCACCCGAGTCAAATGTTAAACATGTTTGGACCAAACAACTTTGGACCAAAAGGACAATAGGGATCAAATGGCTAGACGAACATTCCTCGAGGCAATCTTGGTGTTTCTCTCAACATAGACTTTTTCAAAGTCTATATTTCATCTTGATGATGTTGAAGATTTCTTTTGAAGACCACCGGGTACGCCATTCTTTCACAACTCATTGCCATGCTTAGATAAATATGCATTGTTTGATTTCGTAAAGTATTTAGATATAATTTGTTATTTTCTTCTATTTTGTTAGAATCACATATATACTTATATATATATATATATATATATATATATATATATATATATATATATATATATATATATATACGTAATATATTAAATATATTTATAGATATATATATTCACTTGCACATAACCTAGATACGTCATTTGTTGACTTTCTAAAACTCCAGGAAATCGTTCTTTATCGAACCCTTTCCTTCCCCCCTCACGTTATTTTAGTAAGTCCTCTTTTAGGAGACTCATGATGATGAAGGGATATGAGTCAAGTGGACTTTTGTAATGCGAGAATGCCTTCGAACGTGAACACTATGGATGAAACAAACTCCTCTCGCCGATTATATCCTATCTCCGCTACTATCCTTCAAACCTCACACATCAACCCATCTTTCACTCACACTTACACTTATAATATATATATATATATATATATATATATATATATATATATATATATATATATATATATATATATATATACACTTATTCACATATTCCCGAACACACCTAAAACCCTTCATCAACTTAACACTTTGATCATTTTATCCAAAATTATCAAAGGTATATTTTAATTATCGAAACGATAATTAAAAATTGTTAAGGATTCTATCATCGTGCCAATGAACGTTTACGTATTTTTGATATACTATAAATCTAATTATATACGTATAAATATTTTTGTTCCAGAAACTAACTCCGCGAAATTTGGAAAATTTCAAAGGCGGCCCCCTTAATAATTAAGGGGACCGGCTTGTTATCGAGGGCGGTCCCCTTAATGTTTAAGGGGGCCGGCCATCTGACACTTCCAAAATCGTTTTCCTCCTTAATTCCATTTCCAAACACTCCATTTACTCACTCACCTCTTCCCCTATACTGCTGTGAACGAAACTAAACCTCCAAAATCACCAAAATCCTTCACCAAATCACCAATCTGGGGTTATTTTGCAAGGGGCAAACATCAACCAAACATATAACAACATCTTTTGTAAGTTTTCCAACATGCATTTCATCACATTTCATTTGATTTGGTGTCTAATCAATAATTATGCATTTTATTAAAATTCATTGTAATTCATTTTTAAGTGTAATTGAAGCTAGAAATTGAACTACCAAATGCTCCCCATAGGATTAGGATGATGTTTTGCAACTCAAAATTAGTATAACATATCATCTTGTCAAAATCATTAATCGCCCATAAACCCTCGTTGAATTTTATTTTTCAAAAGGAACATTGTTGATATAACTCTTAAAAACCATTTAAAACTTACTACATTATATTGTTTTAACGTTCTAAACAATCAAAACATACTTTTCAAGTTGTTGTAAAATGGTTCATGAAGACAACATAGGCGTTTGGTTCATGAACAAACCATAACTATATGAAGTTATTTGAAACCTAAAACTAGCTTATAAGTTTTGTTAATAATACTAGAATCAATAGAGGTCATCAAGATATATAATCAATATATATATTGATATGTTAGGTTATAATTATGTAGTAAAGGGAGCGTTTGGTTCATCTTGAATAAGACATTTTGAAAACCAAAATTCATATTTTAACGTTTTAAACATGTTTATGCTAAGGCAAACTCTTAAAGAAGAGCAAGATATATAAACTAATATATATCTAGCTTTACTTCGAAATGAATTATGATTTCATATTTTTTGATATCATATATTCTAAATGAGTTTAAAATCAAAAGGAACATTGTGAAACTACTTCACAGAATTTTTTTTTTCGAAGTAGAATTTCGTTCCACATACATTGCATATTAGTATATATATACATATATATATATATATATATATATATATATATATATATATATATATATATATATATATATATATACATGATGATTGTTCTTATCTTAATTTTATTTTTGTTGTTATATTATGTAGGTGAAAATGCCTAAGACCACGGTTGGTGATGTATCCAAAACCAAACAATACATTCCAAATGTCTCCTCTACTCTCGGCATGTCTCCTTCAGTTGCATGTTTCTATCGACCTATTGAAAATAGAAACATTCACGAAGGAAGAATTGTCGATCCATCTTTCTATGAATCTGATGACACCGAACGAATGTTCTCCAATATTCGTTTTGAATATCTTTTACAAATCAACGAACCTATTATTCCTCGATTCATCCTCGACTTCTATAGCCAAGTGACGGTGCAAACCGATCCCTATGGTCATCTCCTCATTTCCTTCATGATTCAAAATCAATTCATCACTCTTACTCTTGCTCAATTTGGGCAAATTCTTAGAATCCCATTCAACGGCCAAGCCGTTTTCTCAAATGAATGGGATCTTTCCACTCTTGAAATAAATCGTCCTCAGGATGGCCCCTACTATTCTGAGATTCCTAGTCCTGAAGACATTCGTCGAATGCTCGAACTAGAACGTCATACGACTAGTCGAGTAATCAAATCAAAGAATGTCGACATTCATGCTAATCAAATCCTCCTCAAAGAGCTAAGCCCCGACATGAAGAAGTGGGAAGAACTCATTCGCGAGAATGCGTTTGGTACGGGTGGTCACCGTGATCATGTCACGGCGAGCATTGCCCACATGCTTTATTGTGTTATTGCTGAAGAGCAATACAATTTGGCTTATCTTTTTGTTCATCGAATCATGTCCGCCAAAAACACCCCAAATGCCAATCTTCCTTACGGTATGTTTCTCACACGACTTTATCGTTATGTGATGGAACATTACCCACATCTTCAAAGAGACTACTACGTTCATATCCTTCCTACTTTGAACCAACTTACTCGTGTTCGTACTCGCCGTTCTCGTAGTGACAAAGGAAAATCTCGTGTTCCTTTGTACTCTAGGGGTCGTGGTTCTACATCTCATCGTGATGACGATGATGATAAGGATGAAAACACCTCACGTGTTAGTACTCCATCCCCCACGACCTTTGTTAATGATCTTCCTGATCTTGATTACTCCGAATACTCAGTTCCTCTTCCTCACGAACGTACAGATGAACTTCTCTTCACTCGCCAAACCTCCATCATCAATCAACAACAACAAATGCATGAAGAGATGCGAGGAGGCTTCAAATCCGTTGGGAAGATGTTTAGGAAGATGCTTGGAAAGAAAAAGAAGTAGAAGATATTGACGTGTTGCTATTTGTTATTACTTGTTTCTTTTAGACATTTGTATGGTTTGCTATTTGTCCGATTTAATCGGAAATACTTGTGTTAATTTCTTGTGTTATTCGGAATGATGTTTAGACTTTAATTATTATCATGCTTCTATATTAATGTTATGACATGCTTCTTTTCAATATGGATTATAATATGTTTATTTGCATGCTAAATTTGATTATATATATATATGTTTATATATCATCATTCCTAAAGTATGTACTCCTAATAGAGCTTGCAAGAAAAACACACTTGAAAAATCACCAAATTTTGCAAATTTTGAGTTTCTGGTCGTCTGGGAAAACACCAGATGGGCGGCCCCCTTAATTCCCTAGGCGGTCCCCTTAATTATTAAGGGGGCCAGCATACAATTAAGGGGACCGGCCATCTGGAACTGGGTTTACTGTATTCTTTTGCATCTTGTGAATCCTTTCTCTAGTTTCAGCTGCCATTTCCCATTTTGACCCAACTGATTTTAGAATCTCTTTCAACCATTTCAAACATTTACCTAAATCACCCATTTCCATACTATAAATTCCCTCCATTATCACCATTCTTCATCTCATCATTCATCATATCATCTTGACTCCTCCAAGCACCTCAAACTCCAAAACCTCCAAGAAACAAAAACTTGTGGTCATTCCTCCAAAACAACTCTTCATTGACTTAACAAATGAAGACAACATAACCCCATCACCTCCACCAAAATGCTCCTCTCCAAGTGCACCTAATGCACCATCCAAAACACCTTCCACTCATGGAACTTCCTCTTCTTCCTTACCCTCAACCTCATCAATCAATGACTACATCAATTCACACTTGTCACCATAAGTATCATCACCACTTCCCACACAAGAACCTATATCCACCCATCTTACAATCTCACTTTCACCAATAACACCACTTGATACTCAACTCTCATCTCCACAAATTACACCACCATACTTTGCCAATCCCGTACCTTGGAGGATGCTTGAATCACATGGTGATACTTGCCTTTGTTGTATCCACAACCGAACCATCATCTTTGGCCTTAAAGATGAAATTCAATATATGTTTTCATATATTGAACATTTGCTTACCACCCCACCACCACTTCCAACTCCACCATCCTCTCCTATAATTCCTCCACCACAATTCTCATCCACTCCTCCACCATCACCATCATGCTCTCCAAATTAAGCATTTGTTATGCTTAATAAATAAAGTCTTTGCCACCCCTTTTGCTTGCAAGCTCTATGAAGTCCATGTACTTTTGCATGATGATGTATCTTTCTTGATTAATTGGCTTATGTATTTGCTATTATGTTGTTAGCTTATGTACTCGTATTGTTGTGTCTTAACACAACTATTGCTCTAATATAAATGTTTCTTTCTTTTCTCATCACCCTATATTTGTGTACATGTATATACTTGTGCTTTTAATATTTTTGTTTTGCAAGCATTCCATAGCTCGTTCTCTTGGTGCCCCCAAACAAGGGGGAGTACACATCAAGGGGGAGTTTCTACCCGTCAATTTTTCACATTTGAAAATTGTCGGCTTAACCTTTTTAATTCTACAAAAAGGGGGAGAAGTAAATATAAACTCACTAAAATACTTGTTTAAAAAATTAATTTTTGAGTTAATGAGTTTAAGTTTTGTAATCATCAAAAAGGGGGAGATTGTTGATATAAATAATGTTTGTGAATGTTATTAATATCTCTCAATAAACCTATGTTTTGATAATCACAAAACTCAAATCAAATTAAGTTAAGAATAAGACATAAACAAGTATTTGGTGACAAATATTTACCTCTACATCTTATATCACTTAAGGTATGCATAAACTTAGCAACTTATGCATTACATGATCAAAGGAAATTTTGTATTAATACATAACATTTTATAAAATGATTATAACATTTTATATATATTTGTAAATCATTTTTGTTATAGGTTTATTAAACTACAAAGATATGATTTCAAATTTCCAACCAAAAAGGGCAAATTTTATCCAGAAAAACTTTTCAAACGTTCAGGAGGGCGGCCCCCTTAATTTTACTAGGCGGCCCCCTTAATGATTAAGGGGACCGGCCTATAATTAAGGGGACCGGCACGCTCCCGAACAGTAAAATCTGGCCCTTTAAATACTGGATCATTTTACACATTTTCCTCACCTTTTTGCACTATAAACTTTCTGATCCAATCTTCTTCTCTAGATCTAAAATCCTTTGATCGTATATTTCATAAGTCTTTGTTTCTAAGTGATCCAAAGCTTCATCCATTCAAGTGCAAGAAGAAGAACACTTCTCTACATCCATCTTATTGTAGTGGTGTTGTGTATAGCTAGTTTCATATAGTACTAGTGATAGATATTTGTGAGGGTGTTGTGTATATTTGTTGATTGTAGAATCTTGGTGTGTTGTAAACTAGTTTAGTAGTTGTGACTTAGTTGTGCATAGAACAAGGTGTGAAGACGGTGTGAAGTCTTGAAGAAGGTGTGAAGGTGTGAAGATCACGTGGTGTGATATTTGGTGTGAGATTGGTTCTAGCTACGATTAGAACTCGACATTTAGCTTAGTGTCGTTAACTTGTGTAAGCCAAGGTGTGTAAGGTTTCTCCACTATAAGGAGTTTGTTGACATAGTGAAGAAAACTCTCGAGTGTGGTACTCAGGGAGTGGAGTAGGGCAAGGAAGGTGTCCTTGTAGCCGAACCACTATAAATTCACGTGTTGTGGTTTGATCTTTCTAACTCTATCTTTTCTTCATTATATTTCAATACTTTCATTATTAGCTTAGACTTGCTTATATTGGTTGTTGCTTGAACTCACTTAAGATCGAATCGAAAGTTTTTATAACCTACAAAATATTTTGGAAATAAATTTCAAAAAGGACGTAAAACTATTCAACCCCCCCTTCTAGTTTTCCACATAGTGCCATGGCGACAGTTGGTATATTTAGTTGATATGTGATTGCAGATAGTTGTGAGTCAAATAAACTTAGAACTCAAGATAAGCATACACCAAATCCATACAACACGACGGGGTTTACAAGAAGGTACTAATAAAGTCTTATAGGAATACAACTTAAAAGATTCTAAACTTAGGTTTCGAGGAAGTCGACCTTATGATATCACGATCAAGTCCTGTTTTCCTCCTACTCCACAGCTTCCTGGTACTTCGGTTCCCGGCACTCGTTTCTGTAGTTCCCCTTCTTCCCACACCCATAACAGGTCACCTCAGCCTTCCGATTATTCTCTGGTGTTGTATGAGCTCTTGCGACAGGTTTAGACCTACAGTCTTTAGCCATGTGTCCAAACTTTTGACAGTTGTGGCACCTTCCAGCACATTTTCTGTTATGGTGGTAGTTACAATGGTTACACAAGGGTAACTTCCCTGCATAAACCTTCTACTCTCCCGACCAGCAGTATAAACCTTGGCGACCTCTTGTCGCTTTTTCTGGTTGTTGTTGTTGTTGTTCCTGGAGTGATCATCCCATTTCCTTTTGTTATCAGTTACCTCCATTAGTGTATCCTAAACTATTTGATCCATCAACTTGTTGGCCACTTCCATTGCCTCATGGAGGTCAGCAGACTTGGAGGTTGTGACACTACCCTTGATGGATTGGGGTAATCCTCTAATGTACCTTTCAAGTAAACGAGTCTCAGTCGGGACCATTTCAGGACACAACAAAGCTAGTTCCTGAAAACGCTAGTTGTAAGCAGCCATGTTGGTACCTTGAACTTTGAGATTCCAAAATTCAACCTTTAGCTTCATGACCTCGTTTCGAGGGCAGTACTTTTTGAGCACCATTTCTTTAAAGTTCTCCCATGGCATTGAGTAAGTTGTGTCATACCCGGTAGACTTCAGATAGTTATTCCACCAGGTTAAAGCAGCATCCGTGAACGTGAATGATGCATACTTCACCCTATCCTCATATGCACAACTACTTATCCTAAACATAGTTTCCAACTTCTCAATCCATCTGACCAATACCACTGCTCCTTCAGACCCTCCAAAACCCCCAGTCATAATCTTGCGAAATTCTTGGTAGTTACAGCCTCGACCATTGCCGTGATTTGGTCTGGAAGTACCAACGTTGGTGGTTGAGATGCTTATGTTGGTTGCGGCTAAAGCTGCCGCTACTCTCTCGTCTACCAGTTGGTCTAACATTGCTTGGTTAACAGTAGGTGGGACAGTGGCTGTAGCCCTAGCTGGGCCTGGGTTGGCTCGTGTGGTGCTGTTTGACTTCTTTCTAGGAGGCATTTTGCTACAAACACAAAATGAGGTGAAGATAAATAAGAACCCATGAGGAGAAATTTTTTTTTGACGCAAGAGTAGAATCCTCACAATTTGCACACACGAATAAGATCAATCACAGAGGGAATGACACAATAGCATATACAACTGAGCTTGTTATAGATTAGGAGTCGATACGTGGCTGTGGAGACTAGGTCTTACCTTCTAAAAGACATGTCCCTTCAAGATAACGAGGAAATAGAGAGACCTAGTAGTGATGTATCTTAAGAGTAGGTGTTTCGAGGAAGCATGTTTTAAGGCGATAGGTTAAGGTCGTGACCAAATGAATTGATGGATTTTTAGATGATGGTAAAATAGGTGTTTGAACAGAACTGGTTGAGTGTTCAAACTCAGAGTCAGGTAGTGAAATTATGTG
The DNA here is from genome assembly GCA_030686995.1 of Artemisia argyi. Classification (NCBI taxonomy): domain Eukaryota; kingdom Viridiplantae; phylum Streptophyta; class Magnoliopsida; order Asterales; family Asteraceae; genus Artemisia; species Artemisia argyi. Next base: position 91,645,402 of record CM060701.1, on the reverse strand, counting down.
AGGAAAGGTAAGATGTGACAAGTACGGTATGTTTGTATGAGTATATAGAAAGTGCTTATAGTATGTAGCGTAAGTCAAGTATGTATAAGTATACAGAAAATACTTATAGTACATGTAGTAAAGTGAAATCAACAAACAGTAAGGTATAAGATATAGCTATGTCAAATAAACAGCAAGTAAAGTGGCAAGCAAGGCAGGCAGGCAAGTGGTGGTCATAGGGAATTGTTTTTGTAAAAAGCGGTTATAGTTTAGGGTTTATATGTACCTAGTTCTCTATAACCTTGGCTCTGATACCAATTTGTAACACCCCCAAAATCGGTACAGCGAAAGCATTCGGGTCATGGGCTGCTACTAAATTGGTAATCACAACACAAAGAAATAAAGAACGGATCATATTATCCATTTTAGAAAATACATTTATTTGATAAACGAGTTTCATCATTGTTTGATTTGTTGAATACAAGGCCCAAAATAGTGTTGTCCCATAATATAAAAGATGAGAGTCTATGACCAATGCCCTGCCCTGCCTTGAATCATCACATAACATAAAGTTATGCACCTGAGAAAAAATGCTTAAAAGTCAGCAAAAAGCTGGTGAGTTCATAGGTTTAATATAAAACAGTAGTTGGACCATAATCAAAACATGTGAATATAGTGTCACTAAAAAGTGAAGTCTATTACGTTAGCACTAAGTTCATGCAACCGAAGCTTGACATTGTGTATGCTCTAGAAGCACGTTAAATAAAGCCCTTGTAAGTGTCTATCCCGTGACACTCGTGTTTCGACATGTTATACGCTCGCGTTTGCCTATCCGGCCAAACCGAACGGGGGTGTCATCCCCAATAAATCTATTTATAGCATCCGCGCTTCCCCGAAGGAATTAACGGTTCATTAGTTTGGGTATGTGGGATTCAGTGTCTTAGGCTAATTCTACGTAATAGTTTGATAAAAACATGAGTGCAGTTCAGGTCCAAATAAAAGTTTTGCATGTTTCTCACCCCCAGAGTTTAGTAAAGAAGTAATGGGAGTAAAAGTGGGGCTATAAACTCACCTCAGCAAATAGTAGTCAGGTATTGCAACAAACCAGATAGTGTTCGGTACCAACACGCGACATATAATAGTAGGGCATATTTTAGTTCACAGTTTAAGTTTAAGACTCAACTAGATTTGATTAAATTCAAGAGTTTTAAAGTGTTGTGTTATTGTTGCTTGTGTGGCAGCATTTTGAAAACAATTTTCTAAATGTTTGTGGGTATTGGCTCTTGGAAGTGTATAGAGAATAATAAAACATCAAAGATGAATAAGCCTTTGGTTTGACAATAACCAAAAGACGAGGTACGGAAAAATGGTAGCAATGAATGGTAGACGTTGGCGGAATATAATGTCATTGATGTTAGAAGTACATACTTATATAACATATGTGTATTTATATCTAAAATGCGTGTTACTATTATAAATAAAAACATGTATTTAAGTGACGGTTTTATTCAAAGTATTTATATTTAAGATAGGCTAGCAACTATATATTTTAAGTAAAAATGCTAAATGAGGATTTATTAGTTTTATTAAAAACACTATAAATGTAGGCATGATCCATATATACGAATGTTACTGAGATGTTTAGAAGCTAAAGTTTTCATATTAAAATAATGCGCCGCGATATATAGTTTGTTAACATCTGATGAGAATTTGTAAGTTTAAGTATGTTTGTACAATATAAAATAATCTCAAAATAAGTTATAATTTGCTTGATTAAACCTAAAGTTTAATGGTGTAAAAATATTAAATTTTGGTTATAAGTTTATAAAACAAGCCGTGTTAAGTTTAAATAAGGAAATCAAAAGTTTCAAAATAAGTTAACACCTATATTGTTAGATTATTCTAGTTTTATAAGTCTTTAAATTCATGTGCTATCTCATAGTTTTATGTTTTTTAGTATGAATATAGTTCTTAGTAAAACCTTATAAGTTAGTTACAAATGACGTTGCGAGCTTGTGGACGAGCGAAGTGGAAATAAGTCAGGAATAGCTGGAATTGAACAGGCGAGAGTGGAACAAAGCGAATGCAAAGACGGTAGTAACAAACACACTCTATGTTGACATCTTGGGATCGCATAAGCCTAAACACCCAAAATAAGTCCAAACCACATGGTTCAATCTTACTCAAAATTGTACAGTTATGTTAATATTGTTTTTTGACACACATTTTGACAAACTAGTTGTATGATTATGATGGGGAGCAAGTGTTATGACTTGTTGGAGTACTTGGGCTACAGGAACGAGAATCAACTCACACCCTCTGACCAATTTACAACTTCTTTTGTAGGCTTGTTATCGACCACAATAATAAGACCAAACTTTATTTTACTTTGTTTTTAGTACTACCACTACAAACAGAGAAACCAAATATTCAGGTTTAAAAGCTAATTCCATTTTTGAGCCTTGAAAACTTGAAGCTATCAAGACATGAAATACCATTTACCACTGGGTTCGACTACAAAACTTAACAAACCAAGATCCATTATAATTTTGTATTATTATGATCAAAAGTGCAATTAGCAAACCCAAAAGTTCACCACTGTGGTTCGACCACAGTGGGTTTTGACCCGCTTCAAAATCCAAACGCAAAAAGCCTTTATCAAGTTTTTAGAAGAATCAATTAGGCCTGGGTTACACGACATCAGATTCTAATATCCTTCTAGTCCTATCGATTGAACCTCAAATTTAGTCAACACAACCCCTAACGCCAACAATCAAAACCAACAATAAGTAACCCAACCGTTTATCTCGTAAATCCGAAACAACACCAGACTTATACAAGAATGTAGAAATCAAAAAGGCAAGCCAATGAATGACACTATAGCGAAACAAAACAAGCTAAGCCAAAACGCTTTAACCAAACGGACTCAATCTAAAATACCCCAAACATTCGAACACTTCCAAGTCATACAGCCAACATGTTTTTAATCTTTGTTTTAGTTTTCCATTGTAAGTTCTACCACACAAGATAATATCACAAAAGGATATTTATGGACTTAAGCCGATAGACACCAAAATCCAAACAATATCTCAACCAAAAAGATACAATCACAGGAATTAAACCAAACAGGTCATTTACATAATCGAATGGAAAAAGAGGTTAAATTTAGGATCCTTACAAACAACTACAGTCGAGTACAAAGGAGACCAAAAAAAATCGAAACCCAATGCCAATTCCACAAGCGATCCACACACCCCTTTTAACCTCAGAAACTTTTCCTTGAGAAGTTAACTAATATTTTGTTGTGAAAGCTTTTTGGGTGTGTGAATCCCTTGTGATTGATTCAAGTTATAACAAAGTATTCATGGATGGTTTGACTCTCTCTTTTGGGTTAGTCAGACGAGTTGGTAGCCGATTCGGACACCCATTGCCTTCCACCCTCGTCATCTTCTTGTTGGGATGCATTGACCTTAAGGAAGGACAAGGGGATCAGTCTGTTGTCACTAGGGACTGTGGAGGGGAAGATAAGGAGACCGATTGTTTTTATTACAATAAGTTTAGGTTTTTAATTAGGAAGTGTATTAAGTAAAAGTGAGATGTTAAATAAGAAGTTAAATTTGGAAATGTATTTTGTTTCGCAACGTTTGTGAGGATTTAAGCGTACCCCATGTTTTATGAGTTCCGGTTCATTTTTGGTGTGTTCTCGGCTTGTCGTGAGCGCGATCAATATGCTTTCGAGTGTTTTTTTTATAATAATAAATAAATAAACAAATAAAACAATGTTTTTGGTTCCTGTTTAATGAAAACATATTTATGCCATTACTAGATTTGTGTTGGTACGTGTGTGGTGTTGTGTGTGAGATACCTCTCGTAAATGATCAGTAATTCTCAGAAAACAAAATGTTCATGTTTTATTTTGATAAGATAAACCATGATATGAGTTACTGTAAGCTACAGTGTGCGGGTTTGTTTTCTCGAAAATAGTTATGCCAGCTCATGAATTCTTGGTAAAATAGTTTTGTAATAATAAATTAACATTTATTATTAAAATATAGGTTGATAAATTACCGTTTGTCACATAATAGAAAGGAAGAATCCCAAAAATAACTAGATATCCAAGTCTTCTCATTGTAATGGTTAAAAGCTCGAACAAGGATGATTGGCTCCAAACAGTCAACCTAAACTGACCAGGGATGGTCAACAAGGTCAAACAGCCTAGAGTCAATGCTCCGCGGAATATAGTGGTTTCCCCGGGTCGTTATGTCCCGACGAGGTGTGAATTGTTATAAAACGGTTTCGTGATCGGGTGAATTTGGATGGAAAGGGGTTTGTGATTGATTAAACTACTGATTTGTACAATGAAATAGCTTAAATAAGCTATATGAACAAGACGGGAGAGTTACAAAAACCAGAAACGATTAAAGTCTAAAAACACGTACGTTATATTCAAATTTACGTTAACGTACGAGATAAAACGTAAAAACTGAAATCTGAAAACACCCAGAGGGTGAAAATGACTTTTTTTTACAAACTATAAGATAAAAGAAAATTTTTAGAAAAAGAAAATTAATTTTTACACTAATTAATTATTTAATATTAATTAAATACTATTTAATACTTATTATTAATATTTATATAACTTAAATATAATACAATATCGATTAAATACTAAAAAGGTGAAAATAAAATTTCTAAAATTATAAAATAACTAAAAATAAGTTTTAAAATTAAAAATAAGTATTTTTGTCTTTTTGTGGATTTTCTATTAATTAATTACTAATTAATTATTAATTACCTAATTAAACTATTTTAAATTAAGAAAAATACTAAATGAACAGTAAAAATTCTAATAAAATTTCTAAAATTATTTTATAACATATAAAAACTATAAAAAATATAAAAACTAGGTTTTGATTAATAAAAACTAATTATGCTATTTTAAACTAATTATTAATTAATAATTAATAAAACAAAAAATAATTCTAATAAATACTAAATGACAAAATAAAAATCTAAAAAAAATTGTTATAAATACTTTAATATATGAGGAATTTAATAAAAATATAAAATAGCTAAGTACTTAATTAAATTTAAAAATGAAAATTAAAATTAAATTACATTAAATAGAAACTATCGCTTAATATTAAATTGATTTTTCTTGATTTTTATTTTAGAAACTTATTTTACAACTAAAAACAACAAACTTTTACAAAAACAACTTTTATGAAAATCAAAAATAAGCACTTGAGGTGCTTATTTGGTCACCAGTTGACTTTTGTTGACCAAGGGGCAAAATAAGCTAAAATCAGCTTAGGTGGGGCCCACTCTGGTTGAATCTGGTTTAAATGAGTTTAGGGGACTTGATTGAGCCAGAAAAAGCAAAAGTGGATCACACAATAAGCAATTAAGCCACAAAATAAGCACTTGTAATCTTGTTTGAAACTGAAAATGGGGACAGACTTCAGGTGTCAATTCAAGTGGGGTCCACAGGCCTAGGGGTCAAACAAGTGGTCAATACCACAACCCTTGTAGGAGGGGGGATGGAAGGAACCAAGTATGGTGGCCTGGGGCCCACTGAGATGGCTGGAAACCACCACCAAAGGATGGTATTGGGATGGTGGGTCTGCTGCAGCAGGGGGTGGCTGCCCTGCAGCTGAGTTTGGGATGATGGTGGGCCCCACACAAAATTCACAAAATTGAAATGATAGTGGAAACTCAAATACAAGCTAATAGACTACAAGTTACAACAAGTTTCACTACCTAATCTAAAACAAAAAATTCAAATTAATTACTTGAACTTTTGGAAAAAACTGAAATGTGCAAACTTTGACTTTTGATAAAAATTAGCAAATTGACTTTTATGAACTTGTGATTAATCCTATGAACTTAAGAAGTTATATTAAGCTATTACAAAGCTAACCTAAGCTAAATTTTATCAATTATAAGCTAAAAGGGGGGGTTTGAGGTCTCACAGCTCAAACAGTGGACTGTGAGGAACCTTGAGATGGATTTTTGACTTTTGGTGTTAAGGACCTGAGTTTTGAAACATGAGAGGACCTAAAATAACCTAGGGGAGTGTGATATGAACATAAACAACCAATAAGGACTTACTGAGTCCTCGAAACAGCTAGAGCCAAACACCCCTTATTGGGTGATGTTTGATGATTTTCACAGCTTTTGAATGAATAAGACCCTGAGTATGATAGCTAATGACATAATATGCTATAAGAAACTGAAATGAACAATTAAACACCAATAATAACAACACTAAACTGAAAATTACTAATATGCTATATTACTTAGTAAAAATTAGCAGCTAAGTAATGAAAAGATTTCAAAGAACAAGCATAAGATTTTAACATTTATATTAACTCTAATACACTAATGAAACATAAAAACACTGATAGAAGCACATAATAAGATAACGTACAGTTAATTGCTAAAAATGAGAAATTTGGCTTAACAATGGGACAGGACTGAGATTAAGTAACCAAACCAGTAGAACACAACCTAATACCTCCCAAGAGGCTCTAAACCATGAAAATCCAATATCAGCAACACTTCTTGCATCTATCTTCTGTTCTTCTGTTTTTTTTATTTTTATTTTTTTTTTGGTATTTTTCTTAAATATATATATATTTTTTTTCTGTAACTTGAATACAAACATCTAGTTGATATCTAACCTTTGAGAAACTGATAATTAAACTAAATTGAGCTTAATTAAACAAGAACTGATAATTTTTTAACAGTATAAAGTAAGTTTGAGATTTTGAGTAAAATGGCAAAAAACTAAGTTTGCAAATATAAACTGAAATTAAGCTTAAACAAAGATGTAATTACATTAATATAACTGAGGACAAGCCTTTTAAACTAATTTCAACAACCAGAAATTAAATTACATTTATTCGACCTAAAAACTACACTAAGAGTTATTCTACTCTAACTACTTGCTTCATCTTCATTCATTTTTCACTTTTATAGACCCTGGAATCTCTCTCTTCCTTTCCCACTTGCTCCTCAGCCGTTGGATGGCTTCTAGATGATCACAGCTCTTCAAACTTGTTTTGCCGGGAAAAGGTATAAAGGGCAGTTTGAGTGGGGGTAAGTGAGGCATTAATGAGGAGGGGGTTTGGAGTGGTGTGGTTGAGTGTTTGGTGGAAAAGTGGAGGAGGGGGGTGGACAAAATCCCTGGTAATTAGGGGTGATAATGGAGGGATTAGGAGGTTAGGGATGGTGGGTGTTTGACTGTTTTATTTGACCCTGCTTGTTTGACTTTTTGACCTGGTGAGTGTTAAAAATGGGGTGGGCTTGTTTGATGGGCTTTGGGGGATGGTAAAGGGATTGGGTTTGTTTGGTTTGTATTTTGGGTTGTTGGGGTAAATAAATACAAAGGATCCGTATGGTTTGGTAACTTAGTAAACACAAGGACCATTTTTGTAATAACTGAAACTGATGGGCTGAATTTGTCATTTTCCAAAAGTGTTCCAAAGGACCAATGTTGCCCAACTTCAATAGTATAAGGACCATAATTAAAATTTTCCATTATAATCACCCGGGGACCAAAACTGACAAGTTGCAAAATACAGGGACCAAACATGTAATTTCTACAAACTTCACACCAAGGACTAAAAATGATTTTTGTAACTTCCCAAGGACCCAAAATGATTTTTCATTCAAAATTATCCCACCAGGGACCTTTTCTGCCAATATTTGAAACTCCAGGGACCAAACTGTAAATTTCCAAAACTTTTCCAATTTTTTCACCAAAGGAATAAATATGACAACTTATGATTTCAAAAGGACCTTTGGTGATAATTTTCTATATTTTGAATATCCAGGGACTAGTTTTGTAATTTTATGAAAGTTGGGGGACTGAAACTGCCAATTTTGCAAACTTTGTACGTTTTTCATCTGTTTTTGCTCATTTTGCATCTAAAACCTATAAAACACAATTTTGAAATATTTTCAGTATTTTGATGCATTACTGAGTGTTTTTGTATGTTTTGCAGTTCAGATTAGACCAAAAATGATGAGTGTTTGAGCACTCATCAATCCCCCACACTAAACTATTGCTAGTCCCTAGCAATACTGTTTTGAAAACTTGATGGATTTTAAACTCTTTACCAAAAGCCATCACTTCTGGAGTAGCCAGGTGTAAGAACTGTGGCACACCTGATAACCATGTGATTTTGAGCAAACCACCAACTGTCAATGGATTTGATTTGTCTTTACCAGGAGCCGTTTGCTCCTGGACTAGCCAGCTCTTGATGGAATAGTCAATATCTTGGTGAGCTGATTACCAATTATGGATTTTCCACGGCCTTTACCACAAGCCATAATCTTGCGGGCTAGCCAACTCATTTGTTTTTGGGGAGTTGAGGAACCATACAATTTTGGGCAAATTGCAAGCCGTAAACGGATTTGAGATGTCTTTGCCAAGAGCCGTTTGCTCCTGTACTAGCCAATCCCTTTTGTCGCTTAGACAAGGCGGACAGATTACCACAACAATGTTGAAGCACCAGTGAAAAATTTTTAAAATGTTTGAATTTTGGTTAAAATGGGGGTATTATATAGTAAAATGTGATAAAATTCGCTAGAATAGCGAATAACCCCCCACACTTAGCATGAATATTGTCTTCAATATTCAAAATCCCGGCTATTATGCCGACATTTTGAACATAAAAGGACAACATTACAAGCTAAGCGTGGAAAACACCATTTTGTTTTTCACTCTTGTAACCATAGCATGGGGGACTCCTCCACACTTAGGGTGAAAACCCAATAAGCGTGCTATTGTTTTTGTTTACCGAGTCGCTAGCTTGACTCGACCCCGAATTCATTTGTCCTTGGGGAAGCATGATGTGGAAGAGACAATCTCAATCGGACTTTCATTCAAAATGTTTGGACAAACATATGAAGCACGTGAAAGTTCCACACCGATGAGATAAGTATCCGGCTCAAGATAATGATACATGAAAATGCCGGGATCAAATATAGTGTCTTCATTCCCGAAGGAATGAAGAACAGGAGAAGTCACCCTGTAGGTGAAGAAAGGTAAAAAGATCTTGATGACAATCAAGATTGATTCACCATCATCAGAAAGAGAATTCATGATTGGTGTATCATGAATCTCATCAGTAAAGCTTGTGTGATCTAGACAGATTATGGGTGGGAGGGTTGGGATTTTGATATCAATCAAATTCTCATGGTTGAGAATATTTCCCTCTGGAAAACAAAGATCAACTTTCTCTAGATCAAAGTAGAAGTTATCATACTCCGGTGGAGATATGATATGAGTGAGTTCACAGGAGAACTCCTCGAAGGTGAATGAATCATATACGGGGAGAGAAATTTGAGAATGAGAAGTGGTACTGCCACTAATCTTCTCTCCCATATGATCAAAAGTAAAGGCTTCAAACTCCGGAATAGGATCATCGGAGAAAATGTCACTATCCTTAATGGGGATAGGAGATGAAATAGGTTTCTCTTTGAAAGCCTCGATTTTAGAAATGAGGAGATCGACATTCAATAATGTTGCACGAAGTGCATCCTCTTTGATTTCAGTGTCAATCTCATCATTCTTTTCTTCTAAGCTAACTAGCTTAGAAGGTAATTCTTCCATAAAAACGATGTCTCCACAAGATAACGAATCGTTATCAGTAGAATCGGAGAACATCTCAACATGATCAGTCGGGAAGACAAGAGGAGGAGGGATATCACACAAATGATCAAGAATTCCCTGTGACTCTCTTGGGATTGGGACAAGGTTCTCAACAATTCCTTTTCAGGAACAGTGTCAAGATGCTCGTCCCCCATGATCAAAGAGTGAGTGGGAACCTCGGGTGAGGTAAGAGTGGGTTGAGATGGAATCTCAACTGATGGAATCTCATCTGATGAACCTGATGAATCTTTGTAAAATCCAAGGATATCAAGTGTATCCTCATCATCACTATCATCAGGAATGAAACGGAATCGAGAGCTAGACCTGGCTGCTTTTTCTTTTGCTATTGATTCCCTAATAGATCATTCATAAGCATCTTGGGAATTTATTTTAGCAGCCTGTTCGTCAGCTAACAATTCTTCCATCGATTTTTTGTTTGGATTATCTGGGGTATGTGTGATTCCTCTCAAGTCTTTCACTAAATCCAAAAGATCAAGGAGAAGACTTTGAGGAATTGGCTGAGGTGGAGGTTGGTCATAATATGATGTGTCAAAATTGTTACAAGGAAATGGGTTCCTTGTTTGACAATCGGAACTGAAGTGTGGACCTCCACAGTAATCACAACAGTAAAACTGATGTGGCTGTGGGTTGTATGTGCTAGAGTCATAATTGTTATCAGGAAACTGCTCATAGACAAGCGTGTTTCCCGATTGACAATCAGAACTGTAGTGTGAACCACCACAGTACTCACAATAGTAAAACTGCTGAGTATCATGGTGTAGTAGCTGATGGAATAAATCAGTCGTGTCATGGTAGGAATAGGGATCTTGGTTATAGACAGACCCGTTTCCTGACTCTATCATGCCATAACTGGGGCAATTACCACCATTATGAGGATTACCACACCTTTGACAAATCAGAAGGTGTGGATGAGACATAGAAAGAATCAAAAGGTTTGGGAGGGTAAGGAGTGAAGAATCAAAAGGGTAGGAGGGTAAAGATGAATATTTTTGGATTTTTGGAAAGACATTTTATATACAAATAAGAAAGAAAATCTTTTTGAGTTTTTTTTGTGTTCGTTGAAAACTAATTTTAAAAAGTTTTTGGGAACTGTTTTGTTTTTATAGTAAGAAAATATGAACAAAGGATGGTAAATATACAATGAGTGTATATCCAGATTCACTAATATGTAAAACCGTTTAGAATACGCGCACGACCTCCCCGGCAGCGGCGCCAAAATTTGATTGGCTCCAAACAGTCAACCTAAACTGACCAGGGATGGTCAACAAGGTCAAACAGCCTAGAGTCAATGCTCCGCGGAATATAGTGGTTTCCCCGGGTCGTTATGTCCCGACGAGGTGTGAATTGTTATAAAACGGTTTCGTGATCGGGTGAATTTTGATGGAAAGGGGTTTGTGATTGATTAAACTACTGATTTGTACAATGAAATAGCTTAAATAAGCTATATGAACAAGACAGGAAAGTTACAAAAACCAGAAACGATTAAAATCTAAAAACACGTACGTTATATTCAAATTTACGTTAACGTACGAGATAAAACGTAAAAACTGAAATCTGAAAACACCCAGGGGGTGAAAATGACTTTTTTTTACAAACTATAAGATAAAAGAAAATTTTTAGAAAAAGAAAATTAATTTTTACACTAATTAATTATTTAATATTAATTAAATACTATTTAATACTTATTATTAATATTTATATAACTTAAATATAATACAATATTGATTAAATACTAAAAAGGTGAAAATAAAATTTCTAAAATTATAAAATAAATAAAAATAAGTTTTAAAATTAAAATAAGTATTTTTGTCTTTTTGTGGATTTTCTATTAATTAATTACTAATTAATTATTAATTACCTAATTAAACTATTTTAAATTAAGAAAAATACTAAATGAACACTAAAAATTCTAATAAAATTTCTAAAATTATTTTATAACATATAAAAACTATAAAAAATATAAAAACTAGGTTTTGATTAATAAAAACTAATTATGCTATTTAAAACTAATTATTAATTAATAATTAATAAAACAAAAATTAATTCTAATAAATACTAAATGACAAAATAAAAATCTAAAAAAAATTATTATAAATACTTTAATATATGAGGAATTTAATAAAAATATAAAATAGCTAAGTACTTAATTAAAATTTAAAAATGAAAATTAAAATTAAATTAAATTAAATAGAAACTATCACTTAATATTAAATTGATTTTTCTTGATTTTTATTTTAGAAACTTATTTTACAACTAAAAACAACAAACTTTTACAAAAACAACTTTTATGAAAATAAAAAATAAGCACTTGAGGTGCTTATTTGGTCACAGTTGACTTTTGTTGACCAAGGGGCAAAATAAGCTAAAATCAACTTAGGTGGGGCCCACTCTGTTTGAATCTGGTTTAAATGAGTTTAGGGGACTTGATTGAGCCATAAAAAGCAAAAGTGGATCACACAATAAGCAATTAAGCCACAAAATAAGCACTTGTAATCTTGTTTGAAACTGAAAATGGGGACAGACTTCAGGTGTCAATTCAGGTGGGGTCCACAGACCTAGGGGTCAAATAAGTGGTCAATACCACAACCCTGATAGGAGGGGGGATGGAAGGAACCAAGTATGGTGGCCTGGGGCCCACTGAGATGGCTGGAAACCACCACCAAAGGGTGGTATTGGGATGGTGGGTCTGCTGCAGCAGGGGGTGGCTGCCCTGCAGCTGAGTTTGGGATGATGGTGGGCCCCACACAAAATTCACAAAATTGAAATGATAGTGGAAACTCAAATACAAGCTAATAGACTACAAGTTACAACAAGTTTCACTGCCTAATCTAAAACACAAAATTCAAATTAATTACTTGAACTTTTGGAAAAAACTGAAATGTGCAAACTTTGACTTTTGATAAAAATTAGCAAATTGACTTTTATGAACTTGTGATTAATCCTATGAACTTAAGAAGTTATATTAAGCTATTACAAAGCTAACCTAAGCTAAATTTTATCAATTATAAGCTAAAAGGGGGGGTTTGAGGTCTCACAGCTCAAACAGTGGACTGTGAGGAACCTTGAGATGGATTTTTGACTTTTGGTGTTAAGGACCTGAGTTTTGAAACATGAGAGGACCTAAAATAACCTAGGGGAGTGTGATATGAACATAAACAACCAATAAGGACTTAGTGAGTCCTCAAAACAGCTAGAGCCAAACACCCCTTATTGGGTGATGTTTGATGATTTTCACAGCTTTTGAATGAATAAGACCCTGAGTATGATAGCTAATGACATAATATGCTATAAGAAACTGAAATGAACAATTAAACACCAATAATAACAACACTAAACTGAAAATTACTAATATGCTATATTACTTAGGAAAATTTAGCAACTAAGTAATGAAAAGATTTCAAAGAACAAGCATAAGATTTTAACATTTATATTAACTCTAATACACTAATGAAACATAAAAACACTGATAGAAGCACATAATAAGATAACCTACAGTTAATTGCTAAAAATGAGAAATTTGGCTTACCAATGGGACAGGACTGAGATTAAGTAACCAAACCAGTAGAACACAACCTAATACCTCCCAAGAGGCTCTAAACCATGAAAATCCAATATCAGCAACACTTCTTGCATCTATCTTCTGTTCTTCTGTTTTTTTTATTTTTATTTTTTTTTTGGTATTTTTCTTAAATATATATATATTTTTTTTCTGTAACTTGAATACAAACATCTAGTTGATATCTAACCTTTGAGAAACTGATAATTAAACTAAATTGAGCTTAATTAAACAAGAACTGATAATTTTTTAACAGTATAAAGTAAGTTTGAGATTTTGAGTAAAATGGCAAAAAACTAAGTTTGCAAATATAAACTGAAATTAAGCTTAAACAAAGATGTAATTACATTAATATAACTGAGGACAAGCCTTTTAAACTAATTTCAACAACCAGAAATTAAATTACATTTATTCGACCTAAAAACTACACTAAGAGTTATTCTACTCTAACTACTTGCTTCATCTTCATTCATTTTTCACTTTTATAGACCCTGGAATCTCTCTCTTCCTTTCCCACTTGCTCCTCAGCCGTTGGATGGCTTCTAGATGATCACAGCTCTTCAAACTTGTTTTGGCGGGAAAAGGTATAAAGGGCAGTTTGAGTGGGGGTAAGTGAGGCATTAATGAGGAGGGGGTTTGGAGTGGTGTGGTTGAGTGTTTGGTGGAAAAGTGGAGGAGGGGGGTGGACAAAATCCCTGGTAATTAGGGGTGATAATGGAGGGATTAGGAGGTTAGGGATGGTGGGTGTTTGACTGTTTTATTTGACCCTGCTTGTTTGACTTTTTGACCTGGTGAGTGTTAAAAACGGGGTGGGCTTGTTTGATGGTCTTTGGGGGATGGTAAAGGGATTGGGTTTGTTTGGTTTGTATTTTGGGTTGTTGGGGTAAATAAATACAAAGGATCCGTATGGTTTGGTAACTTAGTAAACACAAGGACCATTTTTGTAATAACTGAAACTGATGGGCTGAATTTGTCATTTTCCAAAAGTGTTCCAAAGAACCAATGTTGCCCAACTCCAATAGTATAAGGACCATAATTAAAATTTTCCATTATAATCACCCGGGGACCAAAACTGACAAGTTGCAAAATACAGGGACCAAACATGTAATTTCTACAAACTTCACACCAAGGACTAAAAATGATTTTTGTAACTTCCCAAGGACCCAAAATGATTTTTCATTCAAAATTATCCCACCAGGGACCTTTTCTGACAATATTTGAAACTCCAGGGACCAAACTGTAAATTTCCAAAACTTTTCCAATTTTTTCACCAAAGGACTAAATATGACAACTTATGATTTCAAAAGGACCTTTGGTGATAATTTTATGTATTTTGAATATCCAGGGACTAGTTTTGTAATTTTATGAAAGTTGGGGGGACTGAAACTGCCAATTTTGCAAACTTTGTACGTTTTTCGTCTGTTTTTTCTCATTTTGCATCTAAAACCTATAAAACACAATTTTGAAATATTTTCAGTATTTTGATGCATTACTGAGTGTTTTTGTATGTTTTGCAGTTCAGATTAGACCAAAAATGATGAGTGTTTGAGCACTCATCAAAGGATCTCGAAAAATCTTCATCCAACCACCCTAATATCTTCATATACAAAGTACACGCACCCGTGAAATTTCACTTCAACCTCAAATAAATAATAATGAATTGATGTCGTTGTCACATCTTGTGGTTTAACTTCCCAAATCTAGCCTCTTTGATGTTTTGAATGAACTTTGATAATGGTTTTATCCCGATATTGTCAAACACCCATAACCCCATAAAAACACATATCCTCGTAAAAATTTGTTATAACCAAAATGCCATGAAGTATGTCAAAACTCATGCAATACATGAAGTACATACATTATCCCTTCTTCGAAGTTGATGTCGTAGCACCAGAGTCAATTAAGATCCGGAAATGCACTTTTCTTTCTCCAGGATAGTTTCATCATCACGGGATTTTACAAATATATGATTTAAATCGAGAAAAAGATCCTTTCGCGGGATTTTACAAAACCAAGAAGAAACCATGAGATAATGATAAATTGAATGTGTTTTGAAAAATTTTGGTTTTGGTGAATATCTATTTGTGGGAACATGCAAGAGATCAGCAACAATTCTTCTCACATATGTAGAATACTTCACAAACCATACTAAGTAAAGTAGTATAAACTACTTCTCCTTGGAGGTTGACCTTATATAATCAAAGTACACGTTTCTCCCCCATGATGGTTTCGAACATTCGGAAGCGTCATTGATGTCTACGACCATGTGGAAAACTAGAAGGGGGTTGAATAGTTTTACGTCTTTTTAATTTGTTATAAAAGATTGTTTGAAAGTTTTCTTCGTTTTCAAAAATTTAGATTCGATGCTATATGAAATCAAGTCATGCACAATATGAACAACACTAAATATGTACGATAAAGCAACAATAATGTAAGTAAAGAAATAGATGAGAGTTGGAAAGATCGAACCGCGAGACAAGAGATTTATAGTGGTTCGGCACCTAACTCGAGAGTTTTCTTCACTATGTCAACAAGATCCCTTATGGCGGAGAAAACCTTACACACCAATTTACACACCCCAACTATGTCACAACTTATTCACACCTTCTACACAACTACTTCACACATATTCACTACTTAATCACAACACTTCTTCATACCTATCTTCTTCACACCAATCTTCTTCACACCTATCTTCTACACACCAATCTTCTTCACATCAATTTCCTTCACACCAATCTACTTCCTAACTCTTCTTCTTCACAACTAACTACTAACCAATCACACTATATTTATATCTAACTAAACTATCTTCTAACAAATATTCACAACTAATCACACAATGAGATAAATACAATGATAATACTCTAACAACTTAGATGTGGAGGTCACAACAAGTTGTAATACTTCTTGTCTTGAGGGATAGAAGTATTCTTCTCTTGCACTTTAAAGAATGATGTTTGGATCACTTTGAAACAAAGATTTAAGAATATATGATTAAAGGATTTAGAGAATGGAAATGTAGATCTAGAACAGAAAGTTTAGGAGTGCAAAAGGTGAGAAAAATTCCAGATTTAAGGTGGTATTTATAGGCAACAAAATCTGAAAACAGGAGCGTGCCGGTCCCCTTAAATCATGGTCGGCCTCCTTAAAATTAAGGGGGGCGCCCAGCTGTAACGGCCAGATTTTTTGTTTTTTAGTGGGGAAAGTTTATTTGGTGAAAAACTAACTGATTTTGGTTAAAAATTTGAATTCATATATTTAGTATGAATAAACATTTTTCTTTATTACCAAAAGTGTTTTTCAAAAATATATAATATGTTTATATAATTAAATAAACTTTGTAATACTTAATTAAACTTCCCTTTGATCATAAATTGCATTAACACTTTGTTTATTCATACCTTAAGTGATTTGGATGTAAAGAGAATGTTAATCACTCAATACTTGTTTATGTCACAAGTTTTAGTTCTATGAGTTTATATTTTGTAATAATCAAAACATAGAGATATTGATAATATGTTGATAATGTTTTTATGCATTATTTATGTCAACAATCTCCCCCTTTTTGATTATTACAAAACCTTAAACTCAATAGGTCTAAAATTTGTTTTTAGACAAGTATTATAGAGTTTACATTTCTCTTCTCCCCCTTTTTGTAAAATCATAAAGGTTAAGCCGAGTAAGCTTCGTGAAAGAAGTTTATACGGGTAGAATGCTCCCCCTCATTTGAGAGCACCAAGGGAACGAGCAATGGAAATCTTGGCTACAAAAAAATATGTGAAGAGTACAAGACACATATACATGCAAAGCAACAATAATGCAAATAAAAATAGATTCATTCAAGCATCATGGAAATGATTAGCATTACAACATTCAATATGCTTGAAGCATATTGATTACAATAAAACAAAAGAAGATACATAGTCCTATATTGCCTAAAAGAGCACTTGGACTTGCTTGCAACCCATGGTTGATTGTTTTATTTGCTTGAAGGGGAACATAAGCCTAAAGCTTAGTTGTTGGATGGAGAGGGATATGGAGTGGGGTATGGAGCGGAAGAGGTGGATCTTACGATGTTGTATCGAGTTAAAGGTGGTATGGGATGAGGACGAGTGAGGAGATATTCAATACAAGAAATATCTTCACTCAAGTATAGAATTTGTTTTTGAAGGAAGATGTAACAAGGGCAATAGTGAGTGTGGTTTGTAACTTGATCCAAGTTGAGAGAGTGGGGTAGACAATTGTTATAGGGTGATGATGGAGGTTGCCCTTTGTTGCGTTGTGCAAGGTGCATAGCATTGAGATCACTAAGATCATGGATTTGGGTTATTTCATCACAGAACTTTTTCTTGTCCGTGGCAATGTGGAGAGAGACATTTGGTTGATATGGATGAATTGGGTTTGTATGGTTGGAATTGTAGTTTGATGGTTGGTCAAACTTGTATGGATCATTATAAGTGGTTGGAGGATGAGATGTGTGGTTTGGCATGAAGGAAGATGTTTGGCCAATGTTGTATGGTTTGTAAAGAGGATCAAATGAATGTCCTTGTGAATTTAGTGTAAAGTTTGGGAAGTAAGTGGTTGGAGGTGTTGAGTGATTTCCAACTTCATTGGTTATGATGGATTTGTTTCGAGGGCTTTTTCTTCGCCAAACGGGTTTTTCCGTCATCCTTGCTAGCCTTGAGGCTTTTTGTTTTGGTTTGTTTGGAGAAGTCATGAAGGGATGAATGGAGAGTGTTGAAGATTGGGGATATTTATAGTGTAAGACTTGTGTGTTTAAGGATGGATAAAGTTTGTCTGGGAGATTAGGACAAAATATGTTGGTGAAAAATGGGAAATGTAGGTTGAAATGGGCTAAAAAGCAGAAAAGATTCTGTAAACCCGTCCATCAGATGGCCGGTCCCCTTAATTAGGGGGCGGTCCCCTTAAAATTAAGGGGGCCGCCTTACATAATTAAGGGGGCCATCCATCTGATGGTTCCTAGATTGCCAGAAATGGGTTTTTGGCAAAAAAATATGCAGAAAGGTTGTGTTTTTGGATTTGGATTCAAGCAAGTTCAATTTCTTTAGGCAATATAGCATCTAATCTAATCAAGATATAGCATGCATGCAAAAATACTTAAGCAAAAGAGCAAATAAGCAACAAATAATAAGCTAAAGGAGACAACTAAAGGCAAAAGCACTTAATCATCCTAAGGCAACTATCTTAGATCAAAGGCAAAGTCAACTAGTGAGTCAAAAATCTAGTGATGAAACAAGATGACAATGTTATGAGTGATTTTGTCCTAGTGTGTGACTATATGCAACAAATGTGGAGTTGTGATTGTTTCGACTCCTAAATGCAAAAAAACAAATCTTAAGAAACAATCTAAAATCTCCTTGATTCGATTTTTGCTCGATCATGAATGTCAAAGATATATATTAGATTATATACCTTGACAATTTATGTGAGAATTTATGCATGATTTTGGAAAAATGTTTTTAGCATTAGTCAACAATGCAAGGAAAATGATGTTCATGTAACTTCCTAGATGTGCGAATAATTTAAAAAAAAAAAATTGATTGGGTTTTACAAAAGAGTATATGCAAAGAAAAAAATATTTCTCAATCTTTAATTTTGTGCAAAATAGATTCCTAGACTCAGAAATGGAGAAGAGGAAGAAAAGAAAATCTTATGCAAAAATAAAAATAAAAATAAATAAAAAATAAAAAAGATAAAAGAAATTCTAAATGCAATAGAATTTAGTCAACTTGTTCCATCATTCCTAATCCTAAACGCAAGTGATTGAATAATTCACGCTTAAGGGGTTTAGTGAATATATCCGCAATGTTATCTTCCGATGCAACTTTTTCTATAGATATGTTCCCTTTTTGTACATTATCCCTAAGAAAGTGGTGGCGTATTTCTATATGTTTAGTCCTAGAGTGTTGCACCGGATTTTTACTTAAGTCTATCGCACCTTTGTTATCACACATAATGGGAACTTTTTCTAACCTAATGCCATAGTCTATAAGAGCTTGTTTCATCCATAGTGCTTATTGACATGCCTTTCCAGCGCTTACATATTCGGCTTCGGTGGTAGAAATAGCAAGAGCGGTTTGCTTCTTCGAAAACTAAGATGTTAGACAACATCCCATAAATGTGCAAATACCGCTAGTGCTTTTTCTATCTACGTAGTCTCCCGCATGATCCGAATCCGCATAGACGATGGTTTCTATGCTGGATCCCTTAGGATACCATAATCCTAAGTGTATAGTGCCTTTAATGTATCGGAAGATACGCTTAACCGCTTCTAGGTGAGAGGTTTTGGGATCCTCTTGAAAACGGGCACAAAGGCAAACACTAAACATGATATCGGGTCTACTTGCCGTCAAGTATAGTAAACTACCTATCATTCCTCTATACTTGGTGTTATCTACGGAATCACCTTCATCATCCTTTGTGAGTTTTACTTCCGTAGACATGGGAGTTTTCATGGGTTTTGAGTCTTCTAGGCCAAATTTCTTAAGCATTTCCTTAATGTACTTAGATTGGTTAAAGAATATTCCATCTTCTAATTGTTTTATTTGTAATCCTAGGAAGAAGTTAACTTCACCCATCATACTCATCTCAAACTCATCATGCATGATTTTGGCAAATTCATCACACATGTCTTGACAAGTCGATCCAAATATAATGTCGTCAACATATATTTGAACAATGATGAGAGTTGGGTTTTTCCTTTTAGTGAAAAGAGTGTTATCTACCATTCCCATGGAATAATAATGTTTAATAAGGAAAGCTTTTAATCGATCATACCAAGCTTTGGGAGCTTGTTTGAGTCCATACAAAGCTTTCTTTAACTTATAAACATAATCAGGTTTTGCGAAGTCAATGAATCCTGGAGGTTGTGCCACATATACCTCCTCATTGATAAAACCGTTAAGGAATGCACTTTTCACGTCCATTTGGAATAACTTAAAATCTAGGACACATGCATAGGCAAGTAATATCCTAATAGATACTAATCTAGCTACGGGGGCATAAGTTTCGTCAAAATCAATTCCTTCTTGTTGATTATAACCTAGAGCAACTAACCTAGCTTTATTCCTAGTAACTATGCCATTTTCATCTAACTTATTCCTATATACCCATTTAGTTCCTATGATAGTCATATTCATTGGATTTGGGACTAATTCCCAAACATCATTTGCCTTAAATTGATTTAATTCTTCTTGCATAGCTATAACCCAACTTTCATCTTTTAAAGCCTCATTAATATTCTTAGGTTCTATTGCTGAGAGGAAACAAAAGAAATTATTTTTATCTTGAGCTTGTGACCTAAGGGTTCTTTGGTTAAGATGTCCTATTATATTATCTAGTGGATGTGATCTAGATTCTTTAACATTTACAATTTCGTTATTTCCTAAGTTAATGTTTTCATTATCATTTCCTATGGGTTTTGTTTTACTAACCTCAATAGCTTCTTCTTCGACTAAGTCATCATCTTCTAAAGGTAAGGTTTTAGGAGGTGGTGGTGTTTCATCAAATGTTACATTTAGTGATTCTTCTACTTTCATGGAGTGTTTGCTAAGTATTATATATGCTTTACTATTTTGTGAATATCCTAAAAATATTCATTCATATGATTTTGGATCAAACTTAGTGAGGTAATCCTTAGTGTTTAGAATATAACATTTACTTCCAAATACCCTAAAGTAGCTTAAGTTTGGTTTTCTACCTCTTAGTAACTCATAAGGAGTTTTTCCTATAATTCTCCTAATTGATACCCTATTAATAGTATATGTTGATGTATCTACGACATGACACCAAAATTTTTGTGGAATGGATTGTTCATTTAACATTGTACTACTCATTTCTTGTAGTGACCTATTTTTTCTTTCTACTACGCCATTTGATTGAGGAGTACGAGGAGCGGAGATATTGTGAGATATTACATTTAAATCACAATATTTTCCGAATTGTACTTCATTGTCAAATTCCCTACCATGGTCCATCCTAATGGCTAATATTGTGTATCCTAATTTATTTTGAATCATTTTACTAAATATTTCGAATTTTTCAAAGGCTTGGGTCTTATCACTTAAAAACCTAGTCTACGTGTATCGTGAGTAGTCATCTACTATTACTAAGGTATATTTGTTTCCTCCATAGCTCCGCACAGCGGATGGACCATAAAGATCCATATGTAATAGTTCTAGGCACCTAGTAGTGGATACTATATTCTTAGCTTTGTGACTAGCATGAACTTGTTTTCCAATTTTACATGCATCACAAAAATGCTTGTCATATTTTAGATTAGGCAAGTTTCTAACTAGTTCTTTAGAGGCCAAGGATTGTATTTGTTGCATGTTAGCGTGTCCTAATCTCCTATGCCACAATGTGGAGTTTTCGTCTAGGGTTGTTAGGCATATCCTATCCTCAGGTTTGTTTCCTAGTTTCATAACATATATACCACCTTTCCTAATTCCTCTACCTATAATTTTTCCATTCTTAACTATTTCGCTATCCTCTTCGGTAAAGGTAACTCTACATTTATTATCGCATATTTGTCCTATACTAAGCAAGTTATATGTTAAATTATCTACATGCTCTACATTTTCAATAGTACGTGAGTCTTGAGAAATCGTACCTTTGCCAATGATTTTTCCACGCAAGTCACTACCGAAAATAACGTTACCTCCATTGTATGCCTTGTATGTAGAAAATAGCTTGCGGTTCCCAGTCATGTGCCTCGAACATCCGCTATCCTTGATCCATTCGTCAGGTTCCAAGTCAATTCCTAAACATATTTCGTCGGTTTCTTTTGCCATAAAACACTTTTCGTCTCTTGGTTTTTCCACTTCTTCTTTGTCACTATCACTCCATGTTCCACTAACAAAGGCGCCTTGATTTTCATAACCCGTCGGCTTTAGACATTCGCCAATGAGATGATTTGGACTTCCACATCTAAAGCACTTTCTTTTCCCATAGTTATCACTTCTATTTCTTTGGAACAGTTTTCTTTCGTCTCGTGGTGATCTAGTGAATCTTCCTCGTCTCTTGAAGAATTTCTTGAATTCTCTTACGGCCATTGCATATTCTTCGTCTTCACTTTCGTCACTTGAATCATCATCGGCACTAGGTTCCTTTTTGGCTTTTAGAGCAATGGATTTGGTTTGTTCTTTCTTGACTTTGACCGTTTCCGAATCTCTTCTTATAATTTCTTCATGGACCTTCAAGTTGCCAATTAGTTCATCTAGTGACAACATCATCAAATTCTTTGATTCTTCAATAGCCATGACTTTAGCTCGCCATTTCGGATGCAATGCCCTAAGAAATTTCCTAACACAATTTTTACTAGAAAATGTCTCATCAAGTGCTTTTAAACTTGTGATAATAGTGTTAAATTTAGCAAAAGCATTATCAATTGATTCCTCTTCCGGAATCGTAAATTGTTCATATTGTTGTACAAGAAGATCTATTTTGTTATCTTTAACTTGGCTATTACCTTGGTGAGTAATTAGCAAAGAGTCCCAAATTTCTTTTGCGGTTTTACACATAAAAATTCTTTCATATTCTTTGCGTGGTAACGCATTATAAATAACCATTTTAGCCTCATTATTTTTTGCTAGTTTCTTTTTCAAATCATCATTTTGTTTTTCAAAAGATACAATTTCATCCATTTTAGTTTCAACATTATATTGAATAGGGGAAAAATCACCAAAGGTAATGACATGCCAAAGATCAAGATTTTTTGATTTCACATAAGTTTCGAATCTATTTTTCCAATATAAAAATCCATCACTATCAAATAGTGGTGGTCTTTGCATAGATTGCCCTTCTAAATATTTTAAAGATTCCATAGATCGTTACAAGTTTTAAAATACAATATATTTAAAAAAAAATCTTGCTAGATGTGGCTCTTGATACCAATTGTGGAAAACTAGAAGGGAGTTGAATAGTTTTACGTCTTTTTAATTTGTTATAAAAGATTGTTTGAAAGTTTTCTTCATTTTCAAAAATTTAGATTCGATGCTATATGAAATCAAGTCATGCACAATATGAACAACACTAAATATGTACGATAAAGCAACAATAATGTAAGTAAAGAAATAGATGAGAGTTGGAAAGATCGAACCGCGAGACAAGAGATTTATAGTGGTTCGGCTACAAGGTCACCTTCCTTGCCCTACTCCACTCCCCGAGCACCTAACTCGAGAGTTTTCTTCACTATGTCAACAAGCTCCCTTATGGCGGAGAAAACCTTACACACTACAACTACGTCACAACTTATTCACACCTTCTACACAACTACTTCACACCTTTTCACTACTTAATCACAACACTTCTTCACACCTATCTTCTTCACACCAATCTTCTTCACACCTATCTTCTACACACCAATCTTCTTCACATCAATTTGCTTCACACCAATCTACTTCCTAACTCTTCTTCTTCACAACTAACTACTAACCAATCATACTATATTTATATCTAACTAAACTATCTTCTAACAAATATTCACAACTAATCACACAATGAGATAAATACAATGATAATACTCTAACAACTTAGATGTGGAGGTCACAACAAGTTTTAATACTTCTTGTCTTGAGGGATAGAAGTATTCTTCTCTTGCACTTGAAAGAATGATGTTTGGATCACTTTGAAACAAAGATTTAAAAATATATGATCAAAGGATTTAGAGAATGGAAATGTAGATCTAGAACAGAAATTTTAGGAGTGCAAAAGGTGAGAAAAATTCCAGATTTAAGGTGGTATTTATAGGCAACAAAATCTGACAACAGGAGCGTGCCGGTCCCCTTAAATCATGGTTGGCCCCCTTAAAATTAAGGGGACCGCCCCTTATAATTAAGGGGGCCGCCCAGTTGTAACGACCAGATTTTTTGTTTTTTAGAGGGGAAGTTTATTTGGTGAAAAACTAACTGATTTTGGTTAAAAATTTGAATTCATATATTTAGTATGAATAAAACATTTTTCTTTATTACCAAAAGTGTTTTTAAAAAATATATAATATGTTTATATAATTAAATAAACTTTGTAATACTTAATTAAATTTCCCTTTGATCATAAATTGCACTAAACACTTTGTTTATTCATACCTTAAGTGATTTGGATGTAAAGAGAATGTTAATCACTAAATACTAGTTTATGTCACAAGTTTTAGTTCTATGAGTTTATATTTTGTAATAATCAAAACATAGAGATATTGATAATATGTTAATAATGTTTTTAGGCATTATTTATGTCAACAGACCATATACACGAGAAGTTCTTGTCTTAAGCAAACATCTTGAAGAAAATCATGAATGACATGGAAGAATCTAGAAAGATTTTGCTTAGACTGTGAAGTATCCTTGACGTGCTGTAGTGCCAAATATTCCTTGAGAATTGCTTATCACATCTCAACCCTTAAACCCATTAGCTAACAAACCAACCTCGTATTCTGTCGGCTATTGTTGTGACCACTTGGTGAAGTAAACCCGATATACTAGACTTGAAAATGAAGTAGAATTCCCCAAATTTGTTACTTAAGCTTGCACAATTGTTGGAAGAATGGTGTAGAGAATTTGTTCACCATGAAAATCTCTAAGTACTCAATACTATCCTGAGAAAGTATTAGACTATCATTACCTCTTGCTATTATCCACAACGTCATCTGCGTGTGACATTGAGTACTATAATGTAACTCCTTTAAGTGATAGTTAAACAGGTCTTCAATCATCCACCCCGACTGCTGGTAACTAGATAAACCAAGTCTTCAACTTAAATCTTAAGCACGAGCAAGTTATCATTGAAATCCATGCATCCAACCAACCCCGACTTCAATATAAAATAAGTAGGCCCCTTCATGAAATTCCACTTCAATCTCAAATTAGTAATACCAAATCAACCCCGTAATCACTTTCACATTCCTATCCAAATACTCAACCATCTTGACATTTTTAAACGAGTCTTGATAATGGTTTGTAGTACATAATACGCCCTAATTCTTTATATACCCCCTGTTCTGCGGATCGAACTAGGGTTTTATATGTTGAGTTTTCCATTCTTGTCAGAAAGAAAAAAATGATAACCTTGTGAAATTATTCACATTTGATATTCATTGAAGACTTTAGCCGTGTATAACCTCATGAAAATTTGTAAATCCAAAACACTACTTATTTATACTAAATACAATCAATATTATTGTATCTAAAAATAAATGCCACGTTGATAATTCACAACCATAGTCCCTACTCAGCTCAATATCCAATCTAGTCAATCCATTATGGTGAATGGCCCAACTAATAATTTGAAATATAACCCGGGCCCAAGTCATCAACAAATGGATCCAACTCATCATACCAGGTCCAGCAACTTTACCCTAAAATTATTGATATATAAAAGCGACTTATACCCTAATTATTTCATTTGATAACCCTAATCCTACTAATCTCATCCGCCCCCTTTATCTTCTTACCAGTCACATTTTGCAGATCCAACCACACGAACATAGATAAACACTTTCATCTATTTCTAATAAATGCATCAAATACAAAGCTTCTCAACACCATCTCCTTAGTTGGTCACCATTATCCACGCGAATGCAAACCATCATCCATGGTTTGATTAAACAGTTCGAACACCAGACATGGCTTCAAAGTCGAGATGCAAGACCAAAAGGTTGTTCCTTCAAGATCCTTTTATAAGGGTCTCGATAAGGTTCATTTTGTGTTTTTCTTTGAACGAAAGAAAGAAAGATATAACATTATTGTTATAGTCTTTTCTTTTAAACCTTTCGGACATAAATCTTGATGCATAGTCTTCAAATACGATTAGTGAGGAATTCTTTTTCGTGTTTTGATCTTTGAGATCTAAGTGTTCTTTATAACACGCGAAACATATGACTGAGATTGAGTAGATTGTTATGTTTGTGCTTCACAAATTGATATATGATGATTGTTACTTTCGTTGGAGAGACCTTCAAGTGTCTTTATGTTGCTGAGAATAAAACGAAAGTAATAACTGAGATCATTTATTTCTTTACATTTGAGTCTTGTATGGATTTTGTTACGAAAATGGTGATGAGTTGTGATGGGATTAGGTTTAGTTATTGATTTGTTGTTGGTTTTGGACAAATTTGGCAGCGGGTTTGATTTTGTTTTGATATAAGTGACTGATGATGGTAAAATAGCTGAGGTCAACTAAGTTGGTATGTGGTTGTGGTCCAAGGTCTCTCTTCATCTTCATTTCTTTTTTCAGTTATGGACAAATCCCAATGGTTGAAGAAATTTTGGCAGCATGCCGTTTTGGTTTTACAAATTAAATTGATTTTCAAAAGCAAATCGCTACACCAAATTGCTATTGACCGAAGCAAATCGCTATTGACCAAAGCAAATCGCCGTTGACCAAGCTGTCACTTTCGTACTATCCCATAAAATCCGGATCTTTAATTTTCTCTCACATCGAATTGCTACTAAGAACTTGTGACAAACCCAGATTCGTCTTTTAAAAAAGCAGGACCAGATTCAAACCAATCTTCAAACCATGTTTTAGACCATTTTTCTGACCACTATTTCACTGAATGGAACCAAAAAAGTCTAAAGATGAGGCTTACGCAAAAAACAGATAACTTGGACAAAGATACCACATAAACAATTTTTCAAAACTAAAATAAGAACATAAACTGTTTGGACCATATTGATACTCAAAAACTTTTGAGAAAGCTGTTAACACCAAAGTAGGAAAAAAAATTTGCGGTTGCAAAAAAAAAATGTTAAAAAGACAGCTTAAACACAATATACGAACCACAAGAATCAAGAAAACAACAAAACCTTGGCTCTGATACCAATTGTAGGATCAAAATATGTTGATTCTTGTGGTGAATTGGGTGGTCTTGGGTTGTGGAAGTAGATGGTAAGCATTGTTAGTGTTAGAGAGAGAAAGAGAGACATGGGAGGATTTCTTGAGAGAGAAAACACTTTAGTGTCTGTGTTATTATGAAATCAACCAACCCTTTCCTTTGGTGGGAGGACGGTACATATACACTTACAATCAACGCCCTCCTACGGGCAGTGGATCAGGTGTACAGTGGGTAAAGACCCGTTCGTCCTCCACGGTGTGACTATATCTATTCTAATGTATACAAAGCTAAGAGCTACGCTAAGTATGTAAATACATGGGGTAACCGAACCTTTTTCTTAATCCTAACATCACACATTCTTGGCGTGACCAATACAACTTTTTATACCAGTGGGTATTATGTTGATAACATAATACAAAAGTAGGGAGCCTCATGTGAGGAGTCTTATACTTCTGGATTGTGATGGCCGAAACAGTGTTATGTTATATCTAAAACACTAACAACCCTAAGAAACAATACTTAATAAACTTAAACAAGATAACTAAAGTTTGACATACATCCACACCCACAATACCACCAGGATACGTGAGTAGGCAGTTTAGTCTTCGAGTCACTTTTCACATCAATTAGATTTTCCTAAGCCCAGGTGAGTTTTCATAGCCTCACTCTTTCTAAAGGCTTTACAAACCCTGTGAGGGGGATACATGCTTACTTGCTTTAAATCAAACACAAGTCTTTTTCTTTAGTTGTTGCACGAGTAAACTATCTGCCACCCCTACACAACAAAATTCATGAATCTAATCGCTTGTGATATTTTACATAAGTGAACGCGAATATAATTGATAGATCTATTGGGGTTTGACAACTTTCGTTGGTACTACCTCTCACTGGAGGGTACCAATAAGTATTATATTTGAACCCTCTTTGAAGGATTAACTTTGGCAATTTATCCTTCCTGTCCCATCATGGTTTGGTCTGCAGACCCCATGATCTGGATTGTTAACCTGTGGTTCATGAGCTTAGTACAACATACCAACTCTTGATAATTGTACATGCATTCTAATTATCAGACACACTACATTTTCCTTGAAGGGTGTAACAACTGAACCCTGTGGAACTTGTATTCACTATCACTTAAACCTATGACTCTCACTCAACACCTAGTGTTGACTTTTTAAGCATGTATCTTAGGTAACAGAGCTTTGTGGAAATTATGGCATAGAGTGGCACGAGACTTGAAAGACTTTCCATTTGGTTATCATTTAAACGTAACATCTTACACTTAGATTCGCGGGACCTCATCTTATAAAACTATGATAAATTTTAATGAATGATAACTCTAAAACGTCTCTTTTCGAGTCATTTTCTATTACTGTAACTGTGATCCATTAAGTAATACCCCATATCCAAATTCCGCTGCGATCTATGAAAATGGGGGTGTTACACATCCTGCACAAATGAAATTAAAGAGTTAGCCTTACCGTGAGGACGGACCCCACGATTAAGCTCCGGCGTGAGAGTAAGTGCTCATGTTTGTCAGAGAAATGTCTTAGTTGTGATGAGTGAGAAAGTCATTACCTCGAGAATGTGAACTGAGGCTTCCTTTTATAGGTAGTGGAAATATTAAGGTTTCCTAATACTTCGTGTATTGCTATAATGGACGAGGTGGGACCCTTTTCAGGCAAGGTTCCGGAGCTTAATCGATTATTTGTGGATGCGGATGGACCAGGGTTCAATCCGCGGGCATACTTCGGGAGTGCCGCTTATATGTGTCAGGGTTTGTCCGGACCGTGCCATGCTTGTGACATTGGCTTTCAGCCTTGTTAGGCTTATTAGGTCGGAGCCTGGTTATACTTAAAGGTTCGAAGCCCGTTGAACTTATGGGGCCAGAGCCCGTCTTTGCTGATTGGACCAGAGCCCAGTTTTGTTAGTTGTTGGACCAAAGCCCAATTTGTGTGAGATAGTCCAGGCCCAGTAGGCCTACTATCCGTACTATACATCATCAAGTCCCCCTAGTCTAGTGCGTTCATTGTATGTGTGCTTTGTTAGCGTGTGGTTAATGTTTCCAGACTATATAGCTAGTTATTCCGCTCTTGGCGTGGACCCTTTGTTTTACGAATATTGGGTTATCCACAGATGGGTTTGTATAGGGGGATCAACCAATTTTATTCCTTCGAGGGAGCGGATGTTTGCTTTGTTAGCTATCATCCTTATCTTTTATTTTCGATTGCGGCCGTTGATCTTAGGCACTTTTATGGCACGCAGCATTTATCTCGATCCCTTGGTAGAATCACTTATAAATACCTAATGTACCGTTTTTCCATTTTTCCTGTCCTTTATCTTTCCTCCGCACTATTGCAAGATTTGTCTAGGCTTTGTTTTTTGTTATCTTGTCCCTTTCTACCTTGCGGTCGTTAGTTATGACAATAGCCAAAATAACGGAGATTGGATGCCATCTAACGCAAGGGAAATTAAACGAATTATGCCGTAATTATCATATTCCATCATTCGTCAACCCTATTTTGCCGGATCCCGGCCAGACCATCAACCAGTATCCTCCAGGAAAGATTGGTTTATACAGTTGATTTTTTGATTATGCTGACCTTCGCTTGCCTTTTTATGTGTTCTTTGTTGATGTTTTAAGACATTATCATATTAATGTCTCTCAGCTTTCCCTTTTTGTTGCCTGTAAAGATTTCTCACTTTGAAGTTGTTTACCGTGCTCATAATTTTGCTCTGTCGGTTCGTCTGTTCCGTTGTCTTTATGTTAAGTCTATAAAGAATGGGTGGGCGTCGTTTGGTAAGCGCCCTAATACCGGCACCTGCTAAGACAAGGTTTTGGATTCTGTGAAAGGTTGAATGGACCGCTTTTTCTAGGTTGACGCTTCTGCTTGTCCTGTTAGTTTTCCTTGGTGCTCAGTTGATGGTGCCGAGGCGGATCCTTGTCCTAACCCTCATGAGTATTGCGCGGAAGAATATAGGATTATTACTGAGGGGCCTGCCCCATTCCATAGATATCTGGAAGCTTTCTTTTGTTGGGTTAGTTTGAGCCATGCTTATCCGTTTATGGAGGACGAGTGCCCAGTATTCCGTCTTCGTGGAAGAGGTTTGTTTACTTACACTTTTACTGTTGTCATTTCTCGCTTTCTTCTCTCCCCTTTTTTATTATTTCTCTGTTTTTCACATATTAGTGCGCAAGCCTTCATCACGCATGTTGATCCGAGTGAGGTGGGTGTTTAGGCGAGGCAGTTAGCAGAGGGTGAGATGAGGCTTCTTGATGTGACTCGTGATCACGCTGTTTTACTCTCTCCACCTCTTCATGATCATGCAGAAGATGGGCCAGAGGCCCATGATGGTGGAGTTGATGGCGCAGGGCTAAGGTTTGCTTATGAAGCTGGTCATCGTGACCAAAATGATAGTCATGCTGGGCGGCGTCTTGTTGTTTCCAAGAATCGGAAGCTGACGGTGAGGTCTAGTGCCGTGACTCTGCCTCCAAAGAAGCTTAGGGCCGATCATGGTCTTTTGAATCGTCCTACTACTTTTGTTAAGTCTAGAGCCGCTATTAAAAGCATGATGTCTTC
Organism: Artemisia argyi; assembly: GCA_030686995.1. Lineage (NCBI taxonomy): Eukaryota > Viridiplantae > Streptophyta > Magnoliopsida > Asterales > Asteraceae > Artemisia > Artemisia argyi. The sequence continues at coordinate 91,614,752 of CM060701.1, read as the reverse complement.
TTATTTTCAAGGTTCACGTCATTTTCTTAGGTCATCACTCCCTGTGCCTTCGGGATCTTTTGTTTCAGAACGAGATGTTGGTGCCCCTTCTGATGATACGATTGACTCTTTCCTTCGTACCGTGCATCTTGCGGAGAGGTTCGTTGTTTCTTCTGACTCTTCATCTTTTTCGGGTACTTTTGGTACTGAGGTTGATGCTTTTGCCAGGTTTTCTATTTCTTCGACGTCTGTTGCTACTAAGGTCGTAGAGTCTTCCAGCCATCCTTTGTTAAAGAGGAGAAAGAAGAAGGCTGCTACCCAGTCATTTCCACTTCTGCCCACTTCCGTGTCCGTTGGTGGTTCTAAATTAAGTGTTGGTGATGAGGAAGATTTTTCCGAAGGTGAGCCTCTCTTTGGTCATGTTCGTTCTGTTGCAGATGTTGACCGCAATATCTTTGGGCAGGTTTATATTCCTGAATGGAATGTGCCTTGCGGTTCTCGGTTGGAGACTACTACGGATTGCCGCCAGATGGTCGACGGTTTTGCTCCGCCTAGTTTTTTCTCTAAAATCTGTGAGATAGATGAAAAGGATTTCTTTGATGAGTTTAATTATTTGACCGCACACCAGATCTCGTTTTGTGCCGAGTCGCGGGCGCGTGCTGAAAGGAACATTGCTTTGAAGTGGAAATATATATCCCATTAACGCCGTTTAGCCGGGCAATTTGAAGAGAAGGATGCAGAGATTATAGCTTTAAAGACGCAAGTGTCTGGTCTGAGTATAGAGGTTTCTTCTTTGAAGTCCGCCACTCATTTTCCTGAAGCTGGCACTTCTACTTTGGCGGAAGAGAATTTGAAGTTGAGGAGTGAGCTTGATCTGCTCAAGGCTGAGTTAGCTGTGTTGCGCTCCCATATTATTAACCAGGTTGCCGAGCGTAGTGCACCTCCTCAGCGATCCACAGACTTTCGTTCCTCCTGGGAGGGTAATGGACGTGATCTGGCTTGTTTGGTTGCTGAAGTTGAGGAGTTAAAGCGTCAGCTCAAGTGGTCTTCACATCGGGTATGTGTTTTATTATTTCTCTTCTTCCTCCCTTTGCTTTCTCTTTTTTATCCATATCTTTCTCTTTTTTTCTATTTTTTTCTTTTTTTTTACAGGCTCGTTCGCTTCAGGATACCCTTGTTAACTTGGATGTTCTTTTCAAGGGGTATCAGGATGCCCAGGTGAAGGGTCTTACCGATAAACTGGTTCAATTAGAGTCGCGTCTCGTGGAGGTGGTTGTTAATGTTCATGAGGCTTTTTACCCTCGCTTCCTTACCGCTGTTGCAAGCCGTAGGTGATTGCTTGGCAATGGCATGAGGTTATTCCTTGCTAAGTGCTTGAGTTCTCCAGAGTATCACTCATCACTTCAGAAGTTGTTGAGTTGTGCCGTTATGAAAGGGATGCAAGATGGTTTGGTGGCTAGTTTTAAGCATGCTGGAGAGGGTAGACAACTTGCAGACATAGATGCCAATGACTCTTCCGCTGGCGCTGATTTTGATTCTCATTTGAAGGCTTTCTGTAATCTTGAGTTCTCTTTGTTGTCGGAGTTGTCTGTGCATAAGGATTCTAACTTTGAAGATGTTATGCCTTTCTTGTAGCTGGATGCCGAGATTGCGGAAGTCCTTGGTTTAGCCGGCCTGCAGCCTAATTTTGATCAACTGTCCGTTCCTAAGCTTAACTGCGGCTTAGTTTTGAGTGAAGCTCCTTTTTCCTTGTCCTTAAGTGCCTCTCGTCAAAAGGCTAGGAAGATTCAAGAGAATGTTGTCATGGGCCAGTTTGCCTTGGTGGATATGTTTGCTCTTATGTCCAGTCCCTTTTCCCGACGGTCTTTGTTTAATTCAGAAGTCGTTCCTTTGCGTGAACTAGCTTCTATGAGTACTGGTGTACCATCAACGTCTTCCGCCCCACCCATAGTTTCCGAACCTTTTTCTACACATGACTTAGATGTTTTGGATGTCAGGGAAGATGGGGGCTTTTTAACTATTGTTCCCGTTTTGTAGCCTAGTGGGGAGGAGCTTAGTATTACTTCAGAGCGTGAACATGTGGAGTGATTTCTCTCTTTATCTTTGTCGTGGTCGCATGTGACCTTTGAGCGACTTTTTGTATCGGAATGGTTGATTTAATAATTATGATTTTTATGAACATATATGGCATTTTTGTTTTACGCATATGTTTTATGTAACATTCTAGCTTATGCCGTGCATGTATAGCTTTTACGAATGTGTGTGTTAGTTGCGCTGAAGTTACGTCTAACTTTATGCATCTTTATTTGCACTTGATCGCTTGTGCTTTGCTAGTTTTAAAATACATACGGATATGTAATTTATTTTTATTCTTAGTTGGATATTTGTGGGTTATCCTCCCGGTACTGGGTTTGCAATCCCTCTTACGTACCTGCGGTTAAGTTATGAGGTTCCGCACCCTTTTAGGTATACGGAATAACTTTTTTTCGGGACGTGCCCTTTGTGTGTGCGTCTTACTCACTTTTTTGTTATACGGAATAACATGCGTTGCTGTTTTGACAAATAAAATAATATTTGAAAGAGTATTTAAGCTTGGCGGAGGTAGCTATTCTCCGCTCTTGTTTTGTTATAAATCAGAATAATATAAGTAAAAGTAGTTGTAAATTCTAACGTTTATAATAATTAATTTTTTTTTCTCGATTGGAACATGTTGCAGATTTTTCTGGCTTTTACATTTTTGCGGAGCCTGAGCTCCGTCTTTTATATTTTTATGGAATATGGATTCTTTCTTTTTGTATGTTTGCGGAGTCTGGGTTCCGTCTTTTACTATTAGTCTTTACACCTTCGAGAACACTGGTACAATAAGTTCTATTGGTCACGCATGGTCGATTTTGAAATGTCACACTGAAACATTTATACGTGACTAAATGTACCAGAATAAAATAAACATCCACACTTGATCCGACTTGTGTGACCATTTCGGAATTCTATTGTCACACATTTGAATATTTATGTAACTAGAGGTAACTGGAAAAAAAATTTGGATTATTTAGTCACTTTTAATTCGGGACGTGTGACAGATACAAATCAGCTCGAAACATTAGTCACAATATAGATATACATATGTGACAAATATATGTCACACAATTGAAAAGTGTGACCAAAATAGATATATGGTCACATGAGGTAATTGTGTATGTGGCTAAATTATATAGTCAAGTTTCACATTATTTAAACGTAACTGCTATTCTTTGCTGAATATTTAGCCACATAGCGTTTGAAATGTGTGACAACAAAAATGTAAGTTTGAAGCGTTAGTCACGATATGCATTTAATAGTGACAAATACATGTCACACACTTGACGAGTGTGACCAAATGTCATATATGGTCACACTAAACCATAGAAACATGATTAAGTGTAATCAAAATTCGATACATATGGTCACGTAAGTTAATATGTGTGTCTAAAGTTTAGTGTTGTTTTGCTTGCCAAATCCTAATGTGTATAGTCACACTTAATTGAAGCACGATCATGTGACTATAGGCTTTACAATAGTCACACCATATCACAAATGTGTATCTAAATGATGTTTATGGCCACATTATAAGGGTAATATATGTGACCAATACATTCAAAATAGTCACATTGTGAAATATTCATGTGACTATTATTTATAGCAAAGTGTGAAGTCATGAGTTATCATTAACCATGATATTAGTCACATTGAGTTTTTGTATGACTAAATCATAGTCATATTTTGTCACACATTACTTAAGCGTAGTCACAATTCGATAAATATGGTCACACATTTCTGATAACTTATGTAATTTGATATTCACGTAATTGAGTTCAATCTATTAGTCATGACTGCACATTAACTACTTTTTCAACCACTGTTTTTTCAACAAAGTGCCTAAAATTGAGAATCTTTCATACCAAACACTATTTTTTTTTCAACTCTGCACTATTGATTGCTACCTAAACCGTCAACTTATATTGACCAAGGAATGGTCAACTAGGTCAAACAGCCTAGAATCAATCTCCGCGGAAGTGTAGTGGTTTCCCCAGGTCGTTATGTCCCGACGAGGTGTGAATTGTAAACAAAACGGCTTCGTGATCGGGTGAATTTGGACAAAAAAAAGGTTTTTGTGTGATTTAGCTAGGGAATCTACAATGAAATAGCTTAAACAAGCTATTTGAATAAGACGGGAAGTTAAGAAAGACCAGAAACGATTTAAACCTAAAAACGCGTACGTAACGTTTAAATAAAACGTAAACGTACAAAATAAAACGTGAAAAGTAAAATCTGAACACACCCAGGGGGTGAAAATGACTTTTTTACAAACTAAAAGGTAAAAGAAATTTTTTTGAAAAAGAAAATAAATTTTAACACGAATTAATTATTTAATATTAACTAAATAATAATTAATACTTATTATTAATATTTAAAATACTTAAATACAATATAATATTAATTAAGCACTAGAAAAATGAAAATAAAATTTTTAAAATTATAAAATAACTAAAATAAGTTTTAAAAATAAAAATAAGTATTTTTGTCTTTTTGTGCTTTTTCTATTAATTAATTACTAATTATCTAATTAAACTATTTTAAATTAAGAAAAATAGAAAATGAACAGTAAAAATTCTAGTAAAACTTATAAAATTATTTTATAACATATAAAAGTTATAAAAAATATAAAAACTAGGTTTTACTTAATAAAAACTAAATATGCTATTTAATACTAATTATTAATTAATAATTAATAAAACTAAAATTAATTCTAATAAATACTAAAGAACAAAATAAAAATCTGAAAAAATTATTATAAATAATTTAATATATGAGGAATTTAATAAAAATATAAAATAGCTAAGTACTTAACAAAAATTTAAAAATGAAAATTAAAATTAAATTACATTAAATAGAAACTATCACTTAAATTTAAATTGTTTTTTCTTGATTTTTCTTTTAGAAACTTATTTTACAACTAAAAACAACAAACTTTTACAAAAACAACTTTTATGAAAATCAAAAATAAGCACTTGAGGTGCTTATTTGGTCAACAGTTGACTTTTGTTGACCATGGGGCAAAAGAAGCTAAAATCAGCTAAGGTGGGGCCCACTCTGGTTGAATCTGGTTTAAATGAGTTTAGGGGACTTGATTGAACCAGAAAAAGTGAAAGAAGATCACAAAATAAGCAATAAGCTTCAGAATAAGCACTTTGAACCTTTGTTTTGAAACTGAAAATGGGACAAAGTCTTTGGCTTGATTCAGGTGGGTCCCAGTAGATCTCAGGTCAACCCAATGGTCAAACCATGCACCCTACCAGGAGGGGGGTTGAGTGGAACAATTTTAGGGATGTGGGGCCCACTGTGGTGGCTGGAAACCACCACCAAAGTGGTGGTGGTGGGACAGAGCTGCTGAGACAGGATAACTACTTTGCCCTGCAGCCTACTTCAAAGGGCAATTTGGTCATAAAAAAAAATCACAAAAATATTAAACTTGTGGAAATCTAAAGTTCAGGTGGTAGAGTCTAAACACAAGAAATTTCATATCCTAACTTACAACACACAAATCATGAAAAATCATCCAAGTTTTGCAAAAATCTGAATTGCATGAACTTTGACTTTCTATATAAACCTAAGATTTGTCTTTTATGAACTTTTGATGATCCATACTTACTGAGAACATGTTTGTAAGTTTAAATAAATTTAAAATAAGTCAAAACAAACAACTTAGAACATGAAATGATGGTTTGTGAGGTTAAACTGCTCAACAGTGAACAGTAGGGGGGAAATCCTTGATATTTTTGACTTTTGGTGATAAAAACTTGGATGTGAAGGTTTGCTAAACCTTACTAAACCTAATGTAGTGTGTCTACACTAAAACAACAACAAAACAACAACTAGAAAGGGTGGTACAGTACTGATCCAAACACCCCCTTACTAAACTGAAATGACAGTTTATCAAAGGAAATGACCAAATTCAACCATGAAACTGAGTCTAAACCTTACACTAACCTAAGATGATTATATATAAAAAGCTTTCAACAACCGAGAACAACAAATACCATTGATAACAGAGAATGAGTAATAAGAAATACAAAATAAAATGAGACTTACAAGAGATATACCCTAACTGAAATAGGGATGATTCACAACCAAAAGCCTATCTTAAATAGGCTTAAACAACACCTCAGAACCATGAATCAAACACCATTTATCCATTTCTAACATGAACCAACACCTTTGACTTTTGTTGACTGAGCTTGACTTTCTTGGAAATTTTTGCTATAATGGTTAATATTGCACACTATTACCACTAACACATATACTAAACTACATTGAGCTTGAGTAAACCAGAATTGAGCTTGTATAAGCTTATGAAAACTATTTGAGCAAGATTAAATTTTTTAGACTAAATAAAAATATTTAACTTTGAATGAATTGCAACACAACTGAATTTCTTGTATTAAAAAGATAACATCAGTACAGAAAGAAGGATTACAAGATTAATTTAGAGAGTTTACAACAATTTTAAACTAAATTCGACCCTAAAATTAAACTAAAATACTAAAACTAACTAACTACTCTACTTTGCTTCCTTTCTTGACTTATATGGGTCTCTGAAATCTCCTTGGACTTTCCGACCACCTCTTGAGCCATTGGATGGCTTAGAACTCATCTTGGCCGTTTGATTTGATTTAGGCGGGAAAAGAAGTTTTGGCAGCTAGGGGTAACTTGGAGCAATTGGTGGGAAATTAATGGAGTTTTGGAATGTATTGGAGGCTAGGGGGACAAGGGATGGGGCTGCTGATGTGGAGGAGGGGGGTTGGAGGTGTGTTGCAGTGGAGCAGGTTTGCAAGTGGTGAGGTTAGGGGTGGTCAACGAAGGGTCAATGAAGGGGAGATTAAATAAAACGGTTTTTTTGATTTTTTATTATTTAGGAAGTGGGTGGGCTAATGGTGATTGGGCTGAGGGTGTGGGTGATGGGCTGTGGTGGTATAAGGGGTGTGGATTATTTTGGGTTTGGTTTGTTTAGGTAAATTAAATAAGGGTCCGTTTAATTTGTAACTAAAATTCACAAGGATCATTTTTGTAATTTACCAAAGTTGAGGACTGAAATTGAAACTTTCCCAAAGTGCTCATAAGTACCAAAATTGCCAATCACCAATATTTCAAAAACCATTTTTTTGCTATTTTCATTTTTCAAATATTTCCCGGGGACCATTTATGTAAATTTCCAAACCTCCGGGACTAAACATGTAATTTCCTCAAAATTCTCACCCAAGGATCATTTTTGATAATTTATGATTTTTAAGGACCAAAAATGATTTATCTTTCAAAATTATCCCACCAGGGACCTTTTCTGCCAATATTTGAATCTCTAGGGACCAAAAGTGTAAATTTCCAAAACTTTCCAATTTTTCACCAAAGGACAAAATATGACAACTTATGATTTCAAAAGGACCTTTGGTGATAATTTTCTATATTTTGAATATCCAGGGACTAGTTTTGTCATTTTATGAAAGTTGGGGGACTGAAACTGCCAATTTTGCAAACTTTGTGCGTTTTTCATTTGTTTTTGCTCATTTTGCATCTAAAACATATAAAACACGATTTTGAAATATTTTTAGTATTTTGATGCATTACTGAGTGTTTTTGTACGTTTTGCAGTTCAGATCAGACCAAAAATGATGAGTGTTTGAGCACTCATCAATCCCCCACACTAAACTATTGCTAGTCCCTAGCAATACTGTTTTGAAAACTTGATGGATTTTAAACTCTTTACCAAAAGCCATCACTTCTGGAGTAGCCAGGTGTAAGAACTGTGGCACACCTGATAACCGTGTGATTTTGAGCAAACCACCAGCTGTCAACGGATTTGAGTAGTCTTTACCAAAAGCCGTTTGCTTCTGGACTAGCCAGCTCTTGATGGAATAGTCAACATCTTGGTGAGCTGATTACCAATTATGGTTTTTCCACGGCCTTTACCACAAGCCATAATCTTGCGGGCTAGCCAACTCATTTGTTTTTGGGGAGTTGAGGAACCGTACAATTTTGGGCAAATTGCAAGCCATAAACGGATTTGATATGTCTTTACCAAGAGCCGTTTGCTCCTGGACTAGCCAATCCCTTTTGTCGGTTAGACAAGGCGGACTGATTACCACAAAAATTTTGAAGCACCAGTGAAAAATTTTTAAAATTTTTGAAATTTTGGCTAAAACAGGGGTATTATATAGTAAAATGTGATAAAATTCGCTAGAATAGCGAATACCCCCCCACACTTAGCATGAATATTGTCCTCAATATTCAAAATCCCGGCTATTATGCCGACATTTGGAACGTAAAAGGGCAACATTACAAGCTAAGCATGGAAAACACCATTTTGTATTTTCACTCATTTGAAACCATAGCATGGGGGACTCCCCCACACGTAGGGTGAAAACCCTATATGCCTGCTACTGTTTTTGTTTACTGAGTCGCTAGCTTGACTCGACCCCTAATTCATTTGTCATTGGGGAAGCATGATGTGGAAGAAACAATCTCAATCGGACTTTCATTCAAGATGTTTGGACAAACATTTGAAGCACGTGAAAGTTCCACACCGATGAGACATAGTACCGGCTTAAGATAATGATACATGAAAATGCCGAGATCAAATATAGTGTCTTCATTCCCGAAGGAATGAAGAATAGGAGAAGTCACCCTGTAGGTGAAGAAAGGAAGAAAGATCTTGATGACAATCAAGATTGATTCATCATCATCGGAAAGAGAATTCATGATTGGTGTATCATGAATCTCATCAGTAAAGCTCGTGTGATCTAGACAAATTATGGGTGGGAGGGTTGGGATTTTGATATCAATCAAATTCTCAAGGTTGAGAATATTTCCCTCCGAAAAACAAAGATCAACTTTGTCTAGATCAAAGTAAAAATTATCATACTCTGGTGGAGGTATGATACGAGTGAGTTCACTGAGAACTCCTCAAAGGTAAATAAATCATATTCGGAGAGAGAAATTTGAGAATGAGAAGTGGTAGTGTCACTAATCTTCTCTCCCATATGATCAAAGGTAAAGGCTTCAAACTCCGGAATAAGATCGTCGGAGACAATGTCACTATCCTTTATAGGGATAGGAGATGAAATAGGTTTCATTTTGAAAGCCTCGATTTTAGAAATGAGGAGATCGACATTCAATAATGTTGCACGAAGTGCTTCATCCTTGATTTCAATGTCAATCTCGTCATTCTCTTCTTCTAAGCTGACTAGCTCAGAAGGTAATTCTTCCATATAAACGATGTCCTCACAAGATAACGAATTGTCATCAGTAGAATCGGAGAACATCTCATCATGATTAGATGGGAAGAATAGAGGAGGAGGAATATCACACATATGGTCAAAAGTCCCCTGTTACTCTCTCGGGATTGGGACAAGGATCTCAACACTAGACTTTATTAATTCGTCCGATTCCTTATTAGGAACAGTGCTAAGATGCTCATCCCCCATGAACAGAGAGTGGGTGTGAACTTCGGGTGTGATAGGAGTGGGTTGAGATGGAATCTCAACTGGTGGAATCTCATCTGATAAACCTGATGAATCTTTATAAAATCCAAGGATATCAAGTGTATCCTCATCATCACTGTCATCAGGAATGAAACAAAATCGAGAGCTAGATCTGGCTGCCTTTTCTTTTGCTATTGATTCCCGAATAGATCTTTCATAAGCATCTTGGGAATTTATTTTAGCAGCCTGTTCGTCAGCTAACAATTCTTCCATCGATTTTTGGTTTGGATTATCTGGGGTATGTGTCATTCCTCTCAAGTCTTTCACTAAATCTAAAAGATCAATGAGAAGACTTTGAGGAATTGGTGGAGAGGGAGGTTCATCATAATACGATGTGTCAAAATTGTCACAAGGTTAAGGATTACCCGTTTGACAATCTGAGCTGAAGTGTGGACCTCCACAGTAATCACAACAGTAAAACTGATGTGGCTGTGGGTTGTACGTGCTAGAGTCATAATTGCTATCAGGAAACTGCTCATAGACGAGCGTGTTTCCCGATTGACAATCAGAACTGTAGTGTGAACCACCACAGTACTCACAACAGTAAAACTGCTGAGACTGATGATGTGGTAACTGATGGAATGAATCAGTCGTGTCATGGTAGGAATAAGGATCTTAGTTATAGACAGACCCGTTTCCTGACTCTACCATGCCACAACTGGGGCAATTGGCACCATTTTGAGGATTACCACACCATTGGCAAACCAGAAAGTGTGGATGAGACATAGAAAGAATCAAAAGGTTTGGGAGGGGTAGGGATGAAGAATCAAAGGCGTGAGAGGGTAAAGGTGAATATTTTTGGGTTTTTGGATGAACATTTTGTACAAATGATAAGGAAAATGTTTTTGTGTTTTTGTTTTTATGAAAATATGAACAAGGATGGAAAAATGTACAATGGAACGAATTCCAAAGACACTAATCAGAAAAACCGTTTAGATAAACGCGCACAACCTCCCCGGCAGCGGCGCCAAAAATTGATTGCTGCCTAAACCGTCAACTTATATTGACCAAGGAATGGTCAACTAGGTCAAACAGCCTAGAATCAATCTCCGCGGAAGTGTAGTGGTTTCCCCGGGTCGTTATGTCCCGACGAGGTGTGAATTGTAAACAAAACGGCTTCGTGATCGGGTGAATTTGGACAGAAAAAGGTTTGTGTGTGATTTAGCTAGGGAATCTACAATGAAATAGCTTAAACAAGCTATTTGAATAAGACGGGAAGCTAAGAAAGACCAGAAACGATTTAAACCTAAAAACGCGTACGTAACGTTTAAATAAAACGTAAACGTACAAAATAAAACGTGAAAAGTAAAATCTGAAAACACCCAGGGGGTGAAAATGACTTTTTTACAAACTAAAGGTAAAAGAAAATTTTTTGAAAAAGAAAATAAATTTTAACACTAATTAATTATTTAATATTAACTAAATACTAATTAATACTTATTATTAATATTTAAAATACTTAAATACAATATAATATTAATTAAGCACTAGAAAAATGAAAATAAAATTTCTAAAATTATAAAATAACTAAAAATAAGTTTTAAAAATAAAAATAAGTATTTTTGTCTTTTTGTGCTTTTCCTATTAATTAATTACTAATTATTTAATTAAACTATTTTAAATTAAGAAAAATAGAAAATGAACAGTAAAAATTCTAATAAAATTTATAAAATTATTTTATAACATGTAAAAGCTATAAAAAATATAAAAACTAGGTTTTACTCAATAAAAACTAAATATGCTATTTAATACTAATTATTAATTAATACTTAATAAAACTAAAATTAATTCTAATAAATACTAAAGGACAAAATAAAAATCTGAAAAAAATTATTATAAATACTTTAATATATGAGGAATTTAATAAAAATATAAAATAGCTAAGTACTTAATAAAAATTTAAAAATTAAAATTAAAATTAAATTACATTAAATAGAAACTATCACTTAAATTGAAATTGTTTTTTCTTGATTTTTCTTTTAGAAACTTATTTTACAACTAAAAACAACAAACTTTTACAAAAACAACTTTTATGAAAATCAAAAATAAGCACTTGAGGTGGTTATTTGGTCAACAGTTGACTTTTGTTGACCATGGGGCAAAAGAAGCTAAAATCGGCTAAGGTGGGGCCCACTCTGGTTGAATCTGGTTTAAATGAGTTTAGGGGACTTGATTGAACCAGAAAAAGTGAAAGAAGATCACAAAATAAGCAATAAGCTTCAGAATAAGCACTTTGAACCTTTGTTTTGAAACTGAAAATGGGACAAATCTTTGGCTTGATTCAGGTGGGTCCCAGTAGATCTCAGGTCAACCCAATGGTCAAACCATGCACCCTACCAGGAGGGGGGTTGAGTGGAACAATTTTAGGGATGTGGGGCCCACTGTGGTGGCTGGAAACCACCACCAAAGTGGTGGTGGTGGGACAGAGCTACTGAGACAGGACAACTACTTTGCCCTGCAGCCTACTTCAAAGGGCAATTTGGTCATAAAAAAAATCACAAAAATATTAAACTTGTGGAAATCTAAAGTTCAGGTGGTAGAGTCTAAACACAAGAAATTTCAGATCCTAACTTACAACACACAAATCATGAAAAATCATCCAAGTTTTGCAAAAATCTGAATTGCATGAACTTTGACTTTCTATATAAACCTAAGATTTGACGTTTATGAACTTTTGATGATCCATACTTACTGAGAACATGTTTGTAAGTTTAAATAAATCTAAAATAAGTCAAAACAAACAACTTAGAACATGAAATGATGGTTTGTGAGGTTAAACTGCTCAACAGTGAACAGTAGGGGGGAAATCCTTGATATTTTTGACTTTTGGTGATAAAAACTTGGATGTGAAGGTTTGCTAAACCTTACTAAACCTAATGTAGTCTGTCTACACTAAAACAACAACAAAACAACAACTAGAAAGGGTGGTACAGTACTGATCCAAACTCCCCCTTACTAAACTGAAATGACAGTTTATCAAAGCAAATGACCAAATTCAACCATGAAACTGAGTCTAAACCTTACACTAACCTAAGATGATTATATATAAAAAGCTTTCAACAACTGAGAACAACAAATACCATTGATAACAGAGAATGAGTAATAAGAAATACAAAATAAAATGAGACATACAAGAGATATACCCTAACTGAAAAAGGGATGATTCACAACCAAAAGCCTATCTTAAATAGGCTTAAACAACACCTCAGAACCATGAATCAAACACCATTTATCCATTTCTAACAAGAACCAACACCTTTGACTTTTGTTGACTGAGCTTGACTTTCTTGGAAATTTTTGCTATAATGGTTAATATTGCACACTATTACCACTAACACATATACTAAACTACATTGAGCTTGAGTAAACCAGAATTGAGCTTGTATAAACTTATGAAAACTATTTGAGCAAGATTAAATTTTTTAGACTAAATAAAAATATTTAACTTTGAATGAATTGCAACACAAATGAATTTCTTGTATTAAAAAGATAACATCAGTACAGAAAGAAGGATTACAAGATTAATTTAGAGAGTTTACAACAATTTTAAACTAAATTCGACCCTAAAATTAAACTAAAATACTAAAACTAACTAACTACTCTACTTTGCTTCCTTTCTTGACTTATATGGGTCTCTGAAATCTCCTTGGACTTTCCCACCACCTCTTGAGCCATTGGATGGCTTAGAACTCATCTTGACCGTTTGATTTGATTTAGGCGGGAAAAGAAGTTTTGGCAGCTAGGGGTAACTTGGAGCAATTGGTAGGAAATTAATAGAGTTTTGGAATGTATTGGAGGCTAGGGGGACAAGGGATGGGGCTGCTGATGTGGAGGAGGGGGGTTGGAGGTGTGTTGCAGTGGAGCAGGTTTGCAAGTGGTGAGGTTAGGGGTGGTCAACGAAGGGTCAATGAAGGGGAGATTAAATAAAACTGTTTTTTTGATTTTTTATTATTTAGGAAGTGGGTGGGCTAATGGTGATTGGGCTGAGGGTGTGGGTGATGGGCTGTGGTGGTATAAGGGGTGTGGATTATTTTGGGTTTGGTTTGTTTAGGTAAATTAAATAAGGGTCCGTTTAATTTGTAACTAAAATTCACAAGGATCATTTTTGTAATTTACCAAAGTTGAGGACTGAAATTGAAACTTTCCCAAAGTGCTCATAAGTACCAAAATTGCCAATCACCAATATTTCAAAAACCATTTTTTTGCTATTTTCATTTTTCAAATATTTCCCGGGGACCATTTATGTAAATTTCCAAACCTCCGGGACTAAACATGTAATTTCCTCAAAATTCTCACCCAAGGATCATTTTTGATAATTTATGATTTTTAAGGACCAAAAATGATTTATCTTTCAAAATTATCCCACCAGGGACCTTTTCTGCCAATATTTGAAACTCCAGGGACAAAAAGTGTAAATTTCCAAAACTTTCCAATTTTTCACCAAAGGACAAAATATGAAAACTTATGATTTCAAAAGGACCTTTGGTGATAATTTTCTATATTTTGAATATCCAGGGACTAGTTTTGTCATTTTATGAAAGTTGGGGGACTGAAACTGCCAATTTTGCAAACTTTGTGCGTTTTTCATTTGTTTTTGCTCATTTTGCATCTAAAACATATAAAACATGATTTTGAAATATTTTTAGTATTTTGATGCATTACTGAGTGTTTTTGTACGTTTTGCAGTTCAGATAAGACCAAAAATGATGAGTGTTTGAGCACTCATCAACTATATAAAGGCATAACCACATACATGAAAACTGCATATACAAGACAACTGTAACAAAAATATGCAGGATGTTTACTACTGCTTGTACATAGTTAATACTGCTAGTACACAGTTTATGCTGCCAGAAGTTATAGTTTTGTATAATTTGGAATCCTTTAAAAGAGTATTCGCAGGTACGAACTAAATAATTAACACAACAACAACAACATAAATCCTTTAAAAGAGTATTTGCAGCAAAACAAAAGCTTAAATAGGTTCTGCAGACAAAAATAAATCCCTAAACAGAGAGTTACAGCTTGAGAACAACACTTGCTTTACTTTGATTTTCGTATAACAATACCTTCACAGTCGATTCAATAGTATGCATCTTTTGCTTGTGGATTTATTCGCGGCAATATGTTATCATTTTGCTCGTGAATGACTGTACTAAATTCCTCATCGACATCATCATACGTATCTTTGTAATTCTTGGTAGGTGTTTTAAAGATAATAGACAATTTTTAATCTGCCTGGTCTTTCACATAAAACACTTGTCGTGCTTGTGAGGCTAATATGAACGGATCATTCTTGTGGCCTAAATTATTCAGGTCTACCAATGTGTAACCAAGAGTATCGCGTTTGACCCCACCATGTTTTGAATTAACCCAATCACCTTTGAAAAAAGGAATTTGCCTGAAACGGTAATCTAGTACCCATATCTCTTGTAAAATCCCAGAATAAAATGCTTTTCTTGTGGTTGCAACTTCTTTATATATGTGAAGATCTGCTGCCTCAACACTAACCCCACTGTTATGGTAAACTATGCCATCATTACTTTTCGTACGAAATGTATACCCATTGATGTTATATGCCTCGTATTTCACTACGTTGGCGTGTGGTCCAAATGATATCCACCTCAAAGTTTCTAATACACTATCTTTGGATATCGCTAACTCTCTCTCAACCTGAATTTCATTATAAGTATATATTACCTATAAATTGCAGGAAGAACTCACTTATATTTATCAACAAACAAACAAGTAGTATAAACAACATACGAGTAATTACCTCTTCGTGTAACCACTTAGCAAAAGATTTAGTGTGCTCATTCTCCAGCAATGCCATTTTTCTACCCGGGTATTTTGTTTTGAAAAATCGCTTGTGTCGGCTGAAACAAAACAATGTATTTGATTATTATATTTGATACAACATTTTAAGCAACAAAATAGACATGTGTTAGTAATACTTACTCGATATACGACACAATTTCATCTGTATTCTGTATTACATACAAATGTGCTTTCTAAAAGACATCTCTGGTAAGTACATTTGATTTGCCGGCCGACAATGGCTTTCCATCCTCATTTTCATTGGTTACATGCTTACTAGGTGGGATACCAATAGTTTTCATGGTTTTATGATACTCGCTAAAAAACTCTATTGTTTCTTCCGCGATAGTCTCCTCAGTAATGCATCCCTCTGGTCTATTTCTGTTTCGCACAAGTCCTTTAATAACCTTCATACATCTTTCGAAGGGATACATACACCGAAAGCATACGGGACCACATAATTTTACCTCCCTAGTTAGGTGCACTGTCAAGTGTATCATAATATCAAAAAAAGAGGGAGGAAAGAACTTCTCGAGAAGGCACAGTGTCACAACAAGTTCTTGTTGCATCTTATCTAGTTCTATCAAGATGATTTCTTTCCTACATATAGCTTTAAAGAAAAAGCAAAACCTGATAATAGCAAATCGTGTGGGTGGGTGCATGATTGAACGTATAGCAATGGGCAAAAACTCTTGCATTAGCATGTGATAGTCATGCGATTTAAGGCCAATGAGTTTCTTATCATTTTGGCTGACCAAACTAGAGAAATTTGAACAATAGCCTTGTGGTACCCTGATGTTGCTTAACGTTTCACAAAAGATGTCTTTTTCAGCATTCGTTAATGTGTAACCTGCTGGAGATAGTGTTGTTTTGTCTGCTTCTTTCCTAGCAAACAACTCTTTTTTTATCCCCAACTCTTCCAGATCCAATCGACCATTCATTCCATCTTTTGTCTTTCCAGGAACATTCAGCAAAGTTCCGACTAGACTCTCAGCAACATTCTTTTCTACATGCATGAAGTCAATACAATGTGGAACAGCATTACGCCTCCAATTTTTTCCAATATGGTTCATTTACTTGGATTACACTACCCTCTGCTTCTGTTTTTTTCCTTTTATGTGTTGTAATCTTCCCACCACTGCCTCTCATATCTTCTTGGTTATTTGAGGTATTGTTGTTTGTTCGTTTTCCTTTTCCCCACTTATTTTCTATTAGTTGTACCTCGTTGTATATTTGTTCCCCAGTCAATGGAGTTGGAGCACGCTGAAAATCTTCTTTTCCATTAAACACCGCCGTTTGCTTTCTGAACACATGGCTGTATGGTAGATATCGTCTGTGTCCAGCATAACTTTGCTTGGATGAGGCGGAAAGTCTAACACAGTGTGTATCTTTCCTACATACTATACAACCTTTAAATCCACTGTATGCGCAGCCACATAATGTACCAAGTTCAGGGAAATCATTTATCGTCCATAACACAGTGGCACGTAGTTTAAACATTTCTTTTGTACAAGCATCATATGTATCAACCCCATCCTCGAATAAGGTATGCAAATCATTAACCAACGGTTCTAAAAATACATCAATATCATTTCCCGGGTATCCCAATATGAATACCGAAAGCATGATAAACTTTCTTTTCATACACAACCATGGAGGAAGGTTGTATATGACAGATAAAACTGGCCATACACTGTGATGCCTAGTTCTTGAGTTGACGTCAACCCCATCAGCCGATATTCCTAGCCGTAGATTTCTCGGATCTTCAGCAAAGTGGGGGAATTGTTCATCTATGGTATGCCATGCCTGTGAATCTGCAGGGTGACGTAAAACACCATCTGTTACCCTCCTTGTGGTGTGCCATCTTAGATCTTCTGAAATACTCTCTAACTTAAAGAGTCGTTGCAGTCTTGGTATAATTGGAAAGTACCACATGACCTTTGCCGGAATGTCTTCATACACTTTACATGTCTTATTATCCACCTTCCATCTTGATATCCCACAAGTTGGAAAAACAGTCAACTCCTTGTTAGTCTTCCAGTAAAGGATGCAGTTGTTGCTACATACATGTATCTTTTCGTATCCTGATCCCATCATTCTCATTAGTTTTTTGGCCTGATAAGTTTTTTCAACCATTTCGTTACAAGCAGGTAGCATTTTTTATCAATCCTAGTAATTCAGTAAAGAACTTATCAGAAGCTCCATACTTACCCTTCAAGTTGAGTAGTTGAACTATTGCGGACAACTTTGTGAAGTTAGGACATCCTTTATAAAGTGTCTTCTCTGTGTCTAATAATAGTTTTTGAAACTTGGAAAGGTCATCCTCATCAAAATTTTCTTTCGTAGCATTAACCATTTCTACTGTTGTTGGGCCATCTGTTGGAATTTCTGAATGTGACTCCATGTCAAAATCTGTGTCGTCAACAAACTCTGTTTCTACATTATCAGGTATTTGGGCTGTTGCTTGCTCATCCTTTTCTCCATTTTTATCCCATTTTCTGTATCTAAGAGTAATCCCGTTAGAGAATAAATGGTACTCTACGTCATCTACTGTTTGCTCTATTTTGTTTAAACATGTGGTACACGGACATGGCATCTTAAGCTGTCGTATATTAACTCGTGGGTCGATGTTCTTCATCTTCTGAAAGTTGCGTAGTGCATACTTAATAAATGCTGCTACTCTATCAATATATTGTTTGTTGGTCCTACAAGTTGTCATCCAAGACTTGTCCATGCTATTATTGTTGAGGTCAAATGATAACGTAATCTTACAAGTTACAAGTTAAACCAATATAAGCATATATGAAGATTTAGATTGATGAAGTTCCAATGTCAAGTCACAAGTGTCTAGCTAATTAATAAGCTAGGTTTACAATAAGAATTGCAACAACACAATGGAATTAATGTATTGGGTATCAATCTAATTAAGCTTCAAATGTCAAATATGAAAACGTATATTAAGAAAAATGTGTAAATTACAACATGTTATCTTTATTGTGTTGTTGGTTAATTAAACGATTCGGCCAAAAACAAGATAAGTTAACATTACTAAAGAAACAAGAAACCAACAAATCCATAACAAATAAAATATACAATGAAAATGAATAATAAGTTAAAATTCCAACATAATGAATTCCTAATTCAAAAAAGTACCTAATTTATATCTAAATGAACCTCCCTCCGTTGTTGATGGCCGGACCGACAAGTGATATGATGGATGGTGACTGGTGAATGGTGGCTGTGATGTGACTGGTGATTGGTGATTGGTGGCTGTGAGTGGTGATTGGTGAGAAATGTGAGAAACGTGGGTGGAGATGGAAATGGGTGGAGGGAGAATTCAAAATTTGGTGAAAAAAATATAGAGGGCTTTTCAAAAATTTTGGTGAGGACATACCAAAAAAGGGAGCCACAGGTATTTTATATTTCTCTTATAAACTATTTTTATATTCCTCTTATAGACTATTTTTTCATTTTGTTACAAAATCTAAACAACTAAACTATATAAACTGACTAGGATGGAATTAGGAAGGGTGTTTGTTTAGTGAAAATGTAGCCAATAAGGGATATTTTTCCATGGTTGCCTAGATGTTAGCATGTAGTTCCTAAGTCTAGAAGAATGGTGGATATTGAATCAGCTAGTTTCGTGGTTCGTGAATGATTGTATAGAATGTATCTGTTATATTGTATCAGTCAAATGAGTGTGTTCAGTTTGACTGCTTTTATAATCTTTGTAAGTTGTTGGTTCCTTAATTAATAAAATTCACTATTTCAGGAAGGAAAAAAAGTGTAGAAACTGATATGGGCATTCCCAAGATCAGATACAAAGAAGAACATACAATTCAAACCTCTACAGCAGTTGTAATCTCACAAAAGGTGAATTATATTACTTACCAAAAGTTTTTTTTACAACATTAACAATTGCTGATATGGGCATTCCCAAGATAAGATACAAAGAATAACATACAATCTAAACCTCTATAGCAGTAGAAACTTGATCTTGTTGTACCACCTTAGCCATTTCTTCAACATTACTAGTAGCATCAGTTTCTCCCAAAAGTGGGGTGAAAGTTTTATATGCAGACTGGCTTGAGAACATAACCAAAACTACTTTCATTTTCTTTCCCTCTTTTTACTCAACTGATAACATAGTGTAACTTTTTTGTCACTTTTTGCTGACTTCTTTTTTGATGCAGACTGGCTTGAACCTTCGCAACATCTTCTGGCCAATCATGAACCATTGGGACGAGCATTTGCCAGGGATGAATGATTATAATTCTTGACAGAACTATAAATACATTATTCGCCAATGAAAACTAGCCACAATTTAACATGATTGACCTAAAGAAATCTACAAAATTTTGTAGTACAGTTGTGCAATGTTATCACAACCTGAGTTCTAACTAAACAAGCTACTTAAACACAAATAATCTAATTAACTTGCAAACATATCCATACATCAATTTCAAGCAACCCTTAATAATCCATCCAAACTCTTAAAAATCCATCCCAAACACTCTATAACATCTATAGCAGACAATAAGAGTCAAGCAACCCTTAATAATCCATCCGAACCACACAAAAAATCATAACCTAATCAACATAAAAATCTTATTAGCATACACTTAAAAAACTAATACATGAATGACTTGATAAACACCCAAATGGATGCCTGTATTGATGATAAAACAATCAAGCTCTTATATAGAGCGTTTATTTTGATTATTTATTGCTTGATTTCATTTTTGTTACTTCATTTTGAAACCCCTAAATTCGCTGAAGATACCTATTTCACCAATATGTGTTTCTTATGTGTGTAATGTTTCAGAGTGTGAGATATAAGATAACTCAACTGCTTATAAATAAAGTATATTTAAAATAAAAACACAAGATTATGACATAATTAAAAACCTAAATCATATTTATTACTATTAAAGATTAAAGAGGGTGATTAAATGTACCAGTTCCTTCAAAACAACAACAAAAAACATAACAAGCTAAGGAACCACCAAAGCCAACCAAAAAGACCCTACTTAAACAACCATTCAACTGGAGCTCTGATCATAATAATCCATATCGGCAATGGCTTCCTCCTTCTTGGATACCAGAGCACGACGGTCAACCAAAATGGCCGAAAGGGACTCCAGCAAACAGAGCTCGATCACTTGAACCTCCCGAAGGGACTCATAATCATCATTAGCAGCTTCTTCTTCATCAAAGTTAAGATCTAAAACCTCAACCATTCTCTCGGTGCGCTTATCAACACTTATCCGCAGCTCATCACGCTTCTCACCCAAACATCGGATCATTACTTTATTTAAAGGAATTTCTTGACTGAAGAGGAACTTGAGACATTTGTGAAGTTTATCAGACCCACACAAATCTTTCAGTTCATCGAGATTAGGAGATCCAGACATGTTTTTAGATGACGATTTGATAATGGTTAAGTAAGAAATTGTGTTTTTTGATGATGATTTATGTGGCTAGTGATGAAACTAGATACAATAAATAATTAATAATCTAATCTCCAAACATATGTGGTTGTGTAAACTAAATCATTACAAAATGTAATTACAGAGTACTAATTCAAAGTATTGAGTCTTCCCATTAAGTCTGTTCATGTTCTCATGCAAATCAATCAAATCACTATTTAAGTTTTTAATATGTAAGTTTTAATTAATGTATAATTTTGTCCAAATTATGACACTCTAGTAATTAAAGGTAATTTGTACTTTATTTGATACAACATACAAATTCAAAATATATATAACATGTTAAAAAGATTCTGATATATGAATAACTATATTTTAAATGACCACTACATTTAATACTTATGATAAAGATGACTAAAAAAAGATGGTGGTGGTGGTGGTTGCTGGTGGTGGTGGTGGTGGTGGCTGGGGTGATAGTGGTGGTGGCTGGTGGTAGTGGTGGTGGTGGTGGTGGTGATGGTTGTGGTGGCTGGTGGTGGTAGTGGTGGTGGTGATGGCTGGTGGTGGTAGTGGCTGATGGTGGTGGTGGCTGATGGTGGTGGTGGTGGTGGTGGCTGTTGGTGGCTAGTGTGGTTGCTGCTGGTGGTGATGGCTGGTGGTTGTGGTGGTGGTGGTGGTGGCTGGTTGTTGTGGTGGTTACTGCTGGTGGTGGTGGTTGGTTGTGGTTGTGGTGGTGGTGGTGGTTGTGGCTGGTGGTGGTAGTAGCTGATGGTGGTAGTGGTGGCTGGTGGTGGTTGCTGCTGGTGGTGGTGGCTGGTGGTGGCTGGTGGTTGTGGTGGTGGTGGTGGTGCTGGTGATGCTAGTGGTGGTGGTGGTTGGAGATGCTGGTGGTGGTGTTGGTGATGCTGGTGGTGGTGTTGGTGCTGGTGGTGGTGTTGGTGATGGTGGTGGATGGTGGTGGTTGCTGCTGGTGGTGATGGCTGGTGGTTGTGGTGGTGGTGGTGGCTGGTTGTGGTGGTGGTGGTGGTTGCTGCTGGTGGTGGCTAGTTGTGGTTGTGGTGGCGTCTGGTGTGGTGGTGGTGGTTGTGGCTGGTGGTGGTAGTGGTTGATGGTGGTGGTGGCTGGTGGTGGTTGCTGCTGCTGGTGGTGGCGGGTGGTTGTAGTGGTGATGGTGGCTGTTTGTTGTGGTGGTGGTGGTGGTTACTGCTGGTGGTGGTGGCTGGTTGTGATTGTGGTGGTGGTGGTGGTTGTGGCTGATGGTGGTAGTGGCTGATGGCGGTGGTGGTGGCTGGTGGTTATGGTGGTGGTGGTGGTGTTGGTGATGCTGGTGGTGGTGGTGGTGGTTGCTGCTAGTGGTGGTGGCTAGTTGTGATTGTGGTGGTGGTGGTGGTTATGGCTGGTGGTGGTAGTGGTGGCTGGTTGTGGTTGCTGCTGCTGGTGGTGGCTGGTGGTTGTGGTGGTGGTGGTGGTGTTGGTGATGCTGGTTGTTGTGGTGGTGGTGGTGGTTGTGGTGGTGGTGGCTAGTGGTTGTGGTGGTGGTGGTGGTGGTGGTGGTGTTTGTGATGCTGGTGGTTGTGGTGGTGGTGGTGGTGGCTGGTTGTGGTGGTGGTTGCTACTGGTGATGGCTGGTTGTGGTTGTGGTGGTGTCTGTTGGTGATGGTGGTTGTGGCTGGTGGTGGTAGTGGCTGGTGGTGGTTGCTACTTGAGTTGGTGACTGGTGGTTGTGGTGGTGTTGGTGATGCTGATGGTGGTGGTGGTGGTTGCTGCTGGTGGTGGTGGCTGGTTGTGATTGTGGTGGTGGTGGTGGTTCTGGCCAGTGGAGGTAGTGGCTGATGGTGATAGTGGTGGCTGGTGGTGGTTACTGCTGGTGGTGTTAGCTGGTGGTTGTGGTGATGGTGGTGGTGTTGGTGATGCTGGTGGTTGTGGTGGTAGTGGTGGTGCCTGGTTGTTGTCACAATTTGTAATTTCAGGTCCTTGTTCAGTTATCGAAATTTCATTAATCATCTCAGAAGTTACTATTTATCAGTTACTATTCACCGATCACTATTCATCATTTTACTATTTATCATTTTTGGTGTCAATTTGAGATTCCGAGGAGCGTTCAGAAAATTTACTATTCACATGACACTATTCATTTCCGGAGATAAAACACTATTCATGTACTTTATTTATTTCATCGTAAATTTAGTTTACGGATATTTAAATTCGCGTAACCGGTCAAGTTAAGCTGCGAATTCATGCATCGTCAATATTTACATTCGCGAAGCCAGTCAGGTTTAACTGCGAATTCATGAAATCATCAGTAGGGACACTTCATACGGTCTATAAATAGCTTACATATCATCATAATGACATTTGCATACTATTCCACTCGTAGGATATTTAAATTAATACTTTTGGTATAATTGACTTTTAACGTATATTTATTTCTAAATAAACGTTAACACGCGACCAATAATGTGACTAACATGTCCGATACTCCTGACTATTATCCCAATATATTTTTATATTCATTTTAATAATATAAAAATTATAATATTAATTTACCCCGGTGTTTTGTAAATTTATTTAATTTATATCATACGCGTAATTTATTTACGACGATTTTCGTAAAAAATAAACATTAATTTTCCAAATACTCAATACTTGTACCCAATATATTTTTACAAATTTTATGACTTTATTATGTCCCAATTAACTCCGTTAAAATTTATTTTTAATTAACTCGGTACCCGGTATTCCCTAAAACTATTAATATATGCATTATAATGCAAGATTTACCAAATATCTTGCACAACACCTCATTTTTCTTTCCCCCTTCCATAAATGCAGCCCCCCCATTCCTAATATCTTACACCCTTTGAAATTTTACCATCTCATAAATTCATGTAATAATATTGTCCAATATATATAATATATATACTAAAACTTCTTATTTTCAACTCATTTTCAAGATCTAAAAGCAAGACAATTTTCTTTTTCTCTCTTTGGGGTGGTGCTGGACCTAAACTCAAGAACAAGCAAGAAAACATTAATTTTCCAAGATCTAGCAATTATATAGTGTATTTTGTACTCCTTTTAGGGTTTTGTAATACAAACTCAAGGTTTACATAGGTTTTCATCATCAGAATCTCATTAATCTTTCAAGTAAGTGTATAAGACTCATCTTTATAATTTTACCAAGTTTTTACAAGATTCATATGATATATATACAAGATCTACATGCATATGTTATTTATACCACTCCGTTTTATATATATCTAACTTTTGATCCCTAGAAATAGATTATTGTTAGATCCTTGTTAGATCCACTTGATTTATAATGTTTAGGAACCCATGACACCCTAAGAAGGTGTATGGTAAGATTAGACTTGTTTTGTGGTGATTGAAAGTGATTTGGTTGAAGTTGGAACTAGATTGGAACCTTAGAAATCGTTTTTGAAACAATATATATACCTACTGTCCATATTTTTGAAACGTGGGAAAATCAGTAGATGATGGGTAATTTTTGACCAAGGATTTAGAAAATACTTTCAAAAACGAAGCCGTGGGCGAAAGAACGGATTAAAACGAGCTTATAATGAAGGAGTTATGATTTTTGCAAGTTTAACGACGAAAACTATTTTCTGAAAATACATGCTGTTGGACGATTTTCGACGGACAAAGAGAGGCGTTAGACGTAATCTAATGGACCCGAACTTTCAAAAATGTATTAATACATGTTAAGACGAATCCGTGGATATAAAGAACGAGGAAAATGAACTTAAAACGACAAAGTTATACGCGTTTTAAAATCGTCAAAACTATATATATTTATAGTCACTAATGGAAATAATATAACTACGTACTAAATACTATATTTTCTAGATTTATTGTTCAAGAATTATATTCTTAACTAACGAAGTACGTATGACCCAAGGCTTATTTATACGACTACTAGGCGTTATTCCAAGGTTTTTAAAACGAGAAATATAACACTAACATTTTATATACGATATATTACGACAAGTTTCTATAAGTCTAGTTGGACTTATTTTTCCTAAGTATGGAAAATACTTTACTTTGACAATAACTAGTATTTTCAAGTTACGAGTGGTATAGGTATCATGTGCATGTGCATTCATTACATCACGGCATGATCTAAAGTAGATCGTTATTACTCATATTAGGTTGCGGCTAGTGTTCGCGCCTTGTTGTCCCGATCATTTCATCACATTGTACTATCACTTCAGGTGAGTTTTCATAGCCCCGTTTTAATTCAATATTTTGATTTCAAATCCCACGGGGGAGAATACATTGCATCACTTATTTTTGTACATGCCAAAGTATTAAATTCCTTACATTGCTTAAGTTGCCTTATTACCACGTCATGACAAGTCCCCTTTATTATCATGGACCGTTAATTAATCTACAAGCGAGAGTGAGTGAATAGATCTATTGAGGGTGACTCCTCCATTCGTGTTTGGGTTTCTCCAACGGGTACGAATGCATTTCATGTCTAATATATTAGAGTGTCTGGTAAACACTCATTTGGGGCCAAGTAACGTCTAGCTTCGGGGTCATGAGCTTAAGAGCCAATGTATTACTTTTGAGATTTTGTCGGTTTACTTTATACTTGAGGCCAATGTACATACGATTTAACTTACAAACCTATGATTATTCACCAACATTATTATTGACCGTTTTCGCAATGTATTTTCAGGTAACTAAGACATAGTCTTCATGACATGCATGGAGTCATATCATTGAGTAACAAGGATGACACGTCTCATTTTGGATTTTCATGCACTTATGAACTATCGTTTGATTGTACTAAAATTATTTCTGTAAACTTTTCAAGACTTTGGGACCTATGTTTTATAACAATGAATATTTTAAATGAATCAAACGATGTATTTTCAAAATGACACTTTAGGTCGTTCAATATAACTGTAATTGTCGTGCTATGACAGTTACCCCCAGGTATTCCATTCCGCTGCCATTCAGGTATTTTAGGGGTGTGACAGATTGGCATCAGAGCTAAGGTTATAGCGAACTAGGATGTATCATGGACCCTAGACTATAACCACATCATCATAGCATCTCATCATTTCATCATAGGTGCATATTCATTATACATGTTGTTTCATGCACACATTGTGCGAGTTATTTATACCCATACTCATATATATATATATATATGATTATGTTGACCTGGTTCACAAGTGACATGTCTTCAGATACCCACCCTTTTATCCTTTCGTCGGATTTCGACATTGAAGATGCCTTGTCATCTTCCACTACCATTGTACTACCAGTTACACTTACGCCGCCATTAGCACCATTGAATTGTTATAGGAACAAGGTTTTCCTATCATTCAGCCCATACTTAGATTTCCGTTTGGCAGAGTATTCAGACTTAATCTTAATGGACATATTAGGATGCTTATTGCAAAGAAGATAGTATGTTTTCTTTCCTTCACTAGTAGGGCGCTTACTACTCAGGTACTACCACCACCGTCAGCTACTTATTACACTATTGGTCGTCCCATAGTGTGTACTTCAGTTTCACCTCTTATATGTTGCGAGGTTGTGCGAAAGAGGGTAGCATTCCATTTACTATTATCACCATCACATCTCAGAGACCCTACACCCATATATGACAGGCAGCCTAAGAAGCAACCACTATTTGACATACCATTACCATCTACCATACGTTACACCACCTTATAGGTTTGAGGTTGGTGAGAGTTTGAGAGCCTCTACTGCTTGACAACCTACTACTCTTCATCGTTAGACGATGATCTCCAATTATTTGAGATTACCCACGAGTGTTTGGACGATACACTCTGAATAATACCACAAGCCTCACAAACACAATAAGAATTGCAACAAATCGCCCAAGGGTGGCATCTATCACAAGGACTCTATATTATCTTAGATATGATTGACTCATACCTCCATAACACAATAAACCAGCAAGATGCTTTGAACGGTATTATACCATCATAATGGAACTCATCACAACTCTCCCTTCATTATCAAGTTTGATTACACCACATTCTAAGTCGATGATTGCATCATTAGTCACTCTAGCAACACTCTACCGACCAAGGTGGTCATATTAGTAGATTTGACATGTAATTACAACTTTGGGAGGATACAAGTAAGACAATAGGAGAAATAAAGACGAAGATGTCTTTACGATTAAATGGTCATGTTGACCAAGATAAGAGTGATTGCCCTAGTTTTCGTGTTTCGGAGATAATAACAATTCAAGTAAGTCAAAGTCAAATTAAATTTTTGTACAAACAAAAAGATTTCTTGCAAACCTTACGAAGTACGACAAATTATTGATTTTCAATGGTTGGATTTAAAACTCATTTTTGTTTAAGCAACAATCTTCTTGAACACCCTTTTTCCAAAGACATATATATATAAGATATTGTTTTTATCAAAATACAAAATATTTCGTAGTCACATCTTTTACATAACTATATTCATTACAAACTTCAAACAAAGTCACTCCAAGATACATCTATGACCAAATTTCACAATGTTTCACTCAAATAAATGTTGTTAATTTTAGAAACCATATCTCCAAGAAGGAACACGCAGAACTCATGAACGAATCTCGAAAGCAACCACTATACCTACTTGCTATTTGACCTTAGATGCGAAAGAAACCCCTCTACTAGAGATTGCCAATATTGATACACCATGCCTTAACACCAATACTTCAAATTACGACCTTTTTCGCTCATTCCATATTATAAGACCCTCACGCTAGTATAAGTTTGTTGGATTAAAAGATCAAGGTACAATTACTCAACAAAATTTATATTCTTTTCAGAGACCGATATAGCTTAGTCACATTGGGACAAGACCTCATTTTCATGAGAGGATATCGAGAAGTTCCACCTGACCATAAGACATTTAGCTTGCATTCATGCCAAATCAAAACATCATTCGATGTGGTACCTACCTGACTCGGATCACCCGTACAACAATTTCCATTCTTTATACATTTTAGTCATGCCTAGAGGGATTACGCATTTGAACCTGCTAACTTTACCTAGTATAAATTCTCGAATACTTCAAATCATTGGCACCAAATTTCTGCCCTATATCCTTCAGTTGACTGTAGATGCCTTAAAGACACGTTCATCTTTCACGCTCTCAATATCACTACCATATTCTCGACCACTTCATAATCATAAACCACTGCCCTGTTATGAACTAAGATGTTTACATTATTTATATAAGTGGATTAGTAGACTATTACCATTCCATAAGATTCACCCATGTATCCAATAAACCATTTAACGAAATTTATTTCAAGCTATTCTATTACCATATGGGGATATTGTTTTACAGAATTGTTAAAAGAAACTATATTATTACCACCCTATAAATTGATTTTTCCGTCATTACATCAAATATTTACTACTATTATACGAAACAATTTTCATGTTACTTGAAAGGAAATATCTAGAATACCATTTTTCATAACAAAACGTTGAACACCATCTAAAACTTTTGAGAAAAAAAAATAATGCTATTTTGACTAACTCAAGCATCACATCATTAGTCCTCAATTAAACATAGCCTGATCACCTATGTATAATTCAGGAAGGATTATGCCATGAAGAAAATAATTACCTTTTTAAAGGATTGTTAATAACAATCTTCATTTAAAAGCTTTGTAAACAAGTAAACACTTTCATAAATATCTCTTTTTGACAAACCCTCCCTGGATACTTACCCCACCTGTCACTTACTCGGCCATTAAGTTGGATTTTTCCATTGATTTCCCTAGGAGAGACTTTCCATATCAATTACTAGGAGGATTCCTCGATACAAGAAAAACAATGAAAAGATTACAGAACTATTAACCTAGACTAGAAGTATACACTAAGACAATTTATAACTCAATGACAATTCTAAGATACCACGAGACCACCTGAACCACCATCTCTGACCTAGTTGTCCAATACTATCATTCAAAAGTACTAGCTAGATTGAGTTGCAGGATCGAACACACTGTGAAGGTACGCTAAACAACACTATAGAAATAAACCAAGCCTCTTAACCAATATTGTAAAGCATTCCAATTAAACATGGCCTCATCCATACGCAAATTTCCTTGCAGTGAGTTTTCGCAAAGAATAATTGATTCGAATTATGGATATCGATATAGATTCCCCTAAAGCGTTGTGTCCTCAAGATAGATAACCTCACCTATACATCAAGAGAGGCATCGGGCCCAAGCATATCTCCCCAGCTTCATGTGAAAATAAAATAGACATTCATCGACATAGTATCAATGGACACCCTCATTTTGCCAAACATGATGACAATTTCAACGATAAACCATTTCAGGACTTAAGTTGGTTGAATACCTAGGTTTGTAGTTTTGCCAGATAATCGCCAATAGGCATCTTCCAATATCAGGAACCGAACGTTAGACATCTATGCATTTATGTGAACGTTACCTATCCTACTATTTTATCCTTGTTAGTATTTTTACTTTTAAATGAAGTTGATTCGAAAATTGTGTTTATACAAATCACATACCTCGTAGAAAATAATTTTTGAAATTGCCTATTTCAAACAAATACGACCCTTTTTAGTCAATATTTAGCCAAAACCATTGTACCATGGGAAATATATAAACATCAAACTTTAGTAGACAGTCCTACTCACAACATGTTTGAAAACCAAGTCACATTTCATAACTATCGAATTTTGAATCATCAAGAAAGATATTATTTAGTAAACCACTTGTTCCATTTCCTAAATTCGTTTATTCAGAAAAAGGTTTCGACCAAAAACTCAAAAATCGCGAGATAAATTTTGAAAACAAATCACCATACTACATCGCTTATGCATTTAGGGCTTTGTGATTTGACAATAAGGAATATTAGAATGTGTGATGAAGGAAATTAGGAGGAACACCATAGATCGATTACAAACGTCAGTAATGGAGACCAAGCACAATAGGCAAAGAAAGACACATGTCTTAGCACCCATTAGACCAAAACACAAGGAATCAAAGTGTTACCCATATTCTATCTTCTTCGTATAACGCCCTTTTCGAAAAGTATAACGTTGTAGAATTAGTCACCAGATTCATTGTAACCGTTTCAATTATTCCTAATCAAGGTGATCGAATCACCTCAGACTTCTAGCAATCATTTTAAGATTTCCATCGGAACCTCTTTTAGATGTAAACACCGCCTATCATCCTCAGACCAATGGTCAGATTGAGAGGACAATTCAAACATAGGAAATATCTGCTCAGAGAGTGAGCGATTGACTCTAGAAATGGTTGGACTAACCATTTATCATAAATCAGATTCGTTTGCAACGATAGTTATTGCACGAGCATAGAGACTACACCAATTGAGACACTCTATGGTCGAAGTGTCAATTACCCATTTACAGACCGAAATCGGAAAGTTAAATTCATTGGTCTAGAACTAAACTATGGAACAACAAAGGAAATTTCACAAGTCAAGAACCAGTTACAAGCAACGTGAAACTGGTAGAAGTTAGGTTGGTGCATGACGCACATCATGCGGATTGGGTATCCCTGAACAGCAAAACAACTAGATTCAAGTGGAAGAACGAACTAAGTTGAAAGCTTTGCCTTGGAGAGGCATGATACAATTTTGGTAACACGAGAGATTGAACCTCTAGTATATTGGACCATTTAAGATTCATTTTAGAATCGACCAGCTGACATACAAATTTGAGTTCTGGCAGAGTTCAGCAACATATATTACAAATGTCACATTGTAAACCTCAAGAAGCGCTGACCATCTACTGACGGACCGAACGCGGAAAAAGCCAAACTCACTATTTTTGTAAGCACTCACGAAATAACTAGGAACTTCCTACAAACCAAGAATCAGTTACAAGTCGATAAGTTGTAAACTCTTAGAATTTCAAGTTGGTGGTAGGGTCACGATAAAAGTTCTGCCTAGGAAAGGTATGATACCATTCAGAAAAATCCGGGAAGTTAAACTCGGTGTACACTGGACCATTTAATATTTCAGACAAAGTAGGCCAGTAACCCTCAGACTTGAGCCTTGTTGGAAAGTAGCAAGATGTCACAAACATGTTTCACAATTTCAAATCCCGAGAAATGACTTTTAGATTAGTCACAGATAATTCCATTGGAAGGAATCCAACCCAATGACAAACCTAAATCTGGTAGGAGAACCAGTAGAAATCATGGACTGTGAGGTCGAACGGTTGAAGCAAAGTCGAATTCTTATCGTGAAAGTTTGCTGGAATTCTCGAAGAGGTCCTGAATTTACTTGGGAACAGGAAGACCAAATGCAACTCAAGTATCCATGTCTTTTTACCGAATATACTCCAGAGACCAACCAAAACTGAACTTCGGGATGAAGTTCCTTTTAGAGGGGAAGACTGTCACAATTCGTAATTTTAGGTCCTTGTTCAGATGTCAAAATTTCATTAATCATCTCAGAAGTTACTATTCACCGATCACTATTCATCATTTTTTGTGTCAATTTGAGATTCCGAGAAGCGTTCAGAAAATTTACTATTCACATGACACTATTCATTTTCCGGAGAGAAAACACTATTCATGTACTTTATTCATTTCACCATAAATTTAGTTTACGGATATTTAAATTCGCGTAACCGGTCAGGTTAAGCTGCGAATTCATGCATCGTCAATATTTACATTCGCGAAGCCAGTCAGGTTTAGCTGCGAATTCATGAACTCATCAGTAGGGACACTTCATACGGTCTAGAAATAGCTTACATATCATCATAATGACATTTGCATACTATTCCACTCGTAGGATATTTAAATTAATACTTTTTGTATAATTGACTTTTTACGTATATTTATTTCTAAATAAACGTTAACACGCGACCAATAATGTGACTAACATGTCCGACACTCCCGACTATGATCCCAATATATTTTTATATTCATTTTAATAATATAAAAATTATAATATTAATTTACCCGGTGTTTTGGAAATTTATTTAATTTATATCGTACGCCTAATTTATTTACGACGGTTTTCGTAAAAACTAAATAATAATTTTTCAAATACTCAATACTTGTACCCAACATATTTTTACAATTTTTATGACTTTATTATGTCCCGGTTAACTCCGTTAAAATTTATTTTTAATTAACTCGGTACCCGGTATTCCCTAAAACTATTAATATACGCATTATAATGCAAGATTTACCAAATATCTTACACAACACCTCATTTTTCTTTCCCCCTTCCATAAATGCAGCCCCCCATTCCTAATATCTTACACCCTTTGAAATTTTACCATCTCATAAATTCATGTAATAATATTGTCCAATATATATAATATATATACTAAAACTTCTCATTTTCAAGATCTAAAAGCAAGACAACTTTCTTTTTCTCTCTTTGGGGTGGTGCTCGACCTAAACTCAAGAACAAGCAAGAAAACATTAATTTTCCAAGATCTAGCAATTATATAGTGTATTGTGTACTCCTTTTAGGGTTTTGTAATACAAACTCAAGGTTTACATAGGTTTTCATCATCAAAATCTCATTAATCTTTCAAGTAAGTGTATAAAACTCATCTTTATAATTTTACCAAGTTTTTACAAGATTCATATGATATATATACAAGATCGACATGCATATGTTATTTATACCACTCCGTTTTATACATATCTAACTTTTGATCCCTAGAAATAGATTATAGTTAGATCCTTGTTAGATCCACTTGATTTATAATGTTTAGGAACCCATGACACCCTAATAAGGTGTATGGTAAGATTAGACTAGTTTTGTGGTGATTGAAAGTGATTTGGTTGAAGTTGGAATTAGATTGGAACCTTAGAAATGGTTTTTGAAACAATATATATACCTACTGTCCATATTTTTGAAACGTGGGAAAATCAGCAGATGATGGGTAATTTTTGACCAAATATTTAGAAAATACTTTCAAAAACGAAGCCGTGGGCGAAAGAATGGATTAAAACGAGCTTATAACGAAGGAGTTATGATTTTTGCAAGTTTAACGACGAAAACTATTTTCTGAAAATATAACATGCTGTTGGACGATTTTCGACGGACAAAGAGAGGCGTTAGACGTAATCTAATGGAGCCGAACTATCAAAAATATATTAATACATGTTAAGACGAATCCGTGGATATAAAGAACGAGGAAAATGAACTTAAAACGACAAAGTTATACGCGTTTTAAAATCGTCAAAACTATATATATATATATTTATAGTCACTAATAGAAATAATATAACTACGTACTAAATACTATATCTTCTAGATTTATTGTTCAAGAATTATATTCTTAACTAACGAATTACGTATGACCCAAGGCTTATTTATACGACTACTAGGCGTTATTCCAAGGTTTTTAAAACGAGAAATATAACACTAACATTTTATATACGATATATTACGACAAGTTTCTATAAGTCTAGTTGGACTTATTTTTCCTAAGTATGGAAAATACTTTACTTTGACAATAACTAGTATTTTCAAGTTACGAGTGGTATAGGTATCATGTGCATGTGCATTCATTACATCACGGCATGATCTAAAGTAGATCGTTATTACTCATATTAGGTTGCGGCTAGTGTTCCCGCCTTGTTGTCCCGATCATTTCATCACATTGTGCTATCACTTCAGGTGAGTTTTCATAGCCCCGTTTTAATTCAATATTTTGATTTCAAATCCCACGGGGGAGAATACATTGCATCACTTATTTTTGTACATGCCAAAGTATTAAATTCCTTACATTGCTTAAGTTGCCTTATTACCACGTCATGACAAGTCCCCTTTATTATCATGGACCGTTAATTAATCTACAAGCGAGAGTGAGTGAATAGATCTATTAAGGGTGACTCCTCCATTCGTGTTTGGGTTTCTCCAACGGGTACGAATGCATTTCATGTCTAATATATTAGAGTGTCTGGTAAACACTCATTTGGGGCCAAGTAACGTCTAGCTTCGGGGTCATGAGCTTAAGAGCCAATGTATTACTTTTGACATTTTGTCGGTTTACTTTATACTTGTGGCCAATGTACATACGATTTAACTTACAAACCTATGATTATTCACCAACACTATTGTTGACCGTTTTCGCAATGTATTTTCAGGTAACTAAGACATATTCTTCATGACATGCATGGAGTCATATCATTGAGTAACAAGGATGACGCGTCTCATTTTGGATTTTCATGCACTTATGAACTATCGTTTGATTGTACTAAACTTATTTCTGCAAACTTTTCAAGACTTTGGGACCTATGTTTTGTAACTCTGAATATTTTAAATGAATCAAACGATGTATTTTCAAAACGACACTTTAGGTCGTTCAATATAACTGTAACTGTGGTGCTATGACAGTCACCCCCAGGTATTCCATTCCGATGTCATTCAGGTATTTTGGGGGTGTTACAGTTGTGGTGGTGCTGGTGGTGGTTGCTGCTAGTGGTGGCTAGTTGTGGTTGTGGTGGTGTTTGGTGGTGGTGGTGGTTGTGGCTGGTGGTGGTAATGGCTAATAGTGGTGGTGGTGGCTGGTGGTGGTTGCTGGTGGTGGTGGTGGCTGGTGGTTGTGGTGGTGGTGGTGGCTGGTTGTGGTGGTGGTGGTGGCAGGTTGTGGTGGTGGTGGTGGTGGTTGCTGGTGGTGGTGGCAAGTTGTGGTTGTGGTGGTGTCTGGTGTGGTGGTAGTGGTTGTGGCTGGTGGTGGTAGTGGTTGATGGTGGTGGTGGTGGCTGGTGGTGGTTGCTGCTGGTGGTGGTGGCTGGTGGTTATGGTGGTGGTGGTGGTGGCTGGTGGTTTAGTCCGTTTTCATCGGTTTCCATCCGTTTTTACCCATTTTTGTTTGTTTTTGCACGTTTTTTTGTTTAATTAATCACCCGAATAAAAATATAATCGATTTAATGAAACTGAACTTATCCAACAACACGATTTACACGTTTTGTCCCTTTTCATCAGTTTCCATCCGTTTTTACCGAATTTTGTTCGTTTTTAACACGTTTTTTTGTTTAATTAATCACCCGAATAAAAATATAACCGATTTAATGAAACTAAACTAATCTAACAACGCGATTTATGCGTTTAGTCCGTTTTCATCGGTTTCCATTCGTTTTTACCCATCTTTGTTTGTTTATACACGTTTTTTATGTGTTATCACACGAATAAAAATATAACCGATTTAATGAAACCGAACTAATCGAACAACACGATTTACACGTTTTGTCCCTTTTCATCAGTTTCCATCTGTTTTTACCCAATTTTGTTTGTTTTTTACACGTTTTTGTGTTTAATTAATCACCCGAATAAAACTATATATGATTTAACGAAACTGAACTAATCAAAGTACACGATTTACACGTTTAGTCTGTTTTCATCTGTTTTTACCAAATTTTGTTTGTTTTTACACATTTTTTATGTGGTATGACCCGAATAAAAATATAAGCGATTTAATGAAACCGAACTAATCCAACAACACGATTTACATGTTTAGTCCCTTTTCATCGATTTCCATCCATTTTTACCCATTTTTGTTTGGTTTTACACGTTTTTGTGTTTAATTAATCACCCGAATAAAAATATAACCGATTTAATGAAACTGAACTAATCCAACAATACAATTTACATGTTTAGTCTGTTTCCATCCGTTTTTACACATTTTTGTTTGTTTTTACACGTTTTTTATGTGTTATAACCCGAATAAAAATATAACCGATTTAATGAAACCGAACTAATCCAACAACACGATTTACACGTTTAGTCCGTTTTCATCGGTTTCCATCCGTTTTTACCCATTTTTGTTTGTTTTTACACGTTTTTGTGTTTAATTAATCAACCGAATAAAAATATAACTGATTGAATGAAACTGGACTAATCCAACAACACGATTTACACGTTTAGTCTGTTTTCATCCATTTCCATCCGTTTTTACCGATTTTTGTTTGTTTATACACGTTTTTTATGTATTATGACCCGAAAAAAAATATAACGGATTTAATGAAACCGAACTAATCCATCAACACGATTTATATGTTAAGTCCATTTTCATCAGTTTTCATCCATTTTTACCCAATTTTGTTTGTTTTTTATACGTTTTTATGTTTAATTAATCACCCGAATAAAAATATATCCTATTTAATGAAACTGAACTAATCCAACAACACGATTTACACGTTTAGTCCGTTTTCATACGTTTTTACCCATTTTTTGTTTGTTTTTACACGTTTTTTATGTGTTATGACCCGAATAAAAATATAACCGATTTAATGATACCGAACTAATCCAACAACACGATTTACACGTTTAGTCCCTTTTCATCCGTTTCCATACATTTTTACCCATTTTTTTTTTGTTTTTATACGTTTTTTATGTGTTATGACCCGAATAAAAATATAACCGATTTAATGAAACCGAACTTATCAAACAACACGATTTACACGTTGAGCCCCTTTTCATACGTTTTCATACGTTTTTACCCTTTTTTTTGTTTTTACACGTTTTTTATGTGTTGTGACCCGAATAAAAATATAACTGATTTAATGAAACCGAACTAATCTAACAACACGATTTACAGATTTAGTCCCTTTTCATCCGTTTCCATACATTTTTACCCATTCTTTTTACACGTTTTTTATGTGTTATGACCCGAATAAAAATATAACCGATTCAATGAAACCGAATTAATCCAACAACACGATTTACACGTTTAGTCTCGTTTCATCCGTTTTCATACGTTTTTACCCATTTTTGTTTGTTTTTACACGTTTTTTATGTGTTACGACCCGAATAAAAATATAACCAATTTTATGAAACCGAACTAATCCAACAACACGATTTACACGTTTAGTCCCTTTTCGTCCGTTTCCATCCGTTTTTACCCATTTTTGTTTGTTTTTACACGTTTTTTATGTGTTATGACCCGAATAAAAATATAACCGATTTTTTATAAACTTTTTAAGTCTTTCATTTATAACTTTCAGCTTAAATATTTTTATTTGTGTTGTATAATATTTGATGAAAATTATATGAATGAAAATACATTTAAAACACAATCCATCCATCTAAAAGTATTATATAACACAAGATAGAAAACTTAAGGTGAAAGTTGTAAAAGAAATAATTAAAGGGTAAAACAACAACAATATTGGGACTTAGTATTTATCATCATCTATGAGAATTTCATTATATGCGACATTAAAATTCAATATATATTTTGTTCATTTATATACATTTGAGTTTTATGGAATTTGAAATTGCTTTTTGTTTTTAATTCTGTTTTATTTATATACTAGCAGTAGTAACTCTGATCCAGCAGTACTAACATAGTACTAGCAATACTAACATTATTGGTCACTCTTTTCTTTAATTCGATGTGTGACTAAATATTACCAAATGCCACACAAATTAACAATTCATGTGACTATTGGATTAACATTAGTCACACAGAACACATATGTCTCCATTTTAAACAGCATATGGTCACACTTATTAACACTTTTGGCCACTGTTTGCTTAATTGTATGTGACTAAATACCCAAAAAAAAAACATGCCTCGTGTGACTAAATATTACAAAAGGCCACACAAACATAAAATTCATGTGGCCATTGGATTATCAATAGTCACACAAAATACACATTTCTTTATTTTAAACAGCATATGATCACATTTATTAACGATTTTAGCCACTTTTGCTTAATTGTATATGACTAAATACCCAAAAAAACATGGTTTGTGTGACTAAATATTACAAAAGGCCACACAAACATAAACTTCATGTGGCCATTGGATGATCAATAGTCACACAAAATACACATTTCTTCATTTTAAACAGCATATGGTCACACTTATTAACGCTTTTGGCCACTGTTTGCTTAATTGTATGTGACTAAATACCCAAAAGAAACATGTTTTATATGACTAAATATTACAAAAGGCCACGCAAATATAAACTTCATGTGGCCATTGGATGATCAATAGTCACACAAAATACACATTTCTTTACTTTAAACAGCATATGGTCACACTTATTAACACTTTTGGCCATTGTTTGCTTAATGGTATGTGACTAAATACCCAAAACAAACATGCTTTGTGTGACTAAATATTACAAAAGGCCATGCAAACAAAAACTTCATGTGGCCTGATTGGGGCTAAACCAGTCAGATATTATTGACCAAGGTCAACAAGTTAAAGACAGCTCAGTTCCCATTCTTCGTGGATAGTATAGTGTGTCCCCGGGTCGTTATGTCCCAGCGAGATTGCAATTGTGTTTTGGAAAACGTTTTTGAGAATGAGTGGCACTGAGGACAGTAGCCAAGATGATTGGGAATTAATTTTGCTACTGATATTTGGTATTTGCACAATTATTAACAATTAACAGATATACAGATATATTCACAAATTCACAACTTTGGATTCAAATTACAGTCAGAAAAAGTGGGATTTGAACAATTACAAACTACAGGGGGTGCAAGTGAAACTTTTTAAAACTTAAAATTAAAAGAAAATTTAAAATGAAAATGAAATTATTAAATTGATTATTTTAATATTTAAATATTACTTAATTAATTAAAACTATTTTAAATAGTAATTTAAACCTAATTTAAATTAACTAAAAATTATAAAGATTACAAATTAAACTAAAAACTTGCAAAAATAATTTCTAAACCTTAAAATGAACTTAAAGAAAGTATAAAAAATAAAAATAAATATTTTTGTCTTTTTATGAGTTTTCTATTAATTAAAAACTAATTAAACTATTTTAAATTACTAATAATACCTAAATGACTTAGAAAATTATGGAAAAATTTATAAAACTAATTAACCATCACAGGGATCCTAAAAAATTATAAAAAGTTTCTAAAAATTATTTTTAAACTATTTTACTAATTAATTACTTATTAATTAATTTAAATCTAATTTAAATAAATTATATGAGAAAATTGAAAAATGAATAGTGGAAATTATGAAACTAATTTCTAAAAGTCTTAAGTAATTTATAAAACCTAAAAAAAAATATAAAAAACTACTGTTGTTAATTAAATTTAAGAAAACTATTTAATTACTAATATTACCTAATTAATTATTTAAACTATTTTTATTTCTAATAATTAGTAAACTGATAAAGAAAAATCTGAGAAAATTATTACAAATTTAAGAAAATTATGAAAATGGTGAAGTGCTTATTAATAAGCTAAAAAGAAAAATGAAAAAGATAGAATCTATTAAATAGAAGCTATCACTAATTTTAAATTTGGGTTTTTTTGGTGTTTTTCTTTTTGACAGATAAAAATAAGATGAAAATAGGAAACTTTTACAAAACAACTTTTTCAAAAGCTTAAAAATAAGCTGTGTGCACCCCCTTTTGTCAAACAGTGGACTAAATGGCTTATTAGGACTTGTGATTTTGTGAAAAGCTATTCAAATGAGCAAATAAGCTACCACAGATGTATATCAACTTTAAATAGGACAAAATTTACAAATAAGCACTTTGGATAAGCTGTTGGTAAGCAAATAAGCACTTAAGTGGTTATGAGGCCAAAACAGGCCAAACTCAGGGGTTTTGGACCTCTGTGGGGTCCACAAAAGAGATCAGTGGTCCAAAATGAAACTTGAAATATGAAGGTGGACTGGGAGGCTTTAAAATAAGCCAATAAGCAGGGCTTATGGCTTATTAATTAGCTCTGGGTGGGTCTTGGAAATTGGGGTCACACACTGAGTAGTCAGTGTTTACTCAGGAATTGATCTAACTTAAAGGCAATTGCAGCCCTATCAAATAAGCTCACAATGGTGAAATAAGCTCAGAAACTCAAAGCTGGGCTTATGGGGTTTCTAAAAAGCTAAAAAGCTAGGGGTGGGTCCCACTGGGTGAGTCACAAAACTACTTGGAAAATAGGTCTTAAACCTGTGCACATGGCAATGGCTTGCCCTGCAGGTTAAAAGAAGTAAGTGTACAAGCTACATTAAAAATCCCACAAATAAGCTAAACCTAGATTCTTGAAGCTTAGGTGATAGATTTTAATCTCTGAAAGTTTGAAAGCCTGAATAAATTCACAAAATTCTAGAAAAATCCTTGAAAATTTGGTTTTCTGCCTAAGTATACCATTTTGACTTTTCAAGATATTGCTAAGTTGACTAAAGTGAACTTTGATCTTGATTTTCTTATTGAAATGGACTAATTAAGCTAGAATAAGACTATTTTAAGCTAAACCACTCATGAGTGAATGCATTTGGGGCATATGCCACACTTAATCCAACACAGAGGGATAATTTGGCCTTGTGATGCTTGATTTTGACTTTTTTATGAATAAGACTTAGGTTTTATGGTTGTTCTGAGCTATTATGAACCTAGGTAACTTGTTTAAACGAAGAACAATAACAAATAACCACTTGAGCATCTAGGATCTCACTGATCCAAACACCCCTTAATGGTTGACTGATTTGTGATTTGTGAAGTAAAAAGGTGTTAGGGCTTATGAACCTGATCAACAATGACTTTTTATGATATATTAAGTCTAAATAAGCACTTAGAAACAGGTGACAACCACAAATGATCAAGAGTACTAATTATGCTACTTTAACTGCCAAAATAAGATATCAAAGCAACTAAGGTTTCCAATAAACAAGACACTAATTTTACACTAGATTATCACTACTCAACACCAAATTAACACAGAAAAGCTACTTAAACAACTAAATAAGCAATGCTACAGTAAAAATCAAGAATTGAGTTTTCAAGACCTTACAATGTGCATTCGTGCTTATACCAAGAACCAAGAACCTCAAAATCAATCCTATAGGTCTTCCACAAGACCACTAACCCAGGGCCATCCAAGATTTACCCTGCTCCAGTGTTCATCTTCAAAAATCTGCAACTTTGACTTTGGTTGACTGATTTTGTATT
Source organism: Artemisia argyi (assembly GCA_030686995.1). NCBI lineage: Eukaryota > Viridiplantae > Streptophyta > Magnoliopsida > Asterales > Asteraceae > Artemisia > Artemisia argyi. The sequence continues at coordinate 91,574,034 of CM060701.1, read as the reverse complement.
TTTGATTTTCTTATATCTAAGCAGTACTGAAAATAACTTATACGACCTAAAATTATTAAAATTAAGCTAACACCACTTCTTCTTGGACTTCTCTTCTATTTATAGGCCACCATTAGGGTACTTGCATCCCTCTGATCATTTCCCATCATTAATTTTGGCCATTGGATCACTGAGAAGCTCTAATCACCTGCCACGTGTTTTGGCGGGAAAATTGGTTTGATACCAATTTGCTTCTGTTTTGCGTGGAGGGGTGGGGGAGCATTTATTGTGGTTTGTTTGTTAGGTGGATGTGATGGGGAGAGTGGGTTGGGCGGTGGAACAAGTGGGATGGAGGAGAAAACTAGGGTGGTTTCTAGGGTGGTTTTGAGTGAGAGGGAAGAGGGAAGGGGTGGTGGTTTTGACCGGGTTGACTCAGGGTCAAACTTTGACCCTGATATTATATCAAAGGTGTGTGTTAGGCTGGGGATCACATGGGCCAGAAATAAAAAGGGAATTGGGCTTGGTGTTTGGATTGGATTTGTGTTTTGGTTTGGTAATAATTTAAGGGTCCGGTTTGGTTTAAAGTATCACAAGGACCAATTTTGTAATTGTCCGAAAGTTTGGGGGTGTGTTTTGGCATTCTTCCAAAGTTTTTCACAAGGGTATTTTCTGCCAATGATGAATAGTACATGGACCTTAGATGATTTTTCCACTTTTAAATTTCCAGGGACTATTTCCGCCAAACTTTCAAACTCCAGGGACCAAATATGTAATTTCACAAAACTTGCCAATCAAGGACCATTCCTGCCATATATGAGAAGTACAAGGACAAAATTTGTTTTTCTCAAAGTTTTAATATCCCAGGGACCATTTTTGTCATTTTTCAAAGTTCAGGGACTAAACTTGACATTTTGTGAAACTTTGCACCAAAGGACTAATTATGTAACTTTTTGATTTAAAAGGACCTTTGGTGACATTTTCAAGTTTTTAGAATAACCTTTGACAACTTTTGAAAGATGAGGGACTGAAACTGCCAATTATGCAAACTTTGCACGTTTTTCACATGTTTTTGATTATTTTGCATCTGAAACATATAAAACACATTCCTGGGATATTTTCACTATTTTGATGCAATATTGAGTGTTTTTAGATGTTTTGGTAGCTCGGAATAGGTAAAAATGATGAGTGTTTGAGAACTCATCAATCCCCCACACTAAAACATTGCTAGTCCCTAGCAATCTTTTGAGAAAAACTTGTTGGATTTGAAAACTCTTTACCAAAAGCCATCACTTCTGGAGTAGCCAGATGTATCGATTCAAGTAAGAACTATGGTCCACCTGATAACCATGTGATTTTGAGCAAACCACCAGCTCTCAACGAATTTGATTAGTCTTTACCAAAAGCCGTTTGCTTCTAGACTAGCCAACTCTTTTTGGACTAAGTCAACATCTTGGTGAGCTGATTACCAATTATGGTTTTTTCACGGCCTTTACCATAAGCCATAATCTTGCGGGCTAGCCAACTCATTCACTTTATGGGATATGGCGAGTTGATTTACCATACAATTTTGGGCAAATTGCAAGCCATCAACGGATTTGAGATATCTTTACCAAGAGCCGTTTGCTCCTGGATTAGCCAATCCTTTTGTCATTTAGACATGGCGGACTGATAACCACAAAAAAATTTTGAAGCACAAGTGAAAAAAAAAATTAATTTTGGCCAAAAACGGGGGTACTAGATGGTAAAATGTGATAAAATTCGCTAGAATTTCCCCCCCACACTTAGAATTGAATATTGTCCTCAGTATTCAAAGTCCCGGCTATTATGCCGATTCTCTGAACGGAAAAAGCTAATATTCGAAATTAACTATGGAAATATCGTTTTTATTTTTCACTTTATTTATATGTACATATATACATTTTTTTTATGAAACTTATATACATATTTACTTTTCAAAAGGTGGGGGACGGCCACTCCCCCACACTAGAGTGGTAGAAAGTAGAAAGAAGTCAGAGATATGGGTGAAAACCCATATATTTTGCTAATTTTTGTTCACCGAGTCACTAGCTTGACTCGATCCCCGAATTCATTGGTGCATGGGGAAAGTTTGGAGATCCGGGACAACCATGGATGGTATGTCCTCTCCAAAATAGTGTTTCAAACGATGACCATTCACTTTGAAGTTGGGACCTTTGGGTTGAGATAACTCAACAGTCCCGTATGGATATACTTTTGCTACGGTGAATGGTCCAGTCTAACGGGTTTTTAATTTCCCCGAGAAGATCTTTAACCTTGAATTGAAAAGAAGGACTCTGTCACTGACGTTGAAAACGCGGTTCTTAATCTTGGAGTCGTGAATCTTCTTTGTCTTTTCTTTGTAGATCAAAGAGTTCTCGTAGGCTTGATCACGAAGTTCGTTTAATTCATTGAGTTGAACCTTACGGTGATCACCCGCTTTATGAAGGTCGTAGTTTGCATGTTTCAAGGCCCAGTAGGCTTTGTGCTCGAGCTCGATCGGTAAATGACACGCCTTCCCGTATACAAGCTTGTAGGGAGTACACCTGATGGGTGTTTTGTAAGCTGTACGGAAGGCCCAGAGTGCATCATCTAGTTTATCTGACCAGGAAGCACGGTTTTCACCTACGGTCCTCTCAAGAATCCGTTTAATACCACGGTTTGAAACCTCCACCTGCCCACTTGTTTGTGGGTGATACGCGGTAGAAAGACGATGAGTAACACCGTACTTAAGCATGACTTTTGCGAATTGATCATTGCAAAAGTGTGTACCGCGATCACTAATGATGGCACGGGGAGTTCCAAAACGAGCAAAGAGGGATTTCAAAATTTTTACAACAACTCGGGCATCGTTGGTGGGTAAGGCCTTTGCCTCAACCCATTTTGACAAGTAGTCAACAGCCACGAGAATGTATTTGTTTCCATGAGAAGGTGGGAATGGCCCCATAAAATCAATGCCCCAGACGTCAAAGATTTCACAAACTTGAATGGCATTTTGTGGCATTTCGTTCTTTTGTGAAATATTCCCGTGACGCTGACAAGCATCACAAGCTTTGACTAACTCGTGGGCATCCTTATAGATCGTGGGCCAATAGAAACCGGAATCAAACACCTTTTTAGCGGTGTAGTTAGGACTATGGTGGCCCCCGGTGGGTCTAGCATGGCAAGCCTTGAGAATATCAGCGGCTTCCTGTTCGTAAACACATCGCCTGATGACTTGATCGGCACAGATTTTGAAGAGATAGGGGTCGTCCAAGAAGTAATGTTTAACGTCTTTGAAGAATTTGTTCTTCTGTTGGGACGTCATCCCTTTCACGATGAAGTTACCCGCATGGTAATTTGCAAAGTCGGAAAACCATGGGGTAGTAGAGTCACCACGAAAAGCAACCGCATTGAGTGTCTCGAGAGGAAATGTTTCATTTATTTCCTATTTCTCGGACACATCCTGGTGAGGGTTTTCTAATCGTGAGAGATGATCGGCAGCAAGGTTCTCGGCTCCTTTTTTATCACGGATAATGATATCAAATTCTTGGAGGAGGAGAACCCAACGGAGTGGTGTAATGACTTTGAGCCTCGGTCATAGTTTTGCTTGCGTAGTGTATAGGCTAAAAGTATTTTGCTTTTCGTTGCCCGAAGACCGCACCTATGGCAAAATCACTAGCATCGCACATAAGCTCAAAAGGTAGGTCCCAATCGGGGGCAACAAGAATCGGTGCCTCGGTAAGCTTTTTCTTTAATGTTTCAAAAGCTTCGATGCACTCAGGAGAGAAGATGAAAGGAGCATCCTTCTCGAGGAGATGGGTCATAGGCCGGGCAATCTTAGAGAAATCTTGGATAAACCTACGGTAGAAGCCGACATGACCCAAAAAGCTCCTAACACCTTTAACGGTGGTGGGATGAGGTAATTTAGCGATGACATCTATTTTGGCTTTGTCAACCTCAATCCCGTTCTTTGAAATTTTATGGCCGAGGACAATGCCCTCTTTAACCATAAAATGGCTCTTCTCCCAGTTGAGACTTAAATCCGTTTCTTTGCAACGTTTAAGCATCTGTTCCAAGTGGGAGAGACAAGACTGGAATGAATCCCCGATGACTGAAAAGTCATCCATAAACACCTCCATGGTTTTCCCGATCATGTCGGAAAAGATTGACATCATGCACCTTTGGAACGTGCCTGGTGCATTACATAAGCCGAAAGGCATACGTCTGTAGGCAAAAGTTCCGTAGCGGCATGTGAAGATAGTTTTCTCTTGATCCTGTGGATCAATGGGGATTTGGAAGTAACCCGAGAAACCATCGAGGAAACAGTAGTATTCATTCCCCGCTAGTCTTTCGAGCATCTGGTCCATAAAAGGCAGAGGAAAATGGTCTTTACGGGTGGCTTCATTCAACTTTCGATAGTCAATACATACTCGCCAACCCGTGACCAAATGAGTTGGAATCAACTCGTTATCCTCGTTGGTGACAACGGTTATGCCACCCTTTTTAGGAACACAATGAATTGGGCTAACCCAAGGACTGTCAAATATAGGGTAAATTAATCCGGCATCAAGAAGTTTTAGAACCTCTTGTTTGATAACTTCGTGGATTTTGGGATATACCCTTCTCTGTTGTTGCACTGCTGGCTTAAAGTCATCCTCCATTAAGATTTTGTGTGTACAAAAGTCCGGGCTAATACCCTTTATGTCGGAGAGTTTCCAAGCATTTGCTTGCTTGTGTGACTTAAGAACCTTTAGGAGTGCAGCCTTTTCCAACCCCATGAGGAATTGAACTATCCTGAGCAAGAAAAGACTCGACCTCTTCCAAAAGGAAGTCACTTCCCTCAAACGGAGTGAGAGAAGGGGAAGAGTCGGATATGATAGGCTCAGAAGAAAGAGTGGTACTGCCGCTTGCTGAGAAACCGAGGACTTCTTGAGAATACTCCTCTGATGCAACATCGATGATGTCAATTCGGTTAACCATTTCAGCGTCATAGTTGGAGGAGTATGTTGAAGTCTGATCAAGATTGAATGTGATGGCTTCACCACCAACACGTAGAGTGATTTCTTCTTCGAATACATCGATTAGAGCACGACCCGTTCTTAAGAATCCCCTCCCGAGAATGAGAGGAACTCTTGGGTCAGCATCGAAATCAACAATCACAAAATCTGCCAGAAAATAGAACATTCCTACTTTCACAAAGATATCTTCAGCAATGCCTAGAGGATGAGATATAGTACGGTCTGCAAGCTCGAGAGTCATGCAGGTAGTAGTAAGAGCAGGGAGAGAGAGTCTCTTCCAAACTGTGTAAGGCATAAGGTTAATGCTTGCACCAAGATCGGCCAAGGCAAAGCATTCAACCATCCCCGGGAAAATGCAAGGAATGAGAAATTTCCCGGGATCTCCAAGCTTTTTAGGATGCTTTTTCAAGAGCACTGCTGAGCAATGCTCGTTCAGTGGAGTTTTTGCCATCTCACAGAGTTTTTCTTTGTTGCTTATCAGATTTTTGATTGTTGAAGCAAATTTAGGTATGAGAAGAAAAGCATCCACGAAGCTAATATCGAAATGTAACTCTTGGAAAATTTGATAAAATTTTTCCATCTGATGATTAGCTCTTTCGCGGTTCTTTTGATCATTCAAACGTGAAGGATATGGAATTGAAGGCTTAGGATCGTTCTTTGGAATTTCATCAGAACTTTCAGGAGGATCAAATACAACTTTCGACTTACGAGTCGGGACCGGGACAACTTGAGGGTGGACGTTGTTGGTACCTCCGTTATTAGTAGGAAGTACCATGTCCGTGGTAACCTCAGGCTCACGTTCCGCTACCTTGGTAGGAGGAGAAGAAGAGGTAGAGGGAATCGTGGGTCCATTGTATGATACCCCACTTCGGGTAGTGATCGCTTTAACATCGCCCCTCGGGTTAGCGATCATGTTGCTCGGTAGTGTACCCGGGCTCGAGGGTCGATCATTTAAAGACTTCTGAAGCTCAGAGATCTTGCTGATCAATAACCGATTCGTTGCCTCTTGTGCTTTCATGAATTGTTTTAGCACTTCATCGGAGGAAGACGAGGGTGGAACAACATTTTGATTTTGATTAGGAAAATTTTGAACACGGTTGTTTTGAAAATTCCCTTGGTTTTGATTGTTGTTACCCTGAAAATTATTTCTCTGATTGAAATTACCCTGATTGTAATTCCCTTGATTTTGGTTTCTTTGAAAATTTCCTTGAAAACCTTGATTTTGATTGCCATTTTGAAAATTGTTTTGATTAAAATGACCTTGATTTTGGTTCGGGTTTTGGAAATTTGGGTTTTGACCTTGGTTAAAATCTCCTCGATTCTGATTCGAGTTACAGTTTTGATTTTAGTTAAAACCGGGAGGTCCGAGAAAATTGTTGGAACGATAGCTCAAGAGATTACGGTCCCCTTGTGGTTGGTAAGAATTACCCCCCATGTTGTAGGAACCTTGAGCAGCATAAACGTTCTCTTGAGGAAAACCAGCAGTAGCTGGTCACTCGGAATAAAGATGTGGGCCTCCACAAGTTTCACAACTTCGGGCCACGGCTTTCACTTGCTGATTTTGAACCTGATTTTGCATAGTTTGGTTCATCCTCAACACAGCCGTAGAGATATCATCCATCTTTTTGGTGAGAGCAATTATTTCAGGAGATGATGATGAAGGAATAACTGATTTACATGACTCATCCCTCTCCGCAGAGGAATCCCAAAAGTTATGGTGGGCAGTCATGTTCTCAATCAGATCATAGCATTCTTCGGGGCGCCTTTTCATAAAGGTCCCACCAGCAGCAACATTGAGAATATCCCGGTGCCTCAATGTCAGACCATTATAGAAGGTATCTATGATGGTAACTTGTAACATATTGTGGTTAGGGCACCGATCAATGTCTAGCTTATAACGTTCCCAAGCCTCAAATAGAGACTCATCGGGACGTTGCCGGAAGTTGCTGATATCATTTCATAACTTGGTAACCATGGAAGGTGGAAAATATTTTGCTAAAAACTTGGTTACCGTTTCATCAAAGGTACGAATAGAATTCTTTGGGAGTCGGTCAAACCATGCAGTGGCATGATAGATGAGAGAATAGGGGAAGAGATACAGCCGGAGGGCATCATCGGTGACACCATGCTGTTTCATGCTTTGGGTGACGGTAAGGTATTTATCAAGATGCTTGTTAGCATCGTCACCTGGTAATCCGTGAAATTGACACGAATTCTGGAGTTGTTGGATCATGTGGTGCTTGAGGCCAAAGTCCGTAGCCTCAATAGTGAGTGGTGCAATAGGTCCGCCCCTCCCTTGCATAGTAGGCTGGCACAACTCCTCCATCGTTCGAAGATCGGGAGCTGGCTCATTCCTGGGAGGGTCAGGGGGTGGTGGTGGTGGCCCATCGGCCATTTCGGTTTTTGGTTCTTCAATAACAGTACATACCTCGGGTACGTTTTTCTGATTTTTATGCTTTGTTTGTGACCGAGTGCGCATGCACTAAAAACAATTTTTCAAAACAAGATCGAGGCAAAACCGCAGTGAACTTAAACCAATAATCACAAGTGAATGGCTCCTCTAAAAAAGGTACACCACTCACAGGGATACAAAGGCAAGTTTTAATCTTAAGTTTGGGAACTTATTATGTCCACACCCCCAGTTGGTAGGTGTTCTGCCTTGATTTTCGGTGGTAAGATTTTATGTATTTATTAACAGAAAAATTGTTTTTGGCTTATGGGTGTGTGTGCAGAAAACTTTGGGAAATATTTTTGGAACTGATTCGTTAACCGAAATCGTTCTTTTAAGATTACTCGCAGGCTGGCGGGAGGAAATAATGGATTCCTCTTCAGTTCGCAATTTAATGTCAGAACTTACCTTATACCAACTGTTTCAGGTTGTAATCTTAAAGAAAAACGAAGTAATTTAACTTCACAGTTTGTTTTGTTGTTTTTGATTTTTTTTTGGTGTTGTTAACACTTCAGGAAAAGTGTTAATGAACTTTTTGATATGATTGATGTTTTTACAAAAACTTTTTTACAAATTGTGTGAAATTTGTATAGGGAGGGTTTTGAAAACCACTAAACTTAAAACGATTTTTAAAACACACAACAACCTCCCCGGCAGCGGCGCCAAATTTTGATTGGGGCTAAACCAGTCAGATATTATTGACCAAGGTCAACAAGTCAAAGACAGCTCAGTTCCAATTCTCTGTGGATAATATAGTGTGTCCCCGGGTCGTTATGTCCCAGCGAGATTGCAATGGTGTTTTGGAAAACGTTTTTGAGAATGAGTGGCACTGAAGACAGTAGCCAAGATGATTGGGAATTGATTTTGCTAGTGATATTTGGTATTTGAACAATTATTAACAATTAACAGATATACAGATATATTCACAAATTCACAACTGTGGATTCAAATTACAGACAGAAAAAGTGGGATTTGAACAATTACAAACTACAGGGGGTGCAAGTGAAACTTTTTAAAACTTAAAATTAAAAGAAAATTTAAAATGAAAATGAAATTATTAAATTGATTATTTTAATATTTAAATATTACTTAATTAATTAAAACTATTTTAAATAGTAATTTAAACCTAATTTAAATTAACTAAAAATTATAAAGATTACAAATTAAACTAAAAACTTGCAAAAATAATTTCTAAACCTTAAAATGAACTTGAAGAAAGTATAAAAAATAAAAATAAATATTTTTGTCTTTTTATGAGTTTTCTGTTAATTAAAAACTAATTATATTAATTAAACTAATTAAACTATTTTAAATTACTAATAATACCTAAATGACTTAGAAAATTATGGAAAAATTTATAAAACTAATTAACCATCACAGGGATCCTAAAAAATTATAAAAAATTTCTAAAAATTATTTTTAGACTATTTTACTAATTAATTACTTATTAATTAATTTAAATCTAAGTTAACTAAATTAAATGAGAAAATTGAAAAATTAATAGTGGAAATTATGAAACTAGTTTCTAAAAGTCTTAAGTAATTTATAAAACCTAAAAAAAATATAAAAAACTATTGTTGTTAATTAAAATTTAAGAAAACTATTTAATTACTAATATTACCTAATTAATTATTTAAACTATTTTTAATTCTAATAATTAGTAAACTGATAAAGAAAAATCTGAGAAAATTATTACAAATACGTAAAGGTAAAAGAAAATTATGAAAATGGTGAAGTGCTTATTAATAAGCTAAAAAGAAAAATGAAAAAAAATAGAATCTATTAAATAGAAGCTATCACTAATTTTAAATTTGGGTTTTTTTTTGGTGTTTTTCTTTTTGATAGATAAAAATAAGATGAAAATAGGAAACTTTTACAAAAAAAAAATTCCAAAAGCTTAAAAATAAGCTGTGTGCACCCCCTTTTGTCAAACAGTGGACTAAATGGCTTATTAGGACTTGTGATTTTGTGAAAAGCTATTCAAATGAGCAAATAAGCTACCACAGATGTGTATCAACTTGAAATAGGACAAAATTCACAAATAAGCACTTTAGATAAGCTGTTGGTAAGCAAATAAGCACTTAAGTGGTTATGAGGCCAAAACAGGCCAAACTCAGGGGTTTTGGACCTCTGTGGCGTCCATAAAAGAGATCAGGGGTCCAAAATGAAACTTGAACTATGAAGGTGGACTGGGAGGCTTTAAAATAAGCCAATAAGCAGGGCTTATGGCTTATTAATTAGCTCTGGGTTGGTCTTGGAAATTGGGGTCACACACTGAGTAGTCAGTGTTTACTCAGGAATTGATCTAACTTAAAGGCAATTGCAGCCCTATCAAATAAGCTCACAATGGTGAAATAAGCTCAGAAACTCAAAGCTGGGCTTATGGGGTTTCTAAAAAGCTAAAAAGCTAGGGGTGGGTCCCACTGGGTGAGTCACCAAACTACTTGGAAAATAGGTCTTGAACCTGTGCACAAGGCAATGGCTTGCCCTGCAGGTTAAAAGAAGTAAGTGTACAAGCTACAATAAAAATCCCACAAATAAGCTAAACCTAGATTCTTGAAGCTTAGGTGATAGATTTTAATCTCTGAAAGTTTGAAAGCCTGAATAAATTCACAAAATTCTTGAAAAATCCTTGAAAATTTGGTTTTCTGCCTAAGTATACAATTTTGACTTTTCAAGATATTGAGCTAAGTTGACTAAAGTGAACTTTGATCTTGATTTTCTGATTGAAATGGGCTAATTAAGCTAGAATAAGACTATTTTAAGTTAAACCACTTATGAGTGAATGGATTTGGGGCATATGCCACACTTAATCCAACACAGAGGGATACTTAGGCCTTGTGATGCTTGATTTTGACTTTTTTCTGAATAAGACTTAGGTTTTATGGTTGTTTTGAGCTATTATGAACCTAGGTAACTTGTTTAAACCAAAAACAATAACAAATAACCACTTGAGCACCTAGGATCTCACTGATCCAAACACCCCTTAATGGTTGACTTATTTGTGATTTGTGAAGTAAAAAGGTGTCAGGGCTTATGAACCTTATCAACAATGACTTTTTATGATATATTAAGTCTAAATAAGCACTTAGAAACAGGTGACAACTACAAATGATCAAGAGTACTAATTATGCTACTTTAACTGCCAAAATAAGATATCAAAGCAACTAAGGTTTCCAATAAACAAGACACTAATTTTACACTAGATTATCACAACTCAACACCAAATTAACACAGAAAAGCTACTTAAACAACTAAATAAGCAATGCTACAGTAAAAATCAAGAATTAAGTTTTCAAGGCCTTACAATGTGCATTCCAGCTTATACCAAGAACCAAGAACCTCAAAATCAATCCTATAGGTCTTCCACAAGACCACTAACCCAGGGCCATCCAAGATTTACCCTGCTCCAGTGTTCATCTTCAAAAACCTGCAACTTTGACTTTGGTTGACTGATTTTGTATTTTTGATTTTCTTATATCTAAGCAGTATTTTAGTGGTTTCTAAAAGCTTATTTAAGCTTTCTGGGAGCCTATATGAGCTTAAGAGTCCATGGATTCTACTAACAACAATAATACAGCTTTGATAAAAACTTGAAATAAATTGAAAATTGCACAATCTGAATTATAACTTGAAACTTGATTTTTATTAATAAGAAACTTCAAAGATACACTAGAAAGAGAGATTACACTAATTTGGAGTTGAATTACACAAAGATAAACTGAAAATAACTTATACGACCTAAAATTATTAAAATTAAGCTAACACCACTTCTTCTTGGACTTCTCTTCTATTTATAGGCCACCATTAGGGTACTTGCATCCCTCTGATCATTTCCCATCATTAATTTTGGCCATTGGATCATTGAGAAGCTCGAATCACCTGCCACGTGTTTTGGCGGGAAAATTGGTTTGATACCAATTTGCTTCTGTTTTGCGTGGAGGGTGGGGGAGCATTTATTGTGGTTTGTTTGTTAGGTGGATGTGATGGGGAGAGTGGGTTGGGCGGTGGAACAAGTGGGATGGAGGAGAAAACCAGGGTGGTTTCTGGGGTGGTTTTGAGTGAGAGGGAAGAGGGAAGGGGTGGTGGTTTTGACCGGGTTGACTCAGGGTCAAACTTTGACCCTGATATTATATCAAAGGTGTGTGTTGGGCTGGGGATCACATGGGCCAGAAATAAAAAGGGAATTGGGCTTGGTGTTTGGATTGGATTTGTGTTTTGGTTTGGTAATAATTTAAGGGTCCTGTTTGGTTTAAAGTATCGCAAGGACCAATTTTGTAATTATCTGAAAGTTTGGGGGTGTGTTTTGGCATTCTTCCAAAGTTTTTCACAAGGGTATTTTCTGCCAATGATGAATAGTACATGGACCTTAGATGATTTTTCCACTTTTAAATTTCTAGGGACTATTTCTGCCAAACTTTCAAACTCCAGGGACCAAATATGTAATTTCACAAAACTTGCCAATCAAGGACCATTCCTACTATATATGAGAAGTACAAGGACAAAATTTGTTTTTCTCAAAGTTTTAATATCCCAGGGACCATTTTTGTCATTTTTCAAAGTTTAGGGACTAAACTTGACATTTTGTGAAACTTTGCACCAAAGGACTAATTATGTAACTTTTTGATTTAAAAGGACCTTTGGTGACATTTTCAAGTTTTTAGAATAACCAGGGACTAGATTTGACAACTTTTGAAAGATGAGGGATTGAAACTGCCAATTATGCAAACTTTGTACGTTTTTCATCTGTTTTTGATTATTTTGCATCTGAAACATATAAAACACATTCCTGGGATATTTTCACTATTTTGATGCAATATTGAGTGGTTTTAGATGTTTTGGCAGCTCAGAATAGGTAAACATGATGAGTGTTTGAGCACTCATCATGGCCATTGGATGATCAATATTCACACAAAATACACATTTCTTCACTTTAAACAGCATATGGTCACACTTATTCTCACTTTTGGCCACTGCTTGCTTAATGGTATGTGACTAAATACCCAAGACAAACATGCTTTGTGTGATTAAATATTACAAAAGGCCACGCGAACATAAACTTCATGTGGCCATTGGATGATCAATAGTCACACAAAATACACATTTCTTTACTTTAAACAACATATGGTCACACTTACTCACACTTTTGGCGACTGCTTGCTTAATGGTATGTGACTAAATACCAAAAAAAAACATGCTTTGTGTGACTAAATATTACAAAAGGCCACGCAAACATAAACTTCATGTGGCCATTGGATGATCAATAATCACACAAAATACACATTTCTTCACTTTAAACAGCATATGGTCACACTTATTCACACTTTTGGCCACTTTGTGTTAAATTGTATGTGACTAACTCCAAAAAAATAATACCCATTGTTTGACTAAATCATCACAAATGTCACATTTATTGTATATTCAAGTGGCCATTGGATGATCAATAATCACACAAAATACACATTTCTTCACTTTAAACAGCATATGGTCACACTTATTCACACTTTTGGCCACTTTATGTTAAATTGTATGTGACTAACTCCAAAAAAATAATACCCATTGTTTGACTAAATCATCACAAATGTCACATTTATTGTATATTCAAGTGGCCATTTGATTATCAATAGTCACACAAAATACACATTTACTTGAATATATCATCTTAAATGTCACATATATTATATATTTATGTGGCCAAAGGACGAACAATAGTCACTCTCAAAAAACATTCGTGTGACTATAAGGTGTTTACGGTCACTGATAATGACTAATCCAACAAAACTTGTGCCTAATTTGTCACACATATTCGGGGTTTTAGTCACTCTTTTTCGATGGAAAAGGCCACGAACTCAACAATGTGACCATATGCCACCTACGGTGGCGGGACCTATGGTGACACACAATGAAAAAAACGTGTGTGACTATATGTATACCGTCACACATTTTTGGCGTGACCAATACAACTTTTTGTACCAGTGGAAGTACTTCCGCTCTTTGCCTCTTGGTCTTTGTAGCTTGTAATTGCTTTGTTACTATCTTGTCCATGAAGTTTCTTTCTACCTTTAGGTTCTGCTGTTTTCTTCCTGGCTTTGAAAACCCTTAGCATCATATGAGTACTGTGGTTCTCTTAGATGCCCGATGTATTGAGGGTTCCGCCTAGTATCTTTTGACCTTTGTAAGACCGGATTTTGCTGGTGCCCATGTGATGGATCTAAACACCTTGATCTGTGTTAGAATGATACTTTGAATATTACCACTAAGTATGCGGAATCTACTTAGCAATACTTAGAAGTTTGTATGTGAATGAAAACAGTTGTATATGAATGAAAATAATGAATGAGTCAAACTGTTAGCTCCAATATTATTAAGAATAATAATACGAGTGATCTTTGTATCACTAGGGTTACAACCTTGAAGCTCTAAGAAAAATGTATATCTAACCTTAACCTAGGACCTTTATAGCACAAGGAGTCCTCTTCTACAAGATACGTATAATGATAATAGCAAAATATATACCCCAAATCTATTCTATATTTGTTTGGCCTTGCAGTGGTAACTTCTGACTTGGCATTGGTAACTTTCTTTGTAAACTTTCTTTTCAAAATAGGTCTTTTTCCCTGTTTGTGCAGATTTAACAAAAGTTGTAATTGGATTTGCACTTTTAACAGGAGACTTAGGGTAAACTCTGTTTATTTTTCTGGCAGTGGCAACTGCTGGTTTTGCAGTGGAAAGAGATTTGATGCCAGTGTTTAGTAAAACAGACCTGGGAATCATCTTGCTTTGTGGATTTGGGTGAGAAAGATTATTAACATTATTTCCATTCACCCTAGTATTCCCAAACACTTCCCTTCTACCCATGTGATAGTTATAATTATAATGAAGATGTTCAAAGCTACCACATATGTAACAAGGTTTGTTGTTAAACACAAAGATACTGCCAAATTGTCTAGATTTAACATGATTCCAACTCCTTTTATTGCCCCTTGGAGTTGTTGACTTGCTTCTGTACATCTCAGCATATCTAGTAGTGGGCCTAGTATAATTAGCTTGTGTTCTAGGCTTCTCTTTGACAACTTCATGAATACTCTTTTTAACTTCCACTTGAATACACTCAGGAACACTAGTTTTAGACTCAACATACATATTTTCATCTTTAAGAGATGAGTCACTAGCACTATCAAATGTGTCAACCTCAACCTTAACCCTTTCAATAGAAACTTCTTTAACAAATTTTGGGCCATAGGTCATGGTTGGTTCCTGGAACTCTTCTAACCCTGTGTGTGCTAAGTCAATACCAGGAGGTGATGGAACACCTCCTAGGGGTGGTGGAACTGATTTATATTCTACTCCTGATTTGACTTTGTTTACAACTTGGGCCTCCCAAATTTTGTCAATGCACTTAGATTGATGATCTAGTGTATTACAAGTTATCTGTATGTTCTCATTTGCCTTTTTAACCTTCTCTAACTCTTCCATAAGAGCCTCATTCACAGTTATCTTATAATCTAAGTCTCTCTTTAAAACAGCAATATCATCATTGAACTTAGATTCATTGGCTCTATAATCTTCTAACTGTGCTTCTAAAACAGCAAGACCTCTTTTATGATTTGCTAGGTTATAATTAGTTTGATTTAACTCTAACAACTGTTCATCATATTGTTCTTTAAGTTTCTCATAATCTTTTAAGGCCTTACAGGTTTTAGAACAAGCATTATTAACTTGTACCTCAGAGTCAGAAAAAGCCATAAGTGCAAGCTCAGTAGCAATCATTGCAGACTCTGAACCTTCTTCTTCATCCTCAGCCATATAGCTCCAATCATAGCTCACTCCATCAATGGCCAAAAGCACCTTTGGTTCTTCAGCTGTAGGCTCATTCTTCTTGTCCTGCTTATACCAAGTTGACCTGTTATCAGGATTCTTTGGTTTCCTGCATTCTCTGGCAAAGTGCCCCTTCTTATGACAGTTGTAGCACTCCACCTTCTTCTTATCAAAACCTATAGTTTCATTGCCATTAATGGTGATCTTCCTACCAGTCTTCTTCCAGAACATCTTTTCCTTTAAGCTTAGCAATGCCACTTGTCATTTAATGTCCATCTCTTCCATGTCATCCTCATCAATTTGATCCAAGTCTTCATGTGTCAGAATTGAACCATTCATTTGACTTGAAAAAAAGGCATAAAAAGTAGAATCTCCAAGACCAGCAACCTGCCTTTTTGAACTAGCAGTGGAAACTCCTCCACTGCCAGTGGAAACAACAATGTTAGCATCATCATCATCACTATCACTCTCTTCATCTGAACTATCATCAACAGATGATGATATAAGTGCTAAGTTCCCTGATCCTGAACTTAGTTTGCCAGCCTTCTTCAACCTTTGTTCAATAACTTTAAAGTTATTGTACAAATCATTAAGCTTCATATTCTCCAGTTCTGGCTTGTCTTCCCACACAGCAACATTTGTACCAAACTCAGAGGGTAAACTTCTTAAGAACTTTAAATTGAGGTCTTCCCTTTCCATTTCAATTCCAAACACTATGAGTTAAGTAACAATCTTTTGAAGCCTTGTGAAGATGCTGTCAATTGATTCATTACTTGTTGAACCAAAGTTTTCATAAGTCTGTTTCAACAAGGTCTTCTGAGTCTTCTTGGTGGAATCATTACCACCAAAAACATTGCAGATCTCCTCAAATAAGGCATGTGCAGTCTTGTACTTACTGAATGCTAGAATTTGATCTCTGGGAACGGTCATCAACAACAAGCCTCTGGCCTTCAGATCATTCTTCATCTGAAGTCTTTCATCATTTGTGACTGGTCCAGTGTTAATCTTTTGTACTACCTTACCATCAATAGTTTCTGAGGTAGTACCAGGTTTAAAGGAATTGCCAAACATAATGATCTCCCAAAGTGCATTGTCTTGCACCATAAAGAATTGTTCGATCATTAGCCTCCACATCTCATAGTCATTCAACTTAAGCTTAGGAAGCTTAGCAGCAATGTTATACTAACTGGTCTCTATCTCCATTGAATCTTCTAAGTGTACTTGGGGTCTTCTAAATCTAAGTATCAAAACCTGTCTCTGATACCACTTGATGGATCTAAACACCTTGATCTATGTTAGAATGATACTTTGAATAATACCACTAAGTAAGCGGAATCTACTTAGTAATACTTAGAAGTTTGTATGTGAATAAAAACAGTTGTATATGAATGAGAATAATGAATGAGTCAAACTGTTAGCTCCAATATTATTAAGAATAATAATACGAGTGATCTTTTTATCACTAGGGTTACAACCTTGAAGCTCTAAGAAAAACGTATATCTAACCTTAACCTAGGACCTCCTTTTATAGCACAAGGAGTCCTCTTCTACAAGATACGTATAATGATAATAGAATAAGATATACACCAAATCTATTCTATATTTATCTATACAAGTTTCCTAACAGTTATCCTATCAGCAGTGGTAATAATATGTACTAGCAGCGGTAATGAGTTTCCACTGCTAGTGCATTCTTCAGCAGTTGTAATCTCCATACTAGCCGTGGTAACTGTTAATGTAATTCCCAACACCATGTATCAGCAAATCTCGGTAGCCTTACTCACATTCCGTCCGGTCTTCTTTCCGCATTGTCCTAAGTTAATTAGGGCTTACTGGTTCCCTTGTTGATCATATCCTTCAATATAAAACTGGATATGTTTTAGTGTCGGGAACTAAGTACCCATCTGTTGTTTCAACTCTTGTTAGCAGAAAGGTTTGGAGGAGTATCTAGCCCCTTAGCGGGTGGTCTCCGTGCCAGCTCTAGTCAGCCACAAGGAAGAAGGCGTCATATTTATCCTTGCCTTTTAGGCAATCCGGTGAGGATCTTGGCGGCCGTGGTTGTATTTGAGAAACGGATTTCCCACGTCGTTTCTGATGCGTCCTTCCTCACCAGCGCATGCTTGTACCCGCATTTTATCTTCCCCTTCTGTCCTTTGGCGACTCGTCCCTCATACGGCTTGTTGTGTTCAGCCAGCCGCGAAACCCTGATTTAGTTTGTTGCCTCCATAGTCGTCAACCAGAACCTTGATGGTCAACAGGTTTTCTGTGGACGCGTGTTCTTCAAGAGCGTGGAGCTCCTTCTGAACTTTGTGTCCCAAGCTGGTGGCTTTATGAATGGTCACGGCGGCCGGATGGAGGGTGGGTGTTCTGAGATGCCTTTCTGACCAAGAGTTGCTCGGAAACTGTCATCTTGGTCAAAAGAAAGCCTTATGGGCATGATGGGGGGGGACTTTCGTGGCGGGGTTTTTTAAAGCATTATGGCCTATGGTTATTAGTCGCCATCATAGGGCGACTAAATTTTATTAGTAGTCACTTAAGAACTTCTTACGCCTCTTTTTTGCAGCTCTTTGTGTGTTCTTCCCCCTAGGCGTTTATTTTGTGGAGGTTTTACCCAGTCTTTGCCTGAGTATATGGGGATAGTTTCTGGTCGAAGACGCTGAAATAGGCGTGTCATTTTTTGTGTTGTTTTGGATGGTATGTGTTTGTTTTTCGAACTTCCTGTAGTCGTCTCTTTATAGCGGGACACTTTTCTGTCCTATTGCGTGTGAGAAATTATTTATTGTGATGACTAAGCTTTTTGGCACGTGTTGAGCCATGTACTCTAAGTACCCCTTGGTCTGCTAGCTGCAACGTAGAGTGTACTTTTTTTGTTCTTTTGGAATTCTCGGGAAGGTGCATTTTCTCCTCCGGATCTGTGTATGAGAAGTCCTCGGGTTATCCTTCCGTGGAAACTGCGGTCAGCGGAGTACGGTAACTGTTATCTTTTCGTCGTTTAGGATTTATATGCCCTTTCCGTATTTTGCAGGGTCGGTTGGGTGTGTCGCGTTTCATTCCAAGATTGTAACACTCCAACCCGACAAGGGTAGAAGTATCACATTATGGTGACATATCAGAACTTACAAAGAATAATACGCAAGCGGAAGACTTCATAAATAACATAAGTCATGAACATCAAGACTTAAACATTAAAAAATCCAACATAAGTCTAAAGAAAAATAAAATGAAGAATCCAACATAAGTTCCATGATCATCCAAACAATGGGGAAACTAAATAGGGTAGGTCCGCTATGCTCATACTCTCAACGCTCGAGCCCAGATTCCCGCTTATTACCTGCCGCATGGAAAAGAAAACGCGGCTGAGCATGAAAAGCCCAGTGAACAGATATATATATGCAAAGCAGAGGTAATAAGCAAATGAAATGAGAAGGATCATAAGAATGAGCATACTGTATCACAAGTCCAAAGAACAAAGCATAATAGAGATATCAAATGTAAGCATAATCAGATAATAATCAGAATCATAGAGCACGTATCAACAAAGGCTCGTCTAACGAGATACTCGAATAGACATATGAAACATAGGAAAGCCACGAGTCGACCTAACGAGATACTCGAATAGGTCTCAAAACACATAATCACATATCCGTCAAATCATAGGTGTACGGAGAGGGGAGACCTCTAAGTACCAGAAGTGAAAGGGGTACAAGGCACGTAAAGCCAGTCACTAAGTCATGTCATATCATATCAAATCAAACATATACCTAGGATGCATCCATACGCTCCCTGAAACAGAATACATATACAAGTACGAGACTATGCATATATATATATAACAGAATGGACATAAGTGTGCACATAATCATATAATCATATCATAACAGAAGGGAACGCCGGGGACTAATCATACCGCCCCAGATAGTGTCATGCCACCGGTGCCTCGATGACACGCCCATGGTACCTCCATGAGTAGAATAAAAACTCGTGCATAGGAACATACATATCAGAATAGAGCTATCCATAAACAAAGCAATCATAGCATATCAATTAGAATATATCAACAGAATCTCATATCAGTGAGATAGTAATCAGATCATCATAACAGAATGGATAGCAAACAGAATCATATCAAAGGATAATATCAAATGAATCATATCATAGCAAACGAATCAAAGTCAAAAGATCAAAAGTCATGAGATCAAAACCCTTAATGAAATAGGGTAGAATATCTGTACCTTAAACCGCAAGTGCAAACACATCAGAAGACATAAAGATCGGAAGTTACTCTTTCAGCGAATCTACACGAATTAATGTTCGGCTTATTATTAATAAGTTCATTTAAATCAGATTACTCATTTTGGGTTTTCTTATTTATTTTTAGAAACTTTTCACTTTTAACAGGTTTCCCGAATTAGCAAGTTTTCATATTTCGTAAGTTTACTGAAATAGTAATATAATACCTTAAGGCTATAATTGACAATTAATAATATTTAAGTGTTAAAATGACTAATATAATGGTTTAGGGTTAAATATGTCAATTCAGTAAAGTTTAGGGCCATAAATGTAAATTATCAATATTCAATATTAAAAATGTCAAATAAATTATTTAAAGGTTTATTCTACAATTTTATATTAAAAGGCTAATTTTTAGACCCCGTCGTTCATAATTTATTTATATGTATACCTTGACATCAATTTAGACCACGACGACCCCAAAATATGTTTCAAACACTCACGAGCATAAGCCACATGACACAACATAACGAGCCAAGCGAAACACCACACAACCCATACGTCTACACGCGTGTAATACAACTATTTTGACAACTCCAACCTGAATCTTGCACATGAGGTACTTAAACCCAAATAGACTAACCTTTTCCTCCTTTTTGACTCGATACACACACACCTCACACATGATTCACTAACACATGCATGCAAACATTCATTTAACGTCAAAATTTCAAACGCAAAACACTTGTATTGATTCAGTGTATTACATGCATGTCAAATTCCTATCTCTTCATACCATATTATATTAAATTCCTATCTCTACATATCATATTATATTATGTAATATGCATGACCTCTACTTTCAAAACAGTTACAAAAATGAAGAAATATAAGAAAGATTTTTGGTGAGTGTTCAGGTGTGCGTTTCAGTTGAACTAGGGTCGACACAAAAGCTCAATACGTGACACCAAAAGTCATCAACACACGACTTAAATGCAACCCATAATTCGACACAAGGAGTCATTAAGTACGACACAAAACAGCTTATGGTTCGACATATATCGTGGCATGCAAAACATAAGTTAAGTTTTATTCAACGAGTTGTGTTCATTCTTTTATGTGACAAACATAATAGGTCTTCATATGTGGTGATGTTTAGATGAATCAAAAGTTATTAAGACGAATATGGAATACCTTAAAGTCGGCTTTAAAGGGACGAACAACGAACACAAGCACTAACACTAAACCCTTTCGAGCCAAAACCAAAACCACCCTCGAGCCAACCTCGCTATAAAAACAAAACTAGCACACAAGGACCAGAACTAAGACTCTCCGAACCAAGACTATTTCTCACCAACATGAAGCACCACACCGCGACCACTCAAAACTACCAATTGTATACTACGAACCAATTTCCAACAAGCTAGAATATCCAAGCCGATCCCCGCACTCTCTTTCGTACCTCCTGAATATCAAGAACAGGTGGGTCGATTTGTTTGTTGATGGTGTATATATGTTTTTGTTCTAAACTTCGAATGGGAGGAAGATGGGGAGAAGTAATTATATTGTTTAACATGAAACGGGTAGGGAGGTTTCAAACTAGCTAGGAAAGTTGTGTGTTTTTATTGGTGATTGATACGAAATTTTGGTTGATTAGGGTGATTGATTGCCGAAAATCATGGGATGATTTGTTAAGTGGAAATCCGAATTATATGAGGTGATTTAGCCTAATTCTAGGGAGGATTAGGATTAGTGAATATGTTTCCATAAATCAATTTGAATGTGTACACAATTATTCCTATTGGTCCATATAACATAACCACTGTATGATAATTTTTTTATGGTTTAAATACATTTTGACAATTTTCTTATTACGTATAGTTTAGAGTTCCATGTTTTTTCTTTTTTTTTTCTTTTTCTTTTCTTCTCTTTAAATTCAAATCTTAGCGTATAGTTTAGAAGTCTCGGATTTTTTTTTAGGTCGTTATAATTCTTCCCCTCTAAAAGAAAATTTCGTCCGCGAAATTGGAGTAGAAAAATCAAACGGAAACGTACCGAATCACGAAAAGGTACGACAATAAATAGCCTCATGCTCGGGGATGTTTTTCCAAAAGAATCTTCACAAACAGAACAGTTTCTCTTGACTCGATCGAATAAAACATAATCATAACAACTCTAATCCGATCGGATGCGAATGAAATGTGTAGCAGATGACAGATAAATTCTACAAGGAGATATACGAAGCACACAAACCTACAAAGCAAACATAGCGGTAGCACTTAAACGATAAACCTTCATTATCTCCAACTGAAATCCGAACGAATAAAGGAACTTGCCAAGATCGAAGGAGTACCAAACAAATCATCAAACGTATCCAAAAGTCTCATGATAATATGGAGAACAAAATCGTACTGACGATCACAAACATAACTCAAAATATCCAAAACGTATCGGGAGAGCAAAAGTGATTCTCTGTCCCAATCACTATAGATGCCCCATGAAGCTTGACCCATCTCTGCCGAAGGAAATCTCTGCCGATCTTTCAAGCAAGCCGTCCTAGTTGATGCTCTACTGTAGCTCCTCTCGTGTCGTCCTTCTTGTCGGGCGCGAAAATCTCCAATGCAGTCGCCACCGTCTTCACGCCATCCCGTTCAGCTTTAGCCAGCTGCTTCCCTCGTTCTTCATCCCGCAACAGTTACTCTTCGAGAATATCATAGAGGCTTCTTCAAATGTATAATGTCAAAACAAACACAAGGACGATACTCATGTGTCTCTTTCGTCTCTGAATAAACTAAAATGTCATACCATAACAATTTGTCCAAGATTCATGAAAGACACGATCAACCAATTCCATAGGAATAGTCGTAAAGGTAACCAATACAATTGGCATAACATACACAAGTACAAAGAGAATTAATAAGAGTGTAAAACCCAAAAATCTTAAACATGCAAAATTACCAAAATGCCCCTTATAACTTAAAGTTTCAATAAAAGATTTAAATAAACATCAAATAAATCATATAAACTATAAAATGAGCAACATCTGATCACTAATATTTTTGTATGAATATTTGCATCATTTAACATGTCCTAAAAATGTTTGTCACACCAAAATATATATATTCGCCAAAATACACTTAAATTGTGCATACATATTTATTTAAATTTGTTTAAAATGCAAGATAGGCTCTAAATTATTTTGGAAACTCTAAAAATCAGGAAAATTGATCCCCTATCATTATTAGGCCGATTTACTCCTCCCCAATCCTTCTGTTTATTTTTAGTTAGTATTTTCCTCATTATTTTCACTAAAACACTCACAAAGCATACTGGCGGCTAGGAATATTTGGAGGCTGCTTGATAATTTTATTAGACACATTTGGGAGCAAGGAGGCTGGGAAAAATAGTCTTGAAGGTTGGGGGTTTGTTGGTTGCTTGTTGGGAATTGCTTTGTGTCGAATTTGCCTAGCCGAGAACAAGAAATTCTTTTCTGCTCATCCATTCATTTAAAACTCTATCTGGTATTTTTGTATCATTCTAAATATCTCATATAATCTATAGAAAATGATAAAATTGATCCATGCATGTTATATGGCTCGTACTAATTAAAATGAATTAAAAACCCTAAAAAACTTGTAAAAATGGTAATCGGCTATATATAATTTTGGGGACCTCAGATATATTTTTATAATTCGTAACAAGATATATATGTTCTGTAAAAGTTGTGCTCGAAATTATTTGGAGACTAGAGGCATGGTTTGAAATTTATTATTGTTTTTGATCATATCGGCTAATTAAAAATAAAAGAAATAATTAAAATAAAAATTAAACCAAGGAATGAACGATTAGGGTTAGGGTTTTAATAAATGTTTTTGATGAAATTAATGATGTTTAAGGTTTGTGTAATGATTGTGTAATTATTGGGAATTAGGGTTTTAATTTGTTTATTTTAATCTAAAACCGAATTGTTTATTAAAATTTGAAGGGGTGTTTGTAAATATGTAAACTGAAGGGTTATGATTGGAACATCATTTGGAACTGGTTAAATTCATAGAAATTTGGTATATGGGTTTGTTAGGTCACCATTTTGTAAGCACAAGCATAATAATGATAGAAATGAGATGAGAAAAGAGATTGGGTGATTATATGATAAAGAGAAATGTAAGTGCAAAAGTTTCTTTAAGAAATCAAATAACCAACCAAATATTACATAATACTAAGGCTTCTATTTATAGGGAAGGAGCTAGGGCAACACTCCCTCTCCTTCCACTATCCAAATCGTGTGGGCTTTAAAGCCCATGGACCTTTTGTCTAAAGCCTAGTAAACTTGTCACTTAAACAATATTGTAAGTAAATAATAACTTAAGCAACCTATTATTACAAATGACCGAAACTTGATAAAATAGTGAAAACTATGATCCCAACAATCTCCCCCTAAGGGTCGGTCATCATGGTTGCTTGACGTCTTCATCTTTGTCGTTGACTTGTGACTTGTAAAACTCTAGACGTCTTCAAAAATTGATTAGCATGATAATGGATGTACTTTGCTCTTTGTCTTTGTTCTTAGGTGATGATGTAGTGATTGTGTTATGAAGTAATCTGCCATTCGTCACTCCTGCGTCTGTGGTGGTTGAACTTCATTCCAACATACTCATACATCTTTGGACTTAGACTTTCACGTACAAGAAGTTCCTTTTCATGCATTGAGATCTTTGTCTTAATACTTTGTAGATTCTTCTTATTGATGTAGAATCTTTCTTTGAATTTTGTGTTGCTAAGATCTTTGGGGGAGCTTTCTTTGACTTCAAGATGTATGTATGAGCATGTTGGAATCTATCATCATGGAAGTGAGGTACCTGCGAGTAAACAGTTAGCAATAAAACAACCGGTACTTACGAATAAGGAATTAGAGTTCATCAACAGCATATTGTGAAGACTCCCTCTAATCCTTATCCTGGCCGTTCCCATATCAGATACTCCCGAAGGAGCTTACGAGACCTACTAAGTAGCTCAATGACTGGGTGAGTCGCTGGGGATTACTCCACGACTGTAGACCACTATGGAACCATCGCAAACACTAAGCGTAACCCTTGTGGGGTTACCGAAGTGACCTGCTGTCAGGGCTGTTTGATGTTGACCCTGGCAGGATTTCCGTTCAATCATTGAGAAATACATAAGTAATCCTCTCATGAACGTTCTCGGCAGATTGCTAAGATCTGCGAAGGACTCGATAGTTTACAACTGATGCTCATTGATGTAGAACACCAGTTGTAGAAATACTAAGTGTTCCTAAGAGATCTTTGACGTATCTCAAGGCTCTAGACTCTATAAGTGCACACCTAGGTTTCCTATGCGGAGACTGGGGAGAGATCTCCTGCTTCAATATCAACCGTCTCTAAGAGATAGGTCGATAGGTTACGCGGGTTCCCCGTGAGAATGAAACAAGTCCTTTTAAGAGAACTTGAGTGGTTAAGAAGGTTTAGTGCATTGCGTCACTGGGTCCATGACGACTTAATCTTCAATACCGGTGTTGTCTTATGCAACAGCCAGTAGCATACGTATTGAACCCGGTGTCTGCCCTAAGGTTGAACATATGGAGGGCTATTTCTTTTCACCCTTTACTTTACTTTTCTTTTTAATTCTTCAACTCCTTCTTTCCCTTTCATTCATTTCTCCTTTTTTCGTATCATACCTAAGGACTTCTAATTCTAACTATGGGAGATGTCCTTGGGTAGATCCCTCCGGCTCTGGCGGATCATAGGTCGGATATTCCTATCGTAATCACCTTATAACTCCGACAGTAGCCAAGAAACCTTTGATTGAAAATCTCTCAAAGTGCTTGTGATAATCAAATATTTTGGTAAACACTTTGAGAGTTTTGTATACACTTTTGAAGGGCTCCCCTTACACATGTGCTCATAAGTATTAAGTAAATTTGCACATGCGGGAGGAGCAAGTACTTTTAGAATTGATCCACTTTCTGTGAACAAGACCGATTCGAGACACGCTTACATCACTAGTTAGACTAGCTTGAAGTTATTACCCGGCCTGATCAAGTTCACAGAAAGTTTCTCGAGACGGTACATTTCTACTAAGACATATCCTTTTCGAGACACGCTTACGTGGTTAGTTAAAGAGATACATTGTCAGCTTTTAGGTGACAACTAGCTCTAGTAACTAACTTGATGTTATTACCCGTCGAGGATAAGTCTTTTCGATATTACTGACATTTATTGTCTCATCAATTCGTGGGTCAATACTGAGTCTAGCTCGCACATGATACAACTTTTAAGCTTTGACTTCGTATATTTTAATCACTTTTTCATTTTCTCCTCCTCAAAAATAGCATATAAAATGATGTTTTTGACAAACTTTTATATTAAAATATGCCTTTTGAGTCTTACGGGGAGATTTACCAAGAACTTTTGATGAAGAGCAAAGTATTTTGTTTTGACAAGTGCTCCCCCTCAACAAGTGATTTGGTCTTATTGAGGTGAAATACTTGTCCTTTTGAGCAGAATTATGAAAATCATAAAAGGTTTGATTAATTCTACTCAAAAGTAAGAAGCCTTCGCTCCTTATTTTAGGATTGAGGCACTGAAGCGTACCTCAGGGTCCTTTCTTTACAAGTTCGGGTTGTGCACTGTAATGTGTGCACAAGCCATTGTGAAAATAATTCAATCAAATGAAATAACCAAATGTACCAAGTTAATCTTTGTCAGGAAGTGGAGCATCAAAGTCAGTGAACTTGGGTTCAGGTCTTTCGAAGAGTCTGACAAGAAACGATGGTCTGACACCGATATAGCTTTCCAGTCGTCTGATCTGTTCCCGTCGAAATAACCTTTCTTCAATCTTTAAGACAAAGTTACGAACTTGTCTTCTTGTGCTGGATTTCCATCTAGGTTGTTCCCCCTTAGCTATCTTTCGGCGATCATCATTCAACCTTTTGACAAGCCCATCACGAACAGATTTGAGTGTAACATCACAGAATTTGTGTACCTCATCGAACCTCATGAAACTTTGTAGCTTTTTGCTGTTGATGTAGGTGAAACCAAAAGGTTCTTGGTTGAGAGTAAACTGTAGTGTTTGATAGATACCATCAAAGTAGAATTGCGGCTTTGTCAAATTGATCTTCTGTTGGTAACTTTCCACTCCAAGCTGAAGATCTTCCACTCTTTCTTGAACAATCAATCGTCGGATGTAAAGAAGTAGTGATGCCATGAAGTTGTACTGTACATCTCTATCGAATCCGTGCATTCTACTTTGAACCTTTTCGAGATACATATCTTCTATGTCGTTGAGATTAAGGTCGGGAAAGTCGGCTTCGGAGAACTTGTACTTCTTTTCATCCTGTCGTTTAACAACAATTTCACGCATGAATATGTAGTTAAACCGTTTTGACTGTTGAATCTCCAAGATAGCGATGATCTTAGATTTCTGCTTCACATTTTCCAATGATTTCTCTCCTAATCTGCTGGTATAACCGAGACGACGACGTTCAGGCCAATGTTGAATTCCGTGTAGAGCATCTCTGTCGTAAGCTACGATGGAGTTGCTGAAAACACGAGTAGTTTCTTCAATAGCAGGAATTTCGTATCTTGCTGCAGGTACTGAGATTGTGAGTGAGGAAGCATATTTCTTCTTGGTTGTCTCCTGAGTGAGCTGGATGTTACAAAGATCTTTGTTGAAGAAGAAGCTGTAAGGTATCTTAGGTTTGTCTGGAAATCCTTTCAAAGGTAATGGTTTGGTCCAGTCAGTGAAGTAAGGTTTTTCATGATTCTTGGAACTGAGATCGATATTCACTTCTGGATTTAGCCAGTCAAAGTCGGCGGACATTGCACTAGCTATATTCTGCATATGATACTTGATGAGTGCTCAAATACTCATCATTTTTGGTCAAATCTGAACTGCAAAACATACAAAAACACTCAGAAATGCATCAAAATACCAAAAATATTTCAAAATTGTGTTTTATATGTTTTAGATGCAAAATGAGCAAAAACAGACGAAAAACGTACAAAGTTTGCA
Source organism: Artemisia argyi (assembly GCA_030686995.1). Classification (NCBI taxonomy): domain Eukaryota; kingdom Viridiplantae; phylum Streptophyta; class Magnoliopsida; order Asterales; family Asteraceae; genus Artemisia; species Artemisia argyi. Next base: position 91,546,515 of record CM060701.1, on the reverse strand, counting down.
AAATCGGCAGTTTCAGTCCCCCAACTTTCATAAAATTACAAAATTAGTCCCTGGTCATTCAAAATATGGAAAATTATCACTAAAGGTCCTTTTACAATCATAAGTTGTCATATTTTGTCCTTTGGTGAAAAATTGGAAAAGTTTTGAGAATTTACACTTTTGGTCCCTAGAGTTTCAAACTTTGGCAGATTTGGTCCCTGGTGGGATAATTTTGAAAGAAAAATCATTTTTGGTCCTTAAAAATCATAAATTATCAAAAATGATCCCTGGTTGAAGTTTTGGAAAGTTTACATGTTTGGTCCCCGGAATTTGGAAATTTACATAATTGATCCCCGGGTATTTTATTTTGGAAAATATAAATTTTGGTCCTTGTGATATCTAAACTTGGCAATATTTATCCTTATAATAACTTTGGACGCTTGGCAGGATCAGTCTCTCAGTTTCTGGAAATTACAAAGTTGGTCCTTGTGGTGTTTTAAGGTTACAAACAAACGGACCCTTTGTAGTTATTAGTACCAAACAAACAAACCAATACCCTAGCCCACCCAAAAACCTAATACCAAACTAAACCTAATCCACTACACCCACAAGCCCACTTCACCAATCCAACCCACCTTCAAAAACTAATACCCCGTCTATTTTACTTCTCCCCCTCAGTCAAACCTAAAGTTGACTCCACATCACCTCCCCCTACCCTGCAGCTACTTCCCTGCCATAGCCCACACCCAAACACAATCATCACCTCTACACCCTTCCTACCCTGCCACACTCAACCCCTAACTCACCTTTCCACCACAAAATTACAAACCCTCACCCCCTTCCAACAAGCTAGCTACCAAAGTGAGTAAAACCGTTTTCCCTCCCAAAATCCAACTAAAGGCTGGGATCAAATTAATCTAATCCAAGGGATGAGAAGAAGCTCAGAGGAAAGAGACAAAGAAGACAAGATGGAAACCCTAGAGTTTTAATATATATAGATAATGTGTATGCCATTTTTTAGGCAGTTAGGTTTTTAATATTAGGAGTAGTTAATGTAGAGTAGAATTAAGTTTTAAGTTTAATTTCTATGAATTAATGTAGCTCTTAAATTCAGTATGCAATCTTCCTTTTTAAATTCAATGAAAGTTTTTAACTTGGTTCATGTTTAACTGTTGATCTTTATATGCTTATTCATCTCTGCTCATTTAAACTGCTTATTTATTGATGTTCTTAGCCTATCTCAGTTTCAAATTGCTTAATAGTTACATTCTAGTTCAACTCTTGTAGTTTGTTCATGTTTTCATTAGTTAACTGTTAGATTAATTTAGTGTAGCTTATTTTAGTTTGCTTATTGAAAATTGCTAGTTGTTGTTTGTAGTCTGTTTGTTAAGTGTTTGTGAACTTGTCTCAAACTCAATTTTCCAAGTTTTCCATCAAAACCCACATTTTCTTTTCAAAAAGTGCAAACTGTCACCACTTTAAGGGTGTTTGGATCAGGGTATGATGCTATGAATATGGTGGTTTCCTATTGTTCTATTGGCATAAATAGATTGCACTAGGCCTAGTTAAGCTATTTCAGTCATAAAATTTAGTAGGTTATCAAGAAAAGTCAAATTTTGGTTTACAACTGGTTATTGCTTATCTGTTAGGTTTTTAGGAGGTTAAATCTTCATTCCAGGATTAGATTCTGTTAAGCTAGCTTATTATAGTCTCATTATAAGTTTAATCCACAAATTCAGTAAGTTAGGGTCTTTTAAATCTCACATAAGTCAACTGTGGTTCTAAACATAAAAAGTCAAATAGTTTGGTTCTCAGTTTTTTCAAAATATTGAGAGATTTTTCATTGGGACATGTGTAAGAGTTAGGACCTGTAACCTTGGATTTCTGATATTTGGTAGTTTGTGTTTGGTGTACTAGTTTTAGATTAATTTTTAGATTTTTCTTTCATAGCTTATTAACTGCTTAAAGTTGGATAGTTGTTAGTTAACTGCCCTGCAACATGAGATCTGTTTGCATGAGCACTTTTTCATGAGCTTGTAATCCATTTATTTATAAACCTTAGGTTGAGATTTTTGTGATTTTGAAGAGTTTATTGCTCAGACTTTATACCCATGTGCTTTTGATCCCAAGTATTGCTTGTTCATCAGCTTATTTTTGGTCCCTAGTTTGTCTTTTTGGACCCAATGCATACTGATGCATTAGTATAAGCAATGGGCTTGTTGATTTCATATTTTAGTTAATAGACTTGTAGTTGGGTTGTGGTTATGAGTTTAATCAAGGTTGCTTATGATTATGCTTGTGAGTTTTTACCTTTGTTCTAGCTTATTGGCTCACTGGAGCAGCTCTTTGCCTTTAAAGATATCACTGATTGGTCAGTGTGTCAAGTCAAGTTCATAAGCCCATTGTTGGTTTGTTTGTAGACCCTTTGGTCTGACCATTAGCTTATTTAGAAGCCTGATAGGTGGGCTGGTTAGATCCCTAAGTTGTTTGGTCCCATTTACTTGTTAGCTAGCTTAATCTATGCCTCTAAGTCGTCCCTTTTGCCACTATTGCTGCTGAGAAATCAGCAGCTTTTAGCTTGTTTAATCCTTGAGATCTGTTTGATCCTAGCTTGGTAGTTGTAGTTTTGAACTTGTTGATGGTAGTATAAGATTGTGTTTGTTAGCCTGTTATTGCTCAGCTTGTTTCAGCTTGTGAGTAGCTTAAATTCACCCACTTGGGACTGCCCTGCACAATTGAGTTCCACTTTACACAGCCCACTTTAGAAGCTCTTTCCTAAGCCTGTAGTGGTCCCCACAAGCTGCTTCTTGGCTTATTGGAGAGCCTGTTAACCCAGCTTTTAGGTTTAGCTTATTGCTTGGGATTCCAACTTCCCATGTGGGCCCCACAAGCCTCCCAAGTTGCCCTCTCAGGCCTGTTTGGCTTATGGTTAGTGAGATTGCTTATTAGCTAGTTCTAGCTTATTCTGAGCACTTCTTTGGTTGTGATTAGTTGTTCCAAACTTATATAAGTTAGTGGTAGTGTACTCTAGCTTTTGGTAATTAATTGCATTGTTTGCTTATTTTTAAGTGCTTATTTGTAAGAGCTTATTGCCCATTTTGCTTATTTTGGTGTCTTTTTCAGGAGATTTTATTTTTCTTAAGTCCTTAATTATATTTTAGAATGTTCCACCAAGTTTCAGATTTTTATTTGTTTATTTAGTATTTATAGTAAATCAAAATTAGTTTAAGTAATTAATAATTAGTATTTAATTAATAATAAATAGATAAATAGTGTAATAAATATATTTTCTGTTTTAAAATTAATTTTATAATATTTTAGATTTTTCAAAGTTATAATTTCATTTTTCTAGGTTTATTTTATATTTTCTTAATTTTTAATGTATTATTAAATAGTTAAAAATAGTTTTTAATTAATAATAAATAATTAAAAAGTCAAAAAAAATAATTTTCTTTTTTCTAAAATTTTCTTTTATCATTAGGATCGTAAAAGTGTAATTTTCATGTCCGTAGGGTTAGCGTCACTTTTTATTTCGCGCACTCGCGTTTATTTTAATTTTAACTCACGTTTTATTTAAATAACTTTTGCGTTTTTTAAATTTAGGTTACGTTATTAAAATTAGTTTGTAAAATAAGAAAAACAAAAACTTAAATAAAGTGATAGCTTCTATTTAAGCCGTTTGGCTTAATTTTCTGCTTACGTATAAGCGATTTCTGATTTTAAGTTTTTAGATTGCGTTTTAAAGTTAATTAGGTTTCACGTCATTATTAATATAGTGTATTTAATCGTTCTCACTTATATTTCAGTAGTATATTCAATCACAACTCACTTATACCCATTTCCGTCCAAATTCACCCGATCACATAACCGTTTGATAACCATCACACCTCGTCGGGACATAACGACCCGGGGAAACCACTATATTCCGCGGAGCATTGATCTAGGGAGTTTTACCTTGTTGACCATTGACTTGGTCAATTTAAGGTTGACTGTTTAGACCCAATCAAATTTTTGGCGCCGCTGCCGGGGAGGTTGTGCGCGTTTATCTAAACGGTTTTTCTGATTAGTGTCTTTGGAATTCGTTCCATTGTACATTTATCCATCCTTGTTCATATTTTCATAAAAACAAAAACACAGAAAGATTTTCCTTCTCATTTGTACAAAATGTATTTCCAAAAACCTAAAAATATTCACCTTTACCCTCTCGCACCTTTGATTCTTCATCCCTACCCCTCCCAAACCATTTGATTTTTTCTATGTCTCATCCACATTTTCTGGTTTGCCAGTGGTGTGGTAGTTCTCATAATGGTGGTAATTGCCCCGGTTGTGGCATGGTAGAGTCAGGAAACGGGTCTGTCTATAACCAAGATCCCTATTCTTACCATGACACCACTGATTCATTCCACTAGCTACCACACTATCAGTCTCAGCAGTTTTACTGTTGTGAGTACTGTGGTGGTTCACACTACAGTTCTGATTGTCAATCGGGAAACACGCTTGTCTATGAGCAGTTTCCTGATAACGGTTATGACTCTAGCACGTACAACCCACAGCCTCAACAGTTTTACTGTTATGATTTCTGTGGAGGTCCACACTTCAGTTCAGATTGTCAAACGGGGAATCCATACCCTTGTGACAATTTTGACACACCTTATTACGACCAACCTCCACAGTACGATATGAATCAAGCACTTCTTCTAAAAACGCAAAATCTGATGAAAATCGTTGATGAGCTTAAGGGTTTAGTTGACGACTTTGCCCAAAGACATACTCATCAAAAATCCATGGAAGAATTGCTTGCTGAAGAACAGGCTGCTAGAATAAATTCCCAAGATGCATATGAAAAATCTGTGAGGGAATCCATTGCAAGAGAAAAAGCAGCCAAATCTAGCTCTTTGTTCCGTTTCATTCCTGATGACAGTGATGATGAGGATACACTTGACATCCTTGAATTTTATAAAACTTCAAGTTCATCAGTTGAAACCCCAGCAGTTGAGATTCCATCTCAAACAACTGCTATCACACCCGAGGTTCCCACTCACTCTTTGATCATGGGGTACGAACATCTTGACACTGTTCCTGAAAGGGAATCGGACGAATTCATAAAGTCTAGTGTTGAGAACCTTGTCCCAATCCCGAGAGAGTCACAGGGAACTCTTGAGCATATGTGTGATATTCCTTCCCCTCTTGAGTGTTCAAACGATCATTTTGAGACTTTCTCAGATTTTAATGATGATTGTACATCTCATGGAGACATCGAGTATGTTGAGGCATCAGTTCCACAAACTGATGCTGATCATCTTCTTGAGGAGTTCGCCGATGAACTTACTCACATCAATCCACTTTCATTGGAAGGTGATGATGGTCTCCTTGACTTCGAAGCCGATCTGGGAGAAACTGAAAGTCTCCTATATCATGATCCGTCACTCACTTCTGATCCCAGCAGTCCAATAGAGAATGATAATCTCTTTGTTCCCGAAACATTTAATATGACTCTCACCAATCCTCTATTTGAATTCGATTCTGAATTCACTATGATTTCTAATAATCTAATCTTTGATGAGGATTGTGATGAGTCCACAATGGAACATGAGTCCACAGATTCACATCTTGTGAATAATTCTCTTCATGAGGAGTTCTCCGGTGAACTCGCTCATCATGTCATGACTCCTCCGGAGTTAGATAGCCCGGGGGGAGATGCACTCAATTATGAGAATTTGCAAATTCCCACCCACCCTCCCGGGTTGTTTTCGAGCTTACCCTTTGAAATCCAAACTCAGGCTACGGAGCCTGCTCTCGAGGAAGAAGATCAAATCATGCTTTATATCATGATTTTCTTCCTTTTCTTCACCTATAAGGTGACTTCTTCTCTTCTTCACTCCTTCAGGAGTGAGGACACTATCTTTGATCCCGGCATTTTCATGTATCATTATCTTGAGCCGGATAGTTATCTCATCGGTGTGGAACTTTCACGTGCTTCATATGTTTGTCAAAACATTTTGAATGAAAGTCCGATGGAGATCACTTCTTCCACATTCCCCAATGACAAATGAATTAGGGGTCGAGTCAAGCTAGCGACTTGGTAAACAAAAACAGTAGCACGCTTATAGGGTTTTCACCCTAAGTGTGGGGGAGTCCCCCATGCTATGGTTACAAGAGTGAAAATACAAAATGGTGTTTTCCACACTTAGCTTGTAATGTTGCCCTTTTATGTTCAAAATGTCGGCATAATAGCCGGGATTTTGAATATTGAGGACAATATTCATGCTAAGTGTGGGGGGGTATTCGCTATGCTAGCGAATTTTATCACAATTTACTATATAATACCCCCGTTTTAGCCAAAATTTCAAAAATTTTAAAAATTTTTCACTGGTGCTTCAAAATTTTGTGGTAATCAGTCCGCCTTGTCTAACCGACAAAAGGGATTGGCTAGTCCAGGAGCAAACGGCTCTTCGTAAAGACATCTCAAATCCGTTTACGGCTTGCAATTTGCCCAAAATTGTACGGTTCCTCAACTCCCCAAAAACAAATGAGTTGGCTAGCCCGCAAGATTATGGCTTGTGGTAAAGGCCGTGGAAAATCCATAATTGGTAATCAGCTCACCAAGATGTTGACTATTCCATCAAGAGCTGGCTAGTCCAGGAGCAAACGGCTCCTGGTAAAGACTAATCAAATCCGTTGACAGCTGGTGGTTTGCTCAAAATCACACGGTTATCAGGTGTGCCACAGTTCTTACACCTGGCTACTCCAGAAGTGATGGCTTTTGGTAAAGAGTTTAAAATCCATCAAGTTTTCAAAACAAGTATTGCTAGGGACTATCAATAGTTTAGTGTGGGGGATTGATGAGTGCTCAAACACTCATCATTTTTGGTCAAATCTGAACTGCAAAACATACAAAAACACTCAGAAATGCATCAAAATACCAAAAATATTTCAAAATTGTGTTTTATATGTTTTAGATGCAAAATGAGCAAAAACAGACGAAAAACGTACAAAGTTTGCAAAATCGGCAGTTTCAGTCCCCCAACTTTCATAAAATTACAAAATTAGTCCCTGGTCATTCAAAATATGGAAAATTATCACCAAAGGTCCTTTTACAATCATAAGTTGTCATATTTTGTCCTTTGGTGAAAAATTGGAAAAGTTTTGAGAATTTACACTTTTGGTCCCTAGAGTTTTAAACTTTGGCAGATTTGGTCCCTGGTGGGATAATTTTGAAAGAAAAATCATTTTTGGTCCTTAAAAATCATAAATTATCAAAAATGATCCCTGGTTGAAGTTTTGGAAAGTTTACATGTTTGGTCCCCGAAATTTGGAAATTTACATAATTGATCCCCGGGTATTTTATTTTGGAAAATATAAATTTTGGTCCTTGTGATATCTAAACTTGGAAATATTTATCCTTATAATAACTTTGGACGCTTGGCAGGATCAGTCCCTCAGTTTCTGGAAATTACAAAGTTGGTCCTTGTGGTATTTTAAGGTTACAAACAAACGGACCCTTTGTAGTTATTAGTACCAAACAAACAAACCAATACCCTAGCCCACCCAAAAACCTAATACCAAACTAAACCTAATCCACTACACCCCCAAGCCCACTTCACCAATCCAACCCACCTTCAAAAACTAATACCCCGTCCATTTTACTTCTCCCCCTCAGTCTAACCTAAAGTTGACTCCACATCACCTCCCCCTACCCTGCTGCTACTTCCCTGCCATAGCCCACACCCAAACACAATCATCACCTCTACACCCTTCCTACCCTGCCACACTCAACCCCTAACTCACCTTTCCACCACAAAATTACAAACCCTCACCCCCTTCCAACAAGCTAGCTGCCAAAGTGAGTAAAACCGTTTTCCCGCCCAAAATCCAACTAAAGGCTGGGATCAAATTAATCTAATCCAAGGGATGAGAAGAAGCTCAGAAGAAAGAGACAAAGAAGACAAGATGGAAACCCTAGAGTTTTAATATATATAGATAATGTGTATGCCATTTTTTAGGCAGTTAGGTTTTTAATATTAGGAGTAGTTAATGTAGAGTAGAATTAAGTTTTAAGTTTAATTTCTATGAATTAATGTAGCTCTTAAATTCAGTATGTAATCTTCCTTTTTAAATTCAATGAAAGTTTTTAACTTGGTTCATGTTTAACTGTTGATCTTTATATGCTTATTCATCTCTGCTCATTTAAACTGCTTATTTATTGATGTTCTTAGCCTATCTCAGTTTCAAATTGCTTAATAGTTACATTCTAGTTCAACTCTTGTAGTTTGTTCATGTTTTCATTTGTTAACTGTTAGATTAATTTAGTGTAGCTTATTTTAGTTTGCTTATTGAAAATTGCTAGTTGTTGTTTGTAGTCTATTTGTTAAGTGTTTGTGAACTTGTCTCAAACTCAATTTTCCAAGTTTTCCATCAAAACCCACATTTTCTTTTCAAAAAGTGCAAACTGTTACTACTTTAAGGGTGTTTGGATCAGGGTATGATGCTATGAATATGGTGGTTTCCTATTGTTCTTTTGGCATAAATAGATTGCACTAGGCCTAGTTAAGCTATTTTAGTCATAAAATTCAGTAGGTTATCAAGAAAAGTCAAATTTTGGTTTACAACTGATTATTGCTTATCTGTTAGGTTTTTAGGAGGTTAAATCTTCATTCTAGGATTAGATTCTGTTAAGCTAGCTTATTATAGTCTCATTATAAGTTTAATCCACAAATTCAGTAAGTTAGGGTCTTTTAAATCTCACATAAGTCAACTGTGGTTCTAAACATAAAAAGTCAAATAGTTTGGTTCTCAGTTTTTTCAAAATATTGAGAGATTTTTCATTGGGACATGTGTAAGAGATAGGACCTGTAACCTTGGATTTCTGATATTTGGTAGTTTGTGTTTGGTATACTAATTTTAGATTAATTTTTAGATTTTTCTTTCATAGCTTATTAACTGCTTAAAGTTGGATATTTGTTAGTTAACTACCCTGCAACATGAGATCTGTTTGCATGAGCACTTTTTCATGAGCTTGTAATCCATTCTTTTATAAACCTTAGGTTGAGATTTTTGTGATTTTGAAGAGTTTATTGCTCAGACTTTATACCCATGTGCTTTTGATCCCAAGTATTGCTAGTTCATCAGCTTATTTTTGGTCCCTAGTTTGTCTTTTTGGACCCAATGCATACTGATGCATTAGTATAAGCAATGGGCTTGTTGATTTCATATTTCAGTTAATAGACTTGTAGTTGGATTGTGGTTATGAGTTTAATCAAGGTTGCTTATGATTATGCTTGTGAATTTTTACCTTTGTTCTAGCTTATTGGCTCACTGGAGAAGCTCTTTGCCTTTAAAGATATCACTGATTGGTCAGTGTGTCAAGTCAAGTTCATAAGCCCATTGTTGGTTTGTTTGTGGACCCTTTGGTCTGACCATTAGCTTATTTAGAAGCCTGATAGGTGGGCTGGTTAGATCCCTAAGTTGTTTGGTCCCATTTGCTTGTTAGCTAGCTTAATCTATGCCTCTAAGTCATCCCTTTTGCCACTATTGCTGCTGAGAAATCAGCAGCTTTTAGCTTGTTTAATCCTTGAGATCTGTTTGATCCTAGCTTGGTAGTTGTAGTTTTGAACTTGTTGATGGTAGTATAAGATTGTGTTTGTTAGCCTGTTATTGCTCAGCTTGTTTCAGCTTGTGAGTAGCTTAAATTTACCCACTTGGGACTGCCCTGCACAATTGAGTTCCACTTTACACAGCCCACTTTAGAAGCTCTTTCCTAAGCCTGTAGTGGTCCCCACAAGCTGCTTCTTGGCTTATTGGAGAGCCTGTTAACCCAGCTTTTAGGTTTAGCTTATTGCTTGGGATTCCAACTTCCCATGTGGGCCCCACAAGCCTCCCAAGTTGCCCTCTCAGGCCTGTTTGGCTTATGGTTTGTGAGATTGCTTATTAGCTAGTTCTAGCTTATTCTGAGCACTTCTTTGGTTGTGATTAGTTGTTCCAAACTTATATAAGTTAGTGGTAGTGTACTCTAGCTTTTGGTAATTAATTGCATTGTTTGCTTATTTTTAAGTGCTTATTTGTAAGAGCTTATTGCCCATTTTGCTTATTTTGGTGTCTTAATCAGGAGATTTTATTTTTCTTAAGTCCTTAATTATATTTTAGAATGTTCCACCAAGTTTCAGATTTTTATTTGTTTATTTAGTATTTATAGTAAATCAAAATTAGTTTAAGTAATTAATAATTAGTATTTAATTAATAATAAATAGATAAATAGTGTAATAAATATATTTTCTGTTTTAAAATTAATTTTATAATATTTTAGATTTCTCAAAGTTATAATTTCATTTTTCTAGGTTTATTTTATATTTTCTTAATTTTTAATGTATTATTAAATAGTTAAAAATAGTTTTTAATTAATAATAAATAATTAAAAGTCAAAAAAAATAATTTTCTTTTTTCTAAAATTTTCTTTTATCATTAGGATCGTAAAAATGTAATTTTCATGTCCGTAGGGTTAGCGTAGCTCAAAATTCACTTTTTATTTCACGCACTCGCGTTTATTTTAATTTTAACTCGCGTTTTATTTAAATAACTTTTGCGTTTTTTAAATTTAGGTTACGTTATTAAAAGTAGTTTGTAAAATAAGAAAAACAAAAACTTAAATAAAGTGATAGCTTCTATTTAAGCCGTTTGGCTTAATTTTCTGCTTACATATAAGCGATTTCTGATTTTAAGTTTTTAGATTACGTTTTAAAGTTAATTAGGTTCACGTCATTATTAATATAGTGTATTTAATCGTTCTCACTTATATTTCAGTAGTATATTCAATCACAACTCACTTATACCCATTTCCGTCCAAATTCACCCGATCACATAACCGTTTGATAACCATCACACCTCGTCGGGACATAACGACCCGGGGAAACCACTATATTCCGCGGAGCATTGATCTAGGGAGTTTTACCTTGTTGACCATTGACTTGGTCAATTTAAGGTTGACTGTTTAGACCCAATCAATACTCGTATTCGACTTTGTTTCCAGATCTTTTCTTGAGGAATTCTTGTGCATCCCTATTGATTCTACTGAGCTCCGTCTTTGTGAGTTTGTTGATGTGAAGATCCTTCATTATGACTTGGGTGAACTGTAAAGTGTTACCAGGAAGGGGTTCTTCTTCTTCGAGAGGAGGTTGAGCTTGAACCATTTCCGTCAGCAAATCATTCTGAGGAGTGTCATCATTGTCGAGCCATGAATGACGTCTTTTCTTCTTGGATTTCTTAGACTTAGATGTAGCATCTTTGTCTTTAGCCTCGGATGGTGACGATGGTCCAGCATGAGAATCAGGAATAGGTGGAGCACGGTAATTGGTGTCAGGTTGACCCTGGTAGTCATCTGTAGGTTCCATGAATGTTTCCTCTTCTTCAGTTTGACCATGACTCGTAGCTGAGGGGTGTTGTTGATTTCCAGGAGTGGTGGAGTCCTTTTGTGGTTGTAGAGAGGACGAAGGACCTGTTCCAGACTTAGGTTTCTTGCCTTTAGAGTTTGGGTCAGGATCGTCATCTTTTCTTGTCCTTTTCCGGGTTCCAGCAGCATCTTTGCAGGACTCTTTGGATATGTAAGCCACCATAGCATCATACAGGGCTTTTTCTTCAGCAGTCTGTGTGGTTTTGGAGGTAATGTTGTCAAAGAGTTTGGCAAGCATGTTATTGAAGGACAGTTCAGGGACGGTTGGAGCCACAATAGAAGGTTTTGCGATGTGAAGCGTGAATGGTGTAGTAGACAACATTTTTCTCGTAACACTTCTGATTCTGTGATCCAAGTTGTCATTGATTGGTTCAAGAAGGTTTGCTACCTCAGGAGTGATCATATCAACCAGATTTTCAGTGAGAAAATCATGAGCTGCAGTTCTGATAAATCCTGTGTAATCAGTGTTCAAGAACTTGTCGATCAGCTGCTTTGACTCCTGGAAGTCCTCAACTTGTTTGGTAAGACCGGTAACCATGTCGGTGAGTTTGTTGACTTGCTCCTGAAGATCAACTGGTTGTTTCGGTTCATTGATTGAATGCTGTTTAGATGCGGTTTCTGAAGGTGTGGGAGATGAGTGCTCAGGTGATGATTCAGACGACGACTCGTTGTGAGAGGTTGAAGAAGAAGCTGGAGGAGTCGGATCCTTTGGTGGAGAGTCTTGAGGAGGTGGAGGTTGTGCTGAGGAAGTCTGCTGAGAAGATGACTTAAGAAATATGTTGGTGTCGAACGCGTTCTTCTCTTCGTTTTCTTTTCTACGACGTTCCTCTGCTTCCTCTGCTTCTCGTGCAAGAAACTTTGGAGTAATGAGGTATTCCTGTTCCTGATCCGTAGCTATGTTCTCTTGTCCGCCAACATTCTCCTCTATATTAGCAGTCTCTGTCATGTTGACATCTCCTGTTTTGTCTGTATCTTTAACGGTGTCATCAGGCTGTGGAGCTGATTCTGACGTTGTGGACACAGTGTGAGGAATCATGCTGCTTGTAGCTCCTTCATGTTCCGACTGATCGATAGGTGGTGGAGTTAAAGGTTGAGACATGAGTCGGCTTTCGAGAGTTGCTTTCCTTTGTTCTTTCCTAAGCCGCTTTTCTTCAGCTCGAGTGTCGACAACTATACTCTTCAGTTTGCGTTTATCGACCAAAGGTTCAACGATTGGTTCGTCTTCATCATCATTAGGCTCATTAATAGTGATTCCTTTTCTTTTCTTTGTCTCTTCCTCATAAGTTTCTAGACTTTGTTGTACGGCGATCTCTGTTGCTGGAAATCCTTCATCAGGTGCTCTTACTCTCAGTTCATAATCTGGTTCTTCTTCTTCAGATTCAGTGTCGAACTCGGATTCGGTGTCAGAAGGTGGAGGTGTTGGTTCATCATGAAGAATGTATTCAGGAGTTACCTTCTTCTTTGGCTTGGTAGCAGGTTTGGGTTTGGATGTAGGTATAGGTTTGGTGGAAGTCTTGGGTTTTGACTTAGGAGCAGCCTTAGATCTAGTATGAGGTGAGCCAGTGGTGCTTGTAGTACTCCCAGACTTTACACCACCTTTGCTTCGAGTCTGTACTGTGGCTTCTTCCTGTACCCCTTTGTAAGCATTATCATACAGCTTATAGTTCAGACTTTTCTTGATTTTGTCATCAAGAAGGTATTCGGGAAGCCTCATTCCTTTGATCTTGGTTGAGGAAGTGGTCGTCTTGATGAATGAGGTGGTGAAGTCGTCCTCGAAGAGGTGCTTCGGCTCATTAGGATCAGCCATCCTCTTGATGAATTCTGGAGTGTCTTTGCAGAAATGTTCTATGAGAAGCTTGGTGAATCTTGTGAATGGTATCATAGTCTTCACACGATCGGTTTGAATGCTGTAGACTATATCATTCATGATTGGTGCTACAAAGTCAATGGGTGTCAAAGTCACCATTCCCCAGAATGTTTGCAAGTGTTCAAGCCTAGGATGTTCATGACCACTCTTTCTTCCTGATATCGATCTTACAACCAACAGACAGAATGTTCTCCAAGGCTGAGGGATATTCTTGGCATTGAATCGGGAATGTTTGACTAGAGGTACGTCGTCATCAACATCATATCCTAATTCTACAAAGAAGTCAAGAAGGTCTAGTTCAGGCAGTATTGGAGCGAATTCGTTGTCAGCTTGAGGCAGGTGAAGGACTGTACGAAGAACGTCGTGATTAACATTGTAGACTTGGCGATCTAACGTGACAGTAAAAGACTCATCATCCAAATTTGCCTTAGCCGTTATCCAGAACTGATGAAGGTAGAACAGAGGAACTGAAGTAGAACAGATGAGCAGTTGTTTGCATGGATGTGCAAGTAGAATATCTTTGACAATCATGCACGAGTTCTCTTTAATACTCAATTTGTCGAAATCAACACGTGGATTGTTGTTGCCAATCGTGACATTGTAGTTTTCGGGAGTGATGTCATCCATGGTGAGTAATGGAAGAGCTTGTACAGGGACATTCTCGTTGTGTTCAGCCATGTTTATCTGAAAAGTATAGTCATAAACCAAACATCCACATTTGTTACGTGTTAGCACAGTTTTGAGTTTGGTTATAGATCTCTACTTAAGACAATTAAGCACGAATGATTCATTATGTTATGTGTGAAGTGTCATATAATGCATATTTGAAGAATCATTGATCAATTAGAATCATGAAATCAATTATACAATGCAATGTCTCACAAATAAGCACAATTGATATACACAATTCATTGTAATTTCACATTACACAACAACAATGAATCACAACAAAGTAACATGTATACAAAATGACAAGGCCTAAATGAGATTTCGAAAAAAATTTAAAATACTTTTTATCGCAAACCTGTATTGAGAAAAGATTTCGAAAAAATGTTACTAAGAATTTTATCGAGAAAGTTAATTTATCGAGAAAATCCTTATCTGTAAAATTTTTCGAGATCTTTCCTTTATCCAAGATCTGCGAAAGTTTTCAAGTTTTCGAAAAAAAAAATCAATTCTCGATAAATCTTTTCGCAAACTTAGTGATTTCGAAATTTATTGTTCAAAGAGTAATTTCGAAAAAATAATAATTTCGAAAAAACTGATTTTGAACAAAATTATCGAAATCATGAGTTTCTCGATAAGTTTAACATAGATTGCGAAAAAACTTGAATTTCTCGAAAAAATTCTTATACAAGAATCATTCGAATTTGACGTCAAACGTACGTTTGTATTGCGAATATCTTATACAATGATTCAGGCCTGTCACAAAGATTTGATAAACACCAATTAGATACAATCAATGTACACGTTTAACTAAGATCTCGATAATAATCAAGAAGATGTTCTCGATATTTATTCAATATTTGAGACTAATGAGCATGAATGGTTCTAGCATATCACTAACATATGTAAGAGACATGGTATAGCAGCATACAACACATTTGGACTCAGTTAGATCGAATTAACCTATGATCGAGGCATACTAGCTTATCGAGAATCAAACATCAATGGTGTAGATCAACAACATTACTTCAAACATGCATACTTGAGACCATAGAAACATATCCCACCAATAAAACAAAGCAAGCAAACACAGAATCTACCAATCTCAAATCGACCCAAAACCTAGATTTCTAAATCGAAGTAAACATGAAGGAATGCGTGGAAAAATGATGAGGATATGTTAGAAACAAGCTTTATAACAAAAACCCTATCAAGAATCACACACCTAAACATGATTATAGCAGTTTTCGAAATCACAAACCCTAGTTCTCGAAATCAATAAATCATGAGATTTAGCCGTTGGATTTTCAATTAAACAAGATCCTATGTTTGTAATACCCTAGTGATTACTTAGGAACTTACAGATTGATGATCACAAGCGTGGATTTCTTGATTGAATTTGGACCGTAGGTTTAAAAAAAAAGGGTTTTAGGGGTTTTGAATATTGTGAGGTATGTGAAAAACGGTTTGTTTGTTTTTGTTATTATTTTTTTTTTTTTTTTTGAAACTTTGAGTTTAGTCACTTTTGGTCCCTTAACCTTCAGATATACTTACTTGATTCCTAAAGTTAAATGGCAAACATGTGTAACAGCAAGATATACTTCCGTTAACCTAACTTATGAAGTCCTTACTACGGGATGAGACAAAGGGATGTTAAAGAACGTCCGCACACTCCGAAGTACCGTAAAATACGAAAAAAATGCAAGTATACCAATTAAAATTGGTAAAAAATTTAAGCGTGACTCCCCCTCAACACTTGTAAAATTTTAACAAAGTGTTGAAGTGAAGCGATATACTTGCATTTTTTTTTTTTTTTTTAGGTTTATATTTAAGAAAAATATTTTACAAAGATAGTTTTGATGTTTGACGATCAATTGTGTTTTAAAAACTTTTCCAGATCTTCTGGAGTCAAACATCGCATACCAATTTGGTGAACTAGACTAGCAAACCTTGATGGTGCTAAAGATTTGGTAAGTAAGTCCATCAATTGGTACTCAGTCCCAACAAAATAAAGTTCAACGGTACCCTTTTCCACATGCTCTTTGATGAAGTGATATCGGAGATCGATGTGTTTGGATTTGCAATGATGTACTGTGTTGCAGGAGATAGCAATTGCACTCTTGGAATCACAGTAGATAGGAATCTTGTTGAATAGGTAGCCATAATCCTTAAGTTGTGATCTCATCCAGATGACTTGAGTACAACAAGCAGACATGGCTACGTATTCAGATTCTGTTGACGACAGTGATGTGCAGTCCTGCTTCTTAGATTGCCATGACACAAGTTTGTCTCCGAGAAATTGTAATCCACCAGATGTACTTTTGCGTGTGTCTAAACATCCTGCATGGTCAGCATCTGAAAAGGCAATTAGTTCAAAACCAGAATCCTTCGGATACCAGATTCCCAAGTTAATGGTTCCCTTTATGTATCGAAGGATTCTTTTGACCTCGCTGAGGTGTTTTTCAGTTGGTTTGGACTGATAACGAGAGCACATGTAGACAGCAAATACTATATCAGGTCTACTAGCTGTGAGATACATGAGGGACCCAATCATACTTCGGTATTTGGTAGGGTCAACAGGAGTCCCATGTAAATCAGCATCTAGTTTTGTGGTATAGCCCATTGGTGTATTATAAGTATCACTAGTCATCATTCCATGTTTCTTTAAAATTTCAAGAGCATATTTGGACTGATTTATAAAAATTCCACGGGGTGATTGATGAACTTGTAGTCCTAGAAAGAACGAAAGTTCACCCATCATGGACATTTCAAAATTATCTTTCATTAATTTTGCAAAATCATTAGAGTAACTTCTTTTTGTTGAGGCAAAAATGATGTCATCGACATATATTTGAACAACAAGTAAGTCCTCCCCCTAGGTTTTTGTAAATAGTGTTGGATCCACCGATCCTTTAGAAAATTTATTGGCCAGTAAGAAAGTGGACAATTTGTCATACCACGCCCGTGGGGCTTGCTTAAGTCCGTAGAGTGCCTTTTTGAGTCGGTAAACGTGATTAGGACGCTCAGGATCAACGAAGCCTTCAGGTTGACTAACATAAACTTCTTTACGGAGTTCTCCATTAAGAAATGCTATTTTCACATCCATTTGGTAAACAACCATGTTCCTGTGTGCAGCATAGGCTAAGAAGATCCGAACAGCTTCATGTCTAGCCACTGGAGCAAAGGATTCAGCAAAATCAAGTCCTTCTAGTTGAGAGTATCCTTTCGCTACCAGGCGTGATTTGTTACGTATGACAGTTCCTTCAGCATCAAGCTTATTTTTCCAAATCCATTTTAACCCGATGACAAAGACTCCGTCAGGTCTTTCAACTAATTCCCAGACTTCTAATCGTATGAATTGCTGAAATTCCTCTTGCATAGATTCAATCCAGTTGTCATAAGTCATTGCATCTTTAATGTTCTTCGGTTCTCCGTGACAAACTGTGAGTGCATAGATACAAGTTTCTCCATCCGTGTGAAGTCGTTGTCTTGTCATAACAGGTGCATCTGGATGGCCAATAATATGAACTAGTGGATGGTCTCGAGTCCATTTATGTGTTGAAGGGTGTAGTTGATAGGTATCTCGCATGTTAGCAGGATCCAAATTGCGTGTTGACGACTCAGCTATATCAGGAACTGTAGGAGCTGGTGCAAACGGGTTAAAGAACGCATCAGGATCATGCTCTGCGGGTTGTGGAACTGATAGTGGAGTTGGATCTTCAGCTGGATGGTGGGTAGTAGAAACAGTTTGTTCTACTGTAGATGGTGATACAATTGGAGGACCGTCTCTCGCAACACTTGTAGTTGTTTGTTGAGGTGAGTCTGGTACTGGAATGTTATAAGGTTGAGCAGCGGAATTAGGTGAGACCTCAATGGGACGGTATTCAATTGTGTCATCAAATAGTGGAGCAAACAAGGTTTCTAATTCTTTGCGGTTGAGTGGCAAGGATTCAGCCGAAGATGCCGGAGAGTTAAGACGGTTGAATTCGGGTCCTAAGCAGTGTTGCTCAGAAGCCATTTGTGTAAGTTCATCAAAATTAGCGTGAATGGTTTCTTGAATTTCTCTTGTACGACGATTCCATATCCGAAAACCTTTGGAATTTTCACAGTATCCAACGAACACTCCAATGTCAGCCTTTGCTTTAAGTTTACCTAAATCATCACGATCATTTTTCGGGTAACAAAGTGCTCCAAATACATGAAAGTAATCGATGTTCGGTTTCCTTTTGTGAACAATTTGATATGGTGTTTTGCGATGGCGTTTTGAGATCAGGCAACGGTTTTGTGTATAACATGCGGTTGAAACAGCTTCTGCCCACAAGTAATCTGGTAATTGAGCATTAATCAACATAGTTCTAGCAGCTTCCACTAACGTCCTGTTGCGTCTTTCAACAACTCCATTCTGTTCTGGGCTTCTAGGAATAGATGTTTGATGTTCAATTCCCACTTTCTCATAATAAGACCGAAGTGTCTGATTTTTGAATTCAGTTCCATTGTCAGTTCTGACTATTCATACCGTGTTGCGTAACTGAACTTGAATTTTAGTGAGAAAGGTGATGATCATTGAGGGAGCCTGATCTTTACTTCGTAGAAAATAAACCCAAGTCCATCTTGAATAATCATCCACAATTACAAGAATGTAGCGTTTACCGTTGATACTTTGAACACGCATCGGTCCACACAAATCCATGTGAAGCAGTTGCAGAACATGATTCGTACTATGCTCAGGTTTATTAAGAAAATGAGCACGAGTACTTTTTCCTTGTTCACAGGCTGGACATAAGTGATCTTTGGTAAAGCGGAATCTTGGAAATCCGTCAACAAGTTTATAACGAGCAAGGTCAGTCATGGTTTTGAAATTCAAGTGCGAAAGACGTTTGTGCCATAACCAAGATTTAGTCGATTCCGCTTTGGAGAGAAGACATATCGGAGATGTTGCAATCATATCTGACATTGATATAGTATAAAGGTTAGAACCACGTGAGCCAGACATTAGATTGTTTCCTTGTAAGTCACGAACAAAGCACGTTTTCTCACGAAATGCAACTTCTAGATCCCCATCACAGAATTGACCAACAGAGAAAAGGTTGTGTCCAAGGCCTTCCACATAATAAACATGACTTATTTCAATGTTCCTACTGACATAGTCACCATATCCCATGATTAGAGCGTAATGATCATTCCCGAATCTGATAGTACCAATGAACTTTGAGACAAAGTTGTGTAACAGTTTGAGATTGCCTGTCATATGTCGGGTGCATCCGCTATCAACAATCCAGAGAACGATCTGTACCACCTGCATCACAAGAAGAAGACACAGATGGAACAGAAGTAAGGGTGGAACCCAAAGACAGTGCGGGTTCCTGTTGGTTAGTAACACATGTATTCAACAATTTAGGAATCCATTTAAAGTCTGGTTTGTATTGTAACCAACGTTTCCAGTTCCAACTAGTTTTTGCTTTCTTAATGTTAAATGCACTAGTAGTTGGCTCATTCCTAGATTTGTTCTCGGCACCTATGGGGGTAACTTTAATTTCATTAGAAACCGTAGAAGACAGCTTTCCTAAATTAGACTTAGAGGCAGTAGTGGGCCTAAAAGGAATGCGTGTCCTACGTTTCTTATGACGATTGAGAAGAGAATTAGCTAAACATTTGGTATGATCACCAGATGATACGTTTTTACGACAAAACACACAAGATGCATTAAAATTCAAAACATTCAAAGGTTCATCATTCGTTACATTTAGATTTTGATTACAATTTGCCAGATTAGAATCTAAATCGGATGCAACATGAGTGTTATTCAAATTCCTAAGTTGATCTTCTACTTCTTGAGCTTCTAGTTGTCCTCTCTTACGTTGCAAGATCCTATTCTTCTTTTTACTTTTTCGCTTGGGTCTGCTAACGCTATTAGTGGAGACTGGTCCTGTAGAAGTGGAGTTATCAACATTAGTGTTTTGAATGACATTTTCTTTAGCAGTTTTGTTTAATTGATACATTCCTGGTGCTATCATCGTGGTGTCAACCATTTTACCTTTTTGAAGTAGCTTAAATTTCTCTTTCAAATCAATGATGATGTGATTTTTGTCCTGAATTTCAGACTCAAGTAAACCATTGCAATATTTGATGTCATCGCGGTTTTGTTGCCATTCGGCGTTTTCAATTTTTAAATCCGCAATTTCTTTCTCGTATCGGAGACACAGATTTTTAAAAGACTCGTTGCTTTTGCAAATCTGACAAGAGTTTGAAACATTTTGGTTTTGAAACTTCAATTCCCTTTCAAGACTTTTAGCTTGACACCATTCAAGCCTTTGATTGAGTAGACAAATTTCTTTTGAAAATTGTTTTGTCACATCATCATTTTTAATTCTCAGCTTATTATTTTCCACTTTGAGTGTCTTAATTTCCTCGTTCAACAGATTATTATCAACACAATGATCATTCTTAAGCATAGAAGTACCAGATTTATAAAGATCATTCATGATAACAGACAAAATATCAGCATTGAGAACTTGTTCCAAGAGTCGATCAGCATCATTTTTTAAAACTCTATTTCTTTGCTTTTGAACCAAAATGTCATTTTCAGTTGCGTTGAAAACGTTTATCATATTTTTTACCTCTTTTTGAAGTTCCTGATCCCAACGTGTAGCACAGAGACGGAGGTGTTTGACAATTGGCTTCATTTGTTTTTGAAAAATATCCCTCTTTTCTCGCTCGTAAGCGGATTGAAAAGTTTCAATTTTTATTTCAGAATTACGTTCAATTGTTTCCTCCAAAATTTCGATATCTTCCATAAAAGTTTTAAAATAATTTAAGACACGACAACTTTTAGGTAACGGTGTAAGTTCACCGGATGATGGTAAAGGACCATTTATTTGTGCTACAGTTTGGACAGGGGCCGCATTAGAAGATGAAACATATGACTCTTCGACAAACCATGATTTCTCAGGTAAGTCCTTTTGAGTAACAAAAGATTTAGAAAGAGGTGGAGCTTTTGAGTAGTCATAAGGTGTCCAATATTGAACATAACTCATTTTTGATCGACTCTCGTCTTCAAGTTCTTCTTCTTCCTCAGTATCAAAAACAACAGCACGCACAATTGTATTATCAAACATGTGATCAATACTGTAAATCTTAGGATTTTCTTTAAATGATGTGTGAAGAAACATTGATTTGAAATCGCAAAGTGCAAATCCTTTATCGGGTCTCGGTTTTAAAGCAAATTTCTGAATTGTTGTGACAGAGTTCCCGTGTTTGTAAACAATGTGACGAAATTCTTTGAGTTGTTTTTCAAGATCAACAATATCACCGAGTAAGTCATCTATATACTTCCTTTTTCGTATTTTATGTTCACAAAACTCCTTTTTGCAATTTGACAATTCTGTTTCTGTTTTTGAAAGAGCTGTTTGAAGACGTTCAGCTTGCATTTTCAATTCACACTTTTCACTTTCGAGTTTCGAAATCAACTTTCCATTTGACTCAATTAAATCTTGCATTTTGCGTTGAAGATCTTGTTCTTTGTTGTAAGAATCTTGAAAAGCTTTTTCAAAACTTTTTGTATGTTTAATCTTTTCTTGCTGATTTGAAAGTTGTATTTTATAGCATTCAATATCTCTTGCAAGTGCTGCATTTGTTTCTTTTAAAACTTTGTTTTTCTCGTTGCATTTTGCAATTTGCAACTGTTGATCATTCAGTTGTTTAGATAACATGATGAGGTCAGGGTCTGGATCAAATGATGGTTCATGTTGTTCGAAATGATCATGTTTATCATTCTCAATAGGATCATCAAATGAAACATCCGTGTCATCATCAAATATGACAACTGTGCTTATTTGTTCATCTGATTGAGAAGATGAAGATGATTTAGATGGAACAACTTGCGCCATATCTGATTCAGAAGCAGAGGGTAAGGCTATTTCATGTATGAGGCATGCTTTATGGTCATGTACCTGAGACAAGCCGTCAGTGTCATACACTGGACCTGAATCATTAAACTGAAGTTCCTGCATGTTGGCCATAAGCATCACAGCTGCATTAGCTTCCAGATCTTCCATGTCATCATCATTGTTCACATTTGCCATGAAGTTGTTGTCTTGTTCAGGGAAATGTCCATCTTTTTCATCTTGAAGAGCCATGAGTAATGCCTGCTTGTGAAACTTACTACCACGAGTTCTCGGTTTGGGACATGCAGTCGCTATATGACCTTGTTCATTACAATTGTAGCACCATACTGCATTCCCTGAGTTGGAGTTCCTTGTTGCAACTGGTTCAGACCTTTGCTGAGAAGACCCTGAGTTGTTCCTGAACCCTGCATTGTTACTAAACCTCTGACCATTCCCAAAATTTCCTGAAGAGCTTCCTGAACCAGGTCGACCATAGCTACGATTCTGAATTTCCACTCTTCCATCATTGACAACAGCTTGATTCCTTGTGTTAGAAGATGAACGTTGACGATTGTTTGTCTTGTTGGAGAACTTGCTAAAAGCACGAGCAATAAGAGCAAGTCCCTGATTCAATGTGTTAAAGTCATCATCGTCATCGTCATTGGAGTTGGAGTAGTACACAGCATCATTGTTGTTTAACGGAACAAGTTGAGTAGAAGCATTCTGTGGAGATGAATCATAAGGGACCATTTGGTTCGAGGTGGAAGATTGTGGATAACTGAAGTAGTTTTGCTCTTGAACATATGCATGATTTGACATTGGTGGTGGAGCATAGGGAGATTGAGCTACGAGAGCTAAAGAATTTGGTGTTGGTGTGGGTGTGTATCCTCCTCGTAGAGCTCGATCTTTTTCTACTTCAAGTTCATGGTGTTTCAGAAAATCATACAACAAACCATATGGAGCATCATGAAGATTCTTCGTTTGACGAACAAATGTCACATATTTATGCCAATCAGGACCAAGACTACCGACGAATTTGGAGTTCACTGCTATCCTTGGTACTATGATTTTGTGACGTTCCAGATCATTGACCACATTTGTGAAATGATGATAGTAGGATTCAAGTGACTCTCCTGGTTCAATTGTGATGTCTGTGTATTCCATGTAGAGTTTGGATTCCATATCATCTTTGTTTAATTGAGTGCCTTCCATAAGGAGATGAACATGTTCCCACATAGCTTTGGCTGTTTTCTGAGCATCGACACTGCGATAAATTGGATTAGGTATTCCTTGAAGTATATAAGCCATTGCATACTCATCAGCTTCACGATGTAGTTTCTGTTCTTCAGTGAGTGCAGATTCTGGAAGAGGTCTATCACCAGGAGGACGTGGAGGATCAGCAGTTGGATCACTAGCTTCAAATCTTGTTGGCCACTCAAATGGTCCTTCAAGTATCACTTGCTTCAAGAATTTCCCATGAGGTTTCTTTAGTTCAAGAAATCGTAAGAATCGACTTGACCATTGAAGATAGTTCCCAAGTGTGAGCATTGGAGGTGTTTCAAGTGATCCTGCCTCATGTCGGGATTGTTGAGTTGTAATAACTTCACACATTCTATCAAACTAGTGAGGTTGTTTGGAGGAGACCTGAGTGTTCTGTTGTGACATCTGATATGATTGTTGTTGAGGAATGATTTGATGTTGTTGCATCATGAGATAATGATGTAGTGGATTAAACGGTTGTTGATGAACGTGTGATTGAGAAGTTAGTGGATACGGTTGTTGCGGATGGTATTGTTGTTGCTGATACTGCTGATGTTGATGTTGCTGAATATGAGGGAAGTAGTGATTAGGTGGTTGAGACATCTTAGAACACTTGTGTAGAAATGGATCTTGTAGAAAGTATAGAATTAGCCAAGTATCGAAAACTTTTGCCCAACTTCAGATTGCGAAACCTTGATCAACAGGGATTGCGAAACTTTTGAATTCCAATGATTTCGAAAATTGGGATTGCGAAAAATTTTCAGGTTCTCGAAATTAAATGATTTCGATACTTTTAGAAAGTTTTCGCAAAACTAGGAGGTTTTCGAAACTTTAGAAATTTTCGAGAAACTATGATCGCGAAACTTATACAAGTTTGCGAAATATGTGTAATTTCGAAAAAAACTGATGTTTTCGAAAAACACAAAGTCAACGACCCAGTTTTCAAAATTGTACAATTTCGAGAACTTTACCAAAAGTCGAAGTATTTTACTTTCTTATACAAGAAAGAAAATACTGAGTCCACAATAACGAAGTCGAGGTAGTGCACGTAGAGTAGATCTCGAAATAGGTACCAATGAAAGATCTCGATAACTTGGCAGATTTTGTTTTTCAAAGAAAGCAATCCAAAAACTTGTTTTTATTTCAAGATTCTTGTACTTTTGTGTGTAAAATGAAGAGATCTTTAAGAAAGTTGAAAACTTTAAGAACTTTTCAACAATTTTTTAAAAAATTTCGAAAACAAGTACAACAATCCCTAATCGAATTTTTGAGGAAAAATTTATGCTTTTTTGTTTGTTTTGATTAGTAGCACAAGTTTGTAAGCAAATATGTGATAAAAACCAAGAAACAAGCAAGAAAGTATAAAACTTTGAGCAAAAATCGATTATAAGAAAAACAAGTTTTAAGAAACAAAATCAATGAAAAACAAAAACTACACCTTCATATGGCGAATGATACCACTTGTTAGGTCACCATTTTGTAAACACAAGCATAATAATGATAGAAATGAGATGAGAAAAGAGATTGGGTGATTATATGATAAAGAGAAATGTAAGTGCAAGAGTTTCTTTAAGAAATCAAATAACCAACCAAATATTACATGATACTAAGGCTTCTATTTATAGGGAAGGAGCTAGGGCAACACTCCCTCTCCTTCCACTATCCAAATCGTGTGGGCTTTAAAGCCCATGGACCTTTTGTCTAAAGCCTAGTAAACTTGTAACTTAAACAATATTGTAAGTAAATAATAACTTAAGCAACCTATTATTACAAATGACCGAAACTTGATAAAATAGTGAAAACTATGATCCCAACAGGGTTAAAGGTGTTAATTTTGTAATTAAAAGGATTAAAAATGGAATTATATATAATTATTAAACAGAATTTTATTTTATTTAAGTAGAGGGACCATTTTCGTAAATTCTAAAAACTCAGTGTCTATTCTGTAAATAATTATATTGATGAGGCTAAAGGTGTAAATTTGATAATTTAATGGGCTTGTATGTAATTTTGAAAATTAAAAGGATATAAATGGTTAATTATATAAATAAATGTATATGTTTTGTAAATAATTAAAATAGAGGGTGTAAATGGTAAATTTGGGAAACTTGAAGGTTATTCTGTACTTAAAGTATATTAAAGGGTAAAAGATGCAAGCTTGGTAATTTATAAGGTTTACTTTAAATTTCTAATAATTATAAAGGTATAAATTGAATTTATTTTACTTAAAGTACTAATCTTGTAAATTTGGAAAGTTAAGGTCTGTTTTATATAAATATATTATTGAAGGGGCTGAATGTGTAATTTTGGAATAAATAGTGGCCTAATGTGTTATCATGGATTGAATATGGAAATGTTGTAATTTAATTAATTAAAAGGACTAAAATTATAATTACTAAAGTTAAGGGGATTAAATTGTAAACTTGATAAACTTGAAGGATCTAGATATTAAATATGGTTAACTTGTGGATAATTTGTATAAAATGTGGAAATAGTGAAAATTACACCTTGAACCCTTAATTTTGGAATAACTACATTTAAAACCCTATATTTTGGAAAATCAACATATTAAACCCTAATCTTGCAAATTAACATTTTAAGTCATTAATCTATTCCATATAATAATTCTAACCTTGAATTCTGAATATTTCTAATTATGGAAACTTTCTAAATATAGAAACCTGACAAATATGGAAACCTGCTATTTAAGGAAACTTTCTAGAATTGAAAACTTAATAATTCAGAAACCTACCAAAAATAGAAAGTACTTAAGAATGTATAAAATACTTAAAGAGGAAAGTTACTATTTTTAGAAAGTTGCTATAAAAGGGAAGTTACTAAAAACGGAAGCCTTCTAAATAAGTAACCTGATTCGTATGAACATAAAATAATACTTGATTATCATATTCGTGTAGATCCGGTGAAGCGGGAGTAGTCGTCATCCCGTTTGTGATCATTTTGGTGTTTGTTTGCTTTCGTCAAGGTACAAATATTCTGACCTTTTCAGTAAAAGTTTCTCATGACTATCTCTTTCCTTTTTTATCTTTCCTTTGTTTAGTATTCCCTATGCCATTGCTATGCTTCCTTTATCATTTGAACCTTTAATATCTGAACCACTTGCTATTTGAACTCTTATTAATTGAACCTTTGCTATGAACTCCATTGCTATGATCCTTTGTTCCTTTGATCTAAACTTTTGCCATTTGATATGATACATTTGATTTGATACATTTGATATGACACATTTGATATGATACAATTGAAATGGAATTTGATATGAACTATTTGATTTGAACCTTTGATATGATATGCTATTTGATCCACCAGTTTGATACTACGAGACAATTTGTTATACTAGTCATGGGGGTTCCATGTCCTTGTCATTGATGCACCAATGGCTTGACTCTAGGGTAGGAGAGTGATGACCTATCCCGTCCCATTATTTGATTTGTTTCGGAGATGAAGTATTTGGCCATTGGGCGCATGGATGCATCCTAGATTTGTATTTGTTTCGAGGGATATATCATTGATTATATATTTGTATTTAGTGACTGATGGCGTGTGCGATACACGTCTTTCACATATTTGGGAGCTAGCTACTCCACCCATTTGAGGACTCCCCTCCTACTACATTTGGTATCCCGAGGTCTCCCCTCCGGATACATGGGCTACTTGATATTTGATTTGGTTTGATTTGGGATCGTGGTCGATTACTATTTCTTTACCTTATGCTCTTATCCTTTATTCCCTAACTCTTATATTACTTTGCATTGTTTCCTTACACCATTAATTCATGATTGCTATTTGTTACCTTTATATCTGTTCACTGGGCTTTTTAAGCTCAGCCGCATTTTTCCTTTCCCCGCGGCAGGTATCTAAGCTAGGAGTTGGGTTTGGCATTTGAGTTGAGAATAGAGCTTGGAGATGAATAGAAGAGATTTACCTTTCAGACTTTGTATTTAGTACTTAGTATTTGTTCTCGTTTGTAACCTTGTATTTCAGATTTCTCATTGTAACCTTTGGAATACTGTTGTATTACTTATGTTGTATGTCTGCATATGCTTTGATATGTCACCATAATGTGGCACTTCTACCCTTGTCGGGTTGAGGTGTTACAATTATGGTTTCAGAGACTAGGCTGTGACTTGTAGTACATTAAATCTTGACCTGTGAGTTTTGGACCATTAAGTTTTCACTGTAGGCGCTCATAAGAGAACCTTGAGAATTTTCTTTAAGATCTCTCCATAGGAACATAAGTTATAACCGGTGAGGAATGGGTAGACTAGGGCACCTAAGTAAGTAGCATTGCTTCCGCATCAATCTGATTCGTGCCTTTGCCTCTAGTCAAGCCTTATAAGAAATTTTGTTCGGAGGTTAGAAAGTTTTGCAACCCGAGTTCAGTAACAAAGTAAGTTTGGAATACTTTGAGAACTACATTGATACCTTACACCATTCAAGCTTCACTTTATTTCTGATCCTCACTTTCCGTTTTGCTTGGCAAACAACTTGATTCCTTTCCGACCATTCTGAAGGTCATTCAACCATAATGTGTTTGACACATTCTTCGAATTCATTACCTATGTTGTATATGAAATGTATCCTCAGATACTATTTGAAACTACAAATCCTTTGATACTCCTATGAGAAACTTGGTAATTATTAACCACGAATATAGGAAGATATGTTCCATCCCTTCGAATGATGAACCTTGTTTGATAATCAATCCCTTTGGAAGGATATGATTTAATTACTCTCTCGGTATGGATTTGTTAACCAAGCATAATGATGCTGACGAATGATGTCCCACACATCTCGCTTGTGTCAGCCATACGATGTTCGTATTATTGAAGATACATACTTTACCTATCACTTGTGTTAAGAAGCCAAACAAGATTCCAACACCTTGAACTATTCGCTTATCTATCTGAACACTTTTGATGAACCATGTATTTGACTCTGATATATGAACTATTTGTCCGGTTTGACGACTGCATTCGTTATATGAATCAGTTTACTTTTGATATGTCTGATTTTACGGTATTTTGGTTATGGATTGGCTGGCTCTTCCTAAAGTTACCATAGACTACCGTATCTGACATGTATCCTCGAGCAATATACTTCATTCTAATTTTGTTATGATGGCTCTTTACCACTTGAATCTGTTGAGGTTAATTCTGCTGTGGAAGTACAAGACTTCGATCTCATTTGATTGACAAGTTTTCTCCTGACACTCATTATTATCCACACTTAGATAGTACTGGCATTGGAAGTATTTTGTCGTACAAAATTTTTTTGATGTTCTCTGATGAACCTCTTGTTATACCCTCCGGCCTGGGGAGTAAAGTTTGGCATTGAACTAATCTCAGTTGAAGAAGCCATGGTGCCATAGAAGTTGAGAGATTGCAGTAGTTGACGGAATATGATTTTTGTTCACTATAGTGTTCTCCTTAAGATGTTCCTGTTGGTTTATGAAGGAGGAAGAGAGAAGTATACGACGGTGTATCGACTATCGTAAACTTAATCGTATCCCTATCCGAAATCATTACTCATTTTTGTGTATCGATGATTGATTTGATCTACTTTTGAAACTCCATATCTGATGACCCCATTAAATTTGAAATACAGATGAAGCAACCAAAATAACTTATAAGAAGTAAGTTAACTAACCGAGAGTAACCTCCGTGAATTATTTCAGTTGTATTCATGAAGAAGAAGGAAGGTGACACGAAGTGTATGTGAAGTTTTCCCTAAGATGATTTCTTTTGAAGCAGCTTTTGTACTCGTTATAATCTTTATGATCTTGAATGATGCCAATTGTATTGGCTAATATGTCAACTATTCTTATGCGTCTGATGGAATTTATGTTTTCGCGAATGTTTGGACAAATTGTCATAGTATGACATTATGTATGTTCAGTGATGAAAGAGAAACATAAAGACCATGCTCATATTAAGTTAGAATGACCATTTACTCTGGAAGAGAAAATTTTGATTGACATTCAGAGATCGTAACAGACGACACTACCATAAATCATGGTAAGATAGAGTTTCCCACAGAAAAAAAAAATAAAAAAATAAAATAAAAATAAAAAAAAAAACTAATATTGAAGACCGTTACCTGAAATTAGGAACTTGAAAAAGAGTGGTAGAAGATGTTCACGACAGGCGTTACCGTGGAAGAAGCATATAAAAAGAAGAGAAAAACTGAGATAGGACTCGTTTATACCTCATACGGCATGTGGAGATTACAGTTTGAGCATCAAGAAAACCAGACCGGAAGAGACGAGCTGCAAACCTAGAGTCGACAACGGCGGCGTTTACCTTACAAGCTAGAAGACGTTGCTTGCAAGATTAACAATAGTGGCGAACATAGAAAGAGAATGAAATCGAGTTGGCAAATTTCTGGCTGTGCTAGAAGACCTGTCGAAGATACGCAGTCCTGCTTCGCTATTCATTTTAGTTGTACTAAGATGAATAGGTGGCAGAAGCAGAATTGCGATTGGAAGGATGCACAATGGTCATGTCAGAAATTCATGTTACTGCCCCATAATTCCAAGGAGAGGTGTCGAAGGCTTGAGGGACCAGACTCAAGTTATAATTCCTTTTCACCATATGATCAGATGGACGAAGCAAATACAGACTACTCGGACTTGGGAGTGATTTGAGTTCATGTATTTGAATGAACGGATTTTGAAGTAAACATTTACGTTTGGATGAGTTGATTCTATAAAGGATGAAGTTAATTCATTTCTGCTTAATTCACTTAAGCCTCCGTTACATGACGATAAGATCCTTTGAATGATTTGGGTACTCTGTTAGTAATTCCGTTCTGTGCCCATCCTGCGAATGTGAATGATGGTTTTGTTATGAGAACTTTGACGAATTTTGAAAGACCTGACTCCTGGACGACGTGTTTCATTTGATGTTGTCTGATTTCCGTTACATTATTTGTACGCTCCATTTCTCTGATTTTGTTTCATGCAGGATGTTTTGATTCGGACGTAACCTAGGATGTAGAAGGACTGTTAGGTGGTTAAGATAAGATGTTTAGTTCATGACTTAAGATAAAGTATGACCATCCTGATGGTATACTCATATGATGCTGGTATTATGATGGTTCGTGAACGTGATAATACTTACGTCATATGACTTACCCTCATTGTGATCATAGGATATTTCGAGGAGTGCCTTTGAAACCTTAGAAATTCCTACATTTTATTGAGATAATCTGTGTCTAGTAAGACGTTAAGTTCGTTCTACCTATGCGTTTAATCTGCTTTTATCGTTATACAATTTCATATGTTCGGACACTCGACATACGCTTGTTGACCTTTGTGCTTCTGATGAGAATCTTAGGTTCTGTTGTAGAGCTTTCTGCCGTTTGACGTTATCAAACAATCTGTTTTTGCTGGTATGGATTCGATCAATTACTATGGAAGAGTACATCTATGTTTTGATATGAGTCCGTTTCATATTCGTTGAATCCGTTTCATTATGATCTGCTATGAGATAAGATTTGAGATTTTGGATTTTGAGGAACAAGATCTGTTCGTTTATGTATATACCATTGAGAGATTATATTGAATAAGAGAGTATTTGAGAATCTAAAGAATTAATAATGTTTATCATCCTCATGTATTCTGCAATCCGATCTGTTCTCATCCAATTTGTCTATTTAAATTCCAGGGACAATATCCGTCAAATCCTACGATTTCCTTGCATCTTTTCTGAGGGGACATGATTATCATTTGTTACTTGGGCATATTACTCTTTGATTTGGAATTTGTACGTTATACCTTTTCTGAAAGAAACCGAAGCTACCTTTGATTGACAAAATCGAGTCATGAGAAACTAGTCTTTACGTTTTCGTTCACTATCCGTTGTGTTTCCGTTTCGTTTACCATTCAAATTTCGAGGACGAAAATTTTCTTTTAGAGGGGAACAATGTTCTGAAAGGCTCAAGGCGCACTAAGGCGCAAAGGGGGTCAAAGAGCCTTGAGTCGAGGCGCAAATCAAAGTGCGGGATTCATAAATATGAGTCGCACTATACATTTGGGTTTTTTTTTATAACACATGTGACAACTTATGCAGCTTAAATAAGACAAAAATATCAATATTCAATGCATAATGCCACCTAATAGTTATTACATCTAACAAAGCTTGCATTTAAACACAAAATATCAAGCAAGCAACATATCAGAATCCATGAACTACCCTAAATACCTGAATATACATTACAATATACGAGTTTATGACTTATAAATTTTAACAAATTACCATGTATCTCCATCAACTATCAACAGCAAAAAATCTATCGTTGTTTGGTAACACTTAACACTAAAGAAACAACATTTGTATCTGTTAATAAGCTACTATTCTTAGACATTAGATTACAAAAAAATATATATTTCTTTGTTGATTGTGTGTTTTAGTTATTTTCTAAAATATTACGGTTATTAGATACTTTATAACTTAAAGGGTCCAATGTATATAATATGTAAGCCCAAAATGTATCTTACTATTAAGAAAAAAAGACCAAAACCCCGTTATATCTTCTAGGCGCAAAAATCCCCAAGGCGCAAAAGCGCAAAAATCCCCAACGCGCTACGATTTTTACGGGATTCATACATGTCGTGAGCCTCGATCTGAAAAAATCCCAAAGGCTGGAGCCTCGTGGGATTTAGGGAGTAGGCGTGCCTTAGGCGCGCTTTTTAAAACATTGGAGGGGAAGAGTTGTAAAACCCAAAAATCTTAAACATGCAAAATTACCAAAATGCCCCTTATAACTTAAAGTTTCAATAAAACACTTAAATAAACATCAAATAAATCTTATAAACTATAAAATGAGCAACATCTGATCACTAATATTTTTGTATGAATATTTGCATCAATTAACATGTCCTAAAAATGTTTGTCACACTAAAATATATATATTCGCCAAAATACATTTAAATTGTGCATACATATTTATTTAAATTTGGTTAAAATGCAAGATAGGCTCTAAATTATTTTGGAAACACTAAAAATCAGGAAAATTGATCCCCTATCATTATTAGGCTGATTTACTCCAACCCAATCCTTCTATTTATTTTTAGTTAGTATTTTCCTCATTATTTTCACTAAAACACTCACAAAGCATACTGGCAGCTAGGAATATTTGGAAGCTGCTTGATAATTTTATTAGACACATTTGGGAGCAAGAAGGCTGGGAAAAATATTCTTGAAGGTTGTGGGTTCGTTGGTTGCTTGTTGGGAATTTCTTTGTGTCGAATTTGCCTAGCCGAGAACAAGAAATTCTTTTCTGCTCATCCATTCATTCAAAACTCTATCTGGAACTTTTGTATCATCCTAAATATCTCATATAATCTATAGAAAATGATAAAATTGATCCATGCATGTTATATGGCTTGTACTAATTAAAATGAATTAAAAACCCTAAAAAATTTGTAAAAATAGTAATCGGCTATATATAATTTTGGGGACCTCATATATATTTTTATAATTCGTAAAAAAATACATATGTTCTGTAAAAATTGTGCTAGAAATTATTTGGAGCCTAGAGGCATGGTTTGCAATTTATTATTGTTTTTGGTCATATCGGCTAATTACAAATAAAAGAAATAATTAAAATAAAAATTAAACCAAGGAATGAACGATTAGGGTTAGGGTTTTAATAAATGTTTTTGATGAAATTAATGATGTTTAAGTTTTGTGTAATGATTGTGTAATTAT
This sequence comes from Artemisia argyi, assembly GCA_030686995.1. Taxonomy (NCBI): domain Eukaryota; kingdom Viridiplantae; phylum Streptophyta; class Magnoliopsida; order Asterales; family Asteraceae; genus Artemisia; species Artemisia argyi. Next base: position 91,513,686 of record CM060701.1, on the reverse strand, counting down.
TGGGAATTAGGGTTTTAATTTGTTTATTTTAATCTAAAACCCAATTGTTTATTAGAATTTGAAGGGTTGTTTGTAAATTGTATCGTAAGTAAAAAGAATTCACATAAAAAAAACAAATCTTGTTTTGACAGCAAAAGGCAGCAACCAAACAGCCACTTTTGACAAATAAAATGGCAACCAAACAGTCCCTATTATGACATTATATATATATATACTAAAAATAGTCCGTGGTACTGTAGCATCACTGTAGCTACAGTGATTGCAACAGTGATCTCAACAGTGTTTTCGTGAGTGTGATTAATGTTCATCCGTTACTGTAGCGGTACTGTTCATTTTTTTTTTTTTTTTTTTTTTTTTAAGGTTAAATATTTAACAAAAACAACACCTCAGGTTAAATTTTAATTTAAAAAATAGTCTCAAAAAAATAACATTGCAACATATCGATCCCGTTAAAAATTATTGTTCATTCGTTAAAACAATGTTCATCAGTTTTTTTTTTGTTTTTTTTTTTTTTTTTTTAGACCGACTCAGGTTAATTTTTAATTTCAAAGTTAGTCTCAAGAGACTAACTTTAAAAAAATAGTACTTGCGTTTATCGATCTTTTGCAAATTTAGTCGTTAATAACAAATAATGTTTTTCAATTAGATTAACCACAACATTTCAGCAATAATTTTTTTCAATTATTTTATTTCAAGTTTAGATTAACCACAACATTTCCGCAGCAACGCGCGAGTACTCCCGCTCGTTAAAAACAAATATGAATTGATTCACTAATCGCATACTTATAAAGTTATAATGTAATACTTGTAGAGTGTGTTCACTTAGGCACAACATTACGATGTGGGACTAAAGTCATAAATAATGCAATACTTGTAGAGTGTGTTCATTTAGGCACTGACATATATAACAGATGACACTCATTTGCTCCACATGTGACCAAACTTGCAAGCTTTTAATTCAGATATGAATTGATTCACTAATTGTATACCAACTACCAAATAATATTATTTAGCAAATATATATATATAGAGCAATACAAAAAGAATAGTAATTCATCACAGCTCAATAGCTCAACATACATGATATTCTCCCAACAATATAGTCTTAAATAATGTAATACTTGTAGAGTGTGTTCATTTAGGCACGACATATATAACAGAAGACACTCATTTGCTCCACATCTGCCCAAACTTGCAAGCTTTAAAATAAAGCAAACCATAACAAAGTTGCTCATGTAGTCTGGTGGAAAGAAAATGCAATGGCATCTTAAGGTCCATGTTCATGGTTGTTGCCATGGTTCTCCATTCATTTGCATACACGATTCTTTCCACGCTCCACCTCTCAACTCAAATGAGTCAAAACCAAATTTTTGCAGCCTAAGAATTGTATAAAGATATTATTTATATAAGTTTAAGATTTTGCTTTTAGGCCTACTGGAAGTTAGATGATAGGAGCATTAGTTAATCAAGTACCTGGGCGATGTGTTTAGCATAAATAAGATGCATGCCATCCATGTTGATAACCCAAAAATTTATAACACACTATCATCTCCTCTAGCTTCAACAAACCCACTCTGCATGAGCGATCAGAACGACAAATATTAAGCAGAGTCTATTTACATAGTTTAGCAATATTATTGCATTCGCCACCATTGATTGGATTCTAATTATATCTCGTCAATTTGAGAAGACTAAAATACGTCAAAATAAGATGATTTTCATTTATATGAAAGTAGGGGTATATGAAATTAATCATATGAAAAAAAGAAAAAAGAAAAAAAGTCGAGTTAAAGACACCTATTAGCCAATGTTATCATCAAAATGATATAGCTATATATGGTAGAAGTTTCAGTTCATAGAAATAGCTGATGTGTCCATGTTGAAGGGTGTATTTAGACACCTGATAATAGTCAAACATTTCTTTAGGCTACATGTCAAGTCAAATGTTGCATGTTTCACATGATACTTAGATCAATTCAATAGCAAGGCGCCGAAATGATTCGAATCCCCACCTCGAGTATGCAATGCACATAAAAAACTTACAATATATAAATTCACTCCAGCTACATGGAAGTAGCCTTACCTTGATGGGATAGTAATGGGCTCCTACTCCGTACTGTCAAGTCTTTTAACATGCAGCCTTAAAATGTCATTTAATCCCCTAGATTCACCACAATGTTTGCAGCCACCTCAATTAGAGTGAGCCAACACAACTACAGGGGCAGAAGGGGAACACCTGGCGCTAGTACATAACATATATACCTTAAGTTGCTTTACCTACAGATACTAAGGAGTAGCCTATTTTTTAAAACAAAATTTGTTGCATATAAACGAATCACCAATCACATTTATTTTCTACAAATATTTTTTTCACAACACATGATCACAGTTATTTTTTTCACCACACATGATGATGCCATGCGTCTCTTCTAAATAATACTTGCTCCTTTTATATGTTGTTGATAATTACTTAGTTTGAATATGACAGGTATAAGCTTTTAAAAAAAGATCATAAAATTTACATGCAATCAATCAATATTCCAACACAAAAGAAAAACATTTAGTAATACTAATAACATGGGATTTTAGCAGTAGCTTACAAATTTAAAAACAAATAACTTTAGATTTTAACAATGAACATAAAAGTTGCAAAGAACGTTTATCAATTTCCATAGAAATTGTTTGAGGGTGTTTAGACATGCTTCGGAGTAAGAAGTTTCAATAGCAATTCAAACAACCGTACATCACTTTCCATAGAAATTGTTTGAGGGTGCTTATTAAGTTTGCTATTAGGGATTTTGCGATCGCTTATTGAAACTGACTATAAAACTGATGTTTGGGGTTGGTAATAAAACAACTACAATGGGTTGTTTGGAGTAATTGAAATATAGAAACTAATAATCCACTAACCTTAAGCAACTGTATATGGTCGAACTTCATTACGAATATAGTCAAATGGTCACCATATGTCATTGCATTTAACGACTTGTCTATCTTGTAAAAAACTAATTCGATACTTATGGGAAACAACATAGTACTTTCCAAATCTTTCAGTTACACCAAAATCGGATAAGTAGTAGCATTGTCCTTGCTCCAGTTTTGAAACAAAATCAACAACCAATACCTTTTTGACATTATCTAATATGTCAAATGAAATAATTCGTGTATAAAAAGATCAGCAAGTTAGGGAGATCAAACAGTAATTTTAAGTTACGTGTTAATTGCAATATTATCTAAAATTATGAAGAGGATAATACCAAATCTCGAGTACACTTTTTATATTATGAACACCCAAATTAAATTCACACAAATTAAAATGAAGATGGAAATTAACAACAACCTGATTCCATTTACCATTAGAATGAATCATCATAACAAACCCCCTAACATGAATCGTCATAAAAAAAAAGTCGCATAATCAGGTTAATTAGATCTAAATAACACTTTTCTTATATTCTAAACACCCAAATCATAACACATAATCGCACAAATTAAAATTAAGAAGCAAAATAACAACAAATTCATTCTTATTCACAATTAACATGTATCACACAAGAAAACCCCTAATAGGAATCGTGATAACAAAAAACTCCCAATATAATTCGAGTATAAACAAATAAATTATTTACCTTAGTTTTCATAAGAATGTTGTTTCATGAAGACAGTAGAAATAATTTGAATACTCATATATGGATAAACATAAGCTAATTGAGAAGGAGCGTAATTTTAGGATAACAGATTTGAGAAGGAGAAAAAGTCGGTTAGAAGGCTCACTATCAAAAGGTTACAGGTGGAATAATGACGTCAATATATGACGTCAGAATTGAAGCAAATGACATTCAAAAATCTTTTCTTTTATTATATATAAAGATATTATTGAAGGGGCTGAATGTGTAATTTTGGAATAAATAGTGGCCTAATGTATTATCATGGATTGAATATGGAAATGTTGTAATTTAATTAATTAAAAGGACTAAAATTATAATTACTAAAGTTAAGGGGATTAAATTGTAAAATTGATAAACTTGAAGGATCTAGATATTAAATATGGTTAACTTGTGGGTAATTTGTATAAAATGTGGAAATAGTGATAATTACACCTTGAACCCTTAATTTTGGAATAACTACATTTAAAACCCTATATTTTGGAAAATCAACATATTAAACCCTAATCTTGCAAATTAACATTTTAAGTCATTAATCTATTCCATATAATAATTCTAACCTTGAATTCTGAATATTTCTAATTATGGAAACTTTCTAAATATAGAAACCTACCAAATATGGAAACCTGCTATTTAAGGAAACTTTCTAGAATTGGAAACTTAATAATTCGGAAAACCTGCCAAAAATAGAAAGTACTTAAGAATGTATAAAATACTTAAAGAGGAAGGTTACTATTTTTGGAAAGTTGCTATAAAAGGAAAGTTACTAAAAACGGAAGCCTTCTAAAATAAGTAACCTGATTCGTATGAACATAAAATAATACTTGATTATCATATTCGTGTAGATCCGGTGAAGCGGAAGTAGTCGTCATCCCTTTTGTGATCATTTTGGTGTTTGTTTGCTTTCGTCAAGGTACAGATATTCTGACCTTTTCAGTAAAAGTTTCTCATGACTATCTCTTTCCTTTTTGATCTTTCCTTTGTTTAGTATTCCCTATGCCATTGCTATGCTTCCCTTATCATTTGAACCTTTGATATCTGAACCACTTGCTATTTGAACTCTTATTAATTGAACCTTTGCTATGAACTCCATTGCTATGATCCTTTGATCCTTTTATCTGAACCTTTGCCATTTGATATGATACATTTGATTTGATACATTTGGTATGACACATTTGATATGATACAATTGAAACGGAATTTGATATGAACTATTTGATTTGAACCTTTGATATGATATGCTATTTGATCCACCAGTTTGACACTATGAGCCAATTTGTTATACTAGTCATGGGGGTTCCATGTCCTTGTCATTGATGCACCAATGGCTTGACTCTAGGGTAGGAGAGTGATGACCTATCCCGTCCCATTATTTGATTTGTTTCGGAGATGAAGTATTTGGCCATTGGGCCGCATGGATGCATCCTAGATTTGTATTTGTTTCGAGGGATATGTCATTGATTATATATTTGTATTTGGTGACTGATGGTGTGTGCGATACACGTCTTTCACATATTTGGGAGCTAGATACTCCACCCATTTGAGGACTCCCCTCCTACTACATTTGGTATCCCGAGGTCTCCCCTCCGGATACATGGGCTACTTGATATTTGATTTGGTTTGATTTGGGCTCGTGGTGGATTACTTTTCCTTTACCTTATGCTCTTATCCTTTATTCCCTAACTCTTATATTACTTTGCATTGTTTCCTTACACCATTAATTCATGATTGCTATTTGTTACCTTTATATCTACTCACTGGGCTTTTTAAGCTCAGCCGCATTTTTCCTTTCCCCGTCGCAGGTATCTAAGCTAGGAGTTGGGTTTGGCATTTGAGTTGAGAATAGAGCTTGGAGATGACTAGAAGAGATTTACCTTTCAGACTTTGTATTTAGTACTTAGTATTTGTTCTCATTTGTAACCTTGTATTTCAGATTTCTCATTGTAACCTTTGGAATACTTTTGTATTACTTATGTTGTATGTCTGCATATGCTTTGATTGTAACAATTCACATTTTCAGGTTAATTACTTTTCCCGAAAAATTTCACTATTCACTTTTACTATTCATTTTTCCCGAAACTTTCCCGAAAGTTGATTTTTATTTGATATTCTCGAGTGATAAATCATTTCCATGGCAAATTAAAAGTTTAACTTTCATAAGCTCACTTTCGTGAAAGTTATTAAGGAATTACACGTTTTAGGGTAAAACGACATTCAGAAATTCTACGCACAACGAAATTCGACCCCGTTAGTTGACCCCACATCGGAAAAATGTTTGACACACTCATGATTTATTTGAGAATTAATCGTGACTGAGAAAAACATGACCAAAATAAGCCTCGGCCGTGAAAAACTGGAATTTTCAGTTTTTAAGCGTTTTTACTCAGCCGTAACCTTAGCCTATACCTGCACCGCATTTCTAATACGATTTGAGTTTTCAACTTATTAGAAAAAGTCAACATATTTTTCCCTCCTCCTTTGACCAAAAATCATTCCTTGATTTTATAAGTCATTCCTTGATTTTTAGGCTTACGGTTTGATGTCTAAAAGACATTTAATACCAACCGACACTGGACTGAGCCCAGTCTAGACATTATAAGTCATTTTAAATCATTTATAACCTATTAGAAAAGTAATATTTTACTTTTCTCAATTTTACGCAATATTCGTACATTTTACGTATTACGCGTTTTAGACCCGTGTTTGCAGTTTTTAGCATTGTTTTACCACCCAAATGGAACCTACCACTCATTTTATATTTTATTATGGAGTATTTTGACAAGTTTAATCATTCTTCCAAGTTTCGTATTTTTACGATACCCGGTTTTACGTTTTGTGACGTAACAACTTACGGTTTGCATTTTACGGGGTCGAAACTAGTTACATAAGCTTGGATAATATCATCAAAAGTCAATACTTGCTCTCCAAGCTCATGAACCGACTTAGGGGGGGGGGATTTCAGCCCATAGGTGGCTTAATCTCATGCTAGGAAGCTTAGATTACATGCATGTGTCCAACTTGGTCTCCAAGTGTTGACAAGTCAACATTGTAACCTCCTCATTAGCATATAAATACCCCTCCTTCCCCTCCTTGGCCATTTGAACGACCCACACACACAACACACTTCATTTTACTAGTTTACTTCAAGTTCCATCCAAGAAATCAAGTGCAATATCCATACATAAACCCTAGTTTAGTTTTGATTCATCAAAACTACTTCAAATCTTTAGAACTTTGGTGATTTCTCTTGAGTTTAAATCCACTCAATTCACCTCAACCTTCATCAACCATCTTTCAAGATTACAAGGGTAGAAAGATTGCATGAAAGTGAAAAAGGGTTGAAGCAAGTCTATCAAAGTCCTATCCTTACATGTTAACTTCCTTTCATCTTTGAAAGCCAAAAGTTGTAAGCCAAACCCTAACATGATTCTTGTTAAATAATCATGTTCATGTTATTTACATATTATTCATGCTATATTATGTCTTGTATTCATGTCCATGATGTATAAAAGTGAGTAAAACAAGTTATTGTACATGATTGATAAGACAAGTTACTATAACAAGCAAACTAGTGACTTTCTTGGTAAGACCTGATCAAAATGGTAAAAATATGATATTTGATCATTACATATTACAGTAGAGGACTTAACAAGGAAACCGTAGCAACTTGAACCACCCAAAACGAGTATACGAGTCAAAAGTTACGCCCATTTGAAGTTACCAAAGATTTCCGGCAAAACTGCCTAAATAGCATTCTGATCAAATTTTGATTTTGAAAGTCCCACTTCTGGTCCGATTCATCAAAAAGTTAAAACACGAAAGTTGTCCAGAACAACGTTTTCGTTCAGGAATAAAGAAGCTCGAGCCCTGAAAACGCTTTTTGAGTGATAAATTCTTCAAATTCTTAACAGCCCATTTTTAGACCAAAGTCATTACATATAAGTTATGGTTTATGAAGACCAAAGGGGTCTTATGACCTAGAATCAAGACCACAACCATGGCTAGAGCCAAGGTTGAGTCTCAAGACCATGGAACAATGACCAAAGGTCATGGCAAGGCCATGACGAAATGACCATGTAAGCTTACTTAGGCATAAACATGAAACAAAGACTTGGCGATAACTTGAACAAGCAATTTGGATCTACTTCACTTAAAAGGAACCATGAGATATTACAAAGAAAAATGGTCATACAAAACTTATGAAACTAACCCTAATAACAATCTTCATGTACTAATAAACTTTCCTAAGTTTATTCAAATATTGGACATGTAACCTTTCGGATCAAAACTTATATCTATATATTTCATCAACTACTACAATAGTAGGGAGCCTCATGTGAGGAGTTCATTATGTAAGCCGTCGAGATGAGTTGTGGATTTACGAGTTAAAGTGTCCTGGCTCCTCGAACGCTTACTAACATGACTTCTGAATTATGTCGGCCCAAACGGTAGTAAACGATATACAAAACATACATATTCATGAATCTTTTCTTTCAAAGACTTACAATATACATCATACCACATCATGGACTAAATGCAAGATATATATATAGGCACTACTTCATATTCCTTACTCAAATCCTAAGTTACAACAATTATTCTAGGTTGCTCGTAGAAGTTCTTACGGCATATCCATCATTCTCATTATACATCATCCAACTCTAGGTGAGTTCATAGCCCCACTTTCCATTACTTAATTGTTTTACAAACCCTTGGGGGGAATACATGCTATTTTAACCGAACACAATGCTTTCAAATTATATGCTTGCCTGATTGTTTTATTATCACTAAGTACCTGCCTTGCTGAACCGAGATCCCTATCATGAACCATTTAATCACTAGAAATAGTGAGCGCGAATATTGTGATTAGGCCTATTGGGATTGACGAATCCCATTTGTAGTGAATACGTTCATACAAATGCATTAATATTTGAGACCTGGGTATGACAGCAACATACCTACCGGGATAAAACCGCCGATCGATATTGGTACCCGTTAACGTTTTGGTGTCATAAGCTTAGTGAATAATGTGATAATACCTTTTCCGGGTGTATAACAACGTAGCCCACCTTTGTTTTCCAAACATGTGTATGAGTCTGATTAGCTCACACTACCAACATATTGTGTTCAAACATTAAACAAACTCTATGAATATCACTCAACCTTTGTGTTGACCTCTCAAGCATGTATTTCAGGTTCATGACGATCAAGGATGGCACGGAAGGGCACGGATGCTCAAGAGGGCTATAAATTTTATTATCATTCAAAAACTCATTTATTATACATTGTAAACATGGAACCATTTGGGACCTCATTTTTTGTAATCTCTGATATTTATACAATTTGAATGATAAATCTTTTAAAACGACTCAATTGGAGTTCGTTTTCTATTATTGTGACTATTGTGCCGTCAAATAACACCCAGTTTGAATTCCGCTGCATCCATGAATTGGGGGTGTTACAGATTGGTACCAGAGCCATGGTTATAGAGAAACGGGTCTAATTGAGACCTAAACTATAACCACACATACAAGCAAAAACATTTTATAGCCTTCCGCTCTCCGTGTCTTCCATCCTCCAGACGATTATGGACTTAGTAAGCATGTTATGCTACACAAACATATTAGTATATTGATATATACCCATTTTGAGCATTTCCCCGTAGACATTTTTATGCTACACAAACATAATTGCATATTGATATATGTACCCTTAACATAATTGAGCATTTCCCCGTAAGCATTTTATGCTACATGAACATATAAGTATATTGATATATACACACTAGGCATTCTATACTACATGAACATATTAGTATATTGATATATAAACTCGGTTTATTTTCAATCATTTATCTAAACAATGGACTAAACATATCTGTGTATGCCTATTCTAAGGCATTTCGGCACAGCCACACTCTTCCAATCATGTTCCTACTCCAACATTATATGTCCAAGACATTGTAACTAATTACAATGGTCTCATTCACTTTTCAAGACATTGTGAGATACAATGGTCTCATTCATTTTCCAAGACATTGTGTGATACAATGGTCTCATTCATTTTCCAAGACATTGTGAGATACAATGGTCTCATTCATTTTTCAAGACATTGTGAGATACAATGGTCTCATTCACTTTTCAAGACATTGTGAGATACAATGGTCTCATTCACTTTTCAAGACATTGTGAGATACAATGGTCTCATTCATTTTCCAAGACATTGTGAGATACAATGGTCTCATTCATTTTTCAAGACATTGTGAGATACAATGGTCTCATTCACTTTTCAAGACATTGTGAGATACAATGGTCTCATTCATTTTCCAAGACATTGTGAGATACAATGGTTTTCCAAGACATTGTATTATACAATGGTCTTAACCATTTCTCAAAGGTTTTGAGTCACACAATGGTCTAACCTACTTCCCAGACATTGTGAATTGCACAATGGTCTAACCTACTTCCGAGACATTGTGTTTTGCGCAATGGTCTCTAGAATTATTCCATCACATCATCAATATCATTTCATATGATATCAAAAACCCGTCACAACCTATCGATTTCTAAATAGAAATATGAGATTTCTAAAGGACAAACAAATCCATCACCTACAAAAGCTGAAGTTCAGCTCTACATTCATCAAAGTTTTCTTATGAAACCTTCATTATTAAAAGTTCGTGATCCTGGCCAAGTATGTTCTATTTTAGAACTACTTAAAACTTCCTTTCCATACGTACCTACCCTTACTACCTTCTATGCAATGGAATATGAAAACATACGTTACAAGTCTTGTATGGGCGGGACTTGCAATTTAAGGGTTTGACATCGCCTTTGTTTAATGGACAGTTTCCCGAAAGCAACGGACATATCACAAGTATACCTAATTTAGGTATTTGAAAATTTTATCGAACCTTGGCTAAATATAGACTAGTCACCTATATTTAACCTAGGGACAGTGGAATATAGTCTGACTAACTATATTCGACTTAAAATTTCCAAATACTGAGAATAGTTGTACTAGGGTTATGTTTAGATTGATTTCCTACATGAACACAATAAACCACCAGAATACATTAAAACAATCTAGAGACACGATAGTGTCTTACCACTCAACAAGATCTTAACACCTTATTTGTACTACCTAATTTCATTCTTGAAATTTTTCATTTATGAGATAATCCGAACTACTATCTTGGGATAGTTATCAATTATTCTCTTCATCCTGTAGAAGTACTATCCTGTTTAGGTCCTAAGGATACCATCCCGTCATAAACCTTTAAAATTTCTTAAAATTTTAAAGCAAACTCAACATCTTTACCTAAGAATATTAATGTTAAGCATACACTACACACTTTTGTTCATCAACATATCACATCATTATCTTCACAACCGTGGCAAACACAAGCTCATTAACAGATCTTGATGCACTTTTAAAGCTCAAATCATCCTTAGTTACACCACAAGTACCCTCATCAGCTTTACAAGTTTGAATATTCATCTTGTACTTTTGGAACACCAGTATCATCTCGTAATACACTACCTTGTAACTCACTGGCTAAGTATGAATGTTGTGTCGGGAATTCTTTAGTAGGATGATTTATAATGTCCTTATTTGAATGGATTGGGATGCCTTTTCATTTAAATAAAGAAATTATAAATCATCGAACCATACGTTTATATTCCTTTAGTTACATTGTTTGGGATGCCTCTCTATGTAAATAAAGAATTATAAACAAGTGGGCTTATTTATATCCGAAATAACATAAGTATGAAGTCAATAAACACTAGATACAACAACAGATTACCTACTAGGCTATGATGGCAACGACTATCCCAATTTCCATTAGTACGAGGTTTACATTTTGGTTTTCATAATGATAGTGCAATAACAAACAAACTCATTACGGGGCCATGTAAACATACGCATGCGCAGTCGTACCAAACTCATTGCGGAGCCATGTAGCCATATGCATGGGCAGCCATACAATTCAAACAGGACTTGGTCCAACCACATGTTCAACGCTTATTCCATGATTCGATTCTTATATCAATTGCTATTGATACTTGACAACTATATCAAGTTCTATTTTGATATTCAACTACTATATCAATTCCTATTAATATTCGAATGCTATATCAATTTCCTTTGATATTCGACTATTACCATACCTTTCCTATATAAAAGTAAGCCTCGTCCTACACCATACACTGAAATGACAAATCAAACTACATCACCGGTAATCCCAGACTTCAGTCCTCATAAGTAACCACATCTCTTCATCGACACCACTCCAACATATGACACACATAGAACTTCGGGACGAAGTTCCCCGTAAGGGGTAGAGACTATAACAATTAACATTTTCAGGTTAATTACTTTTCCCGGAAAATTTCACTATTCACTTTTACTATTCATTTTTCCCGAAACTTTCCCGAAAGTTGATTTTTATTTGATATTCTCGAGTGATAAATCATTTCCATGGCAAATTAAAAGTTTAACTTTCATAAGCTCACTTTCGTGAAAGTTATTAAGGAATTACACGTTTTAGGGTAAAACGACATTCAGAAATTCTACGCACAACGAAATTCGACCCCGTCAGGTGACCCCACATCGGAAAAATGTTTGACACACTCATGATTTATTTGAGAATTAATCGTGACTGAGAAAAACATGACCAAAATAAGACTCGGCCGTGAAAAACTGGAATTTTCAGTTTTTAAGCGTTTTTACTCAGCCGTAACCTTAGCCTATACCTGCACCGCGTTTCTAATACGATTTGAGTTTTCAACTTATTAGAAAAAGTCAACATATTTTTCCCTCCTCCTTTGACCAAAAATCATTCCTTGATTTTATAAGTCATTCCTTGATTTTTAGGCTTACGGTTTGATGTCTAAAAGACATTTAATACCAACCGACACTGGACTGAGCCCAGTCTAGACATTATAAGTCATTTCAAATCATTTATAACCTATTAGAAAAGTAATATTTTACTTTTCTCAATTTTACGCAATATTCGTACATTTTACGTATTACGCGTTTTAGACCCGTGTTTCCAGTTTTTAGCAGGGTTTTACCACCCAAATGGAACCTACCACTCATTTTATATTTTATTATGGAGTATTTTGACAAGTTTAATCATTCTTCCAAGTTTCGTATTTTTAGGATACCCGGTTTTACGTTTTGTGACGTAACAACTTACGGTTTGCATTTTACGGGGTCGAAACTAGTTACATAAGCTTGGATAATATCATCAAAAGTCAATACTTGCTCTCCAAGCTCATGAACCGACTTAGGGGGGGGGGGGGGATTTCAGCCCATAGGTGGCTTAATCTCATGCTAGGAAGCTTAGATTACATGCATGTGTCCAACTTGGTCTCCAAGTGTTGACAAGTCAACATTGTAACCTCCTCATTAGCATATAAATACCCCTCCTTCCCCTCCTTGGCCATTTGAACGACCCACACACACAACACACTTTATTTTACTAGTTTACTTCAAGTTCCATCCAAGAAATCAAGTGCAATATCCATACATAAACCCTAGTTTAGTTTTGATTCTTCAAAACTACTTCAAATCTTTAGAACTTTGGTGATTTCTCTTGAGTTTAAATCCACTCAATTCACCTCAACCTTCATCATCCATCTTTCAAGATTACAAGGGTAGAAAGATTGCATGAAAGTGATAAAGGGTTGAAGCAAGTCTATCAAAGTCCTATCCTTACATGTTAACTTCCTTTCATCTTTGAAAGCCAAAAGTTGTAAGCCAAACCCTAACATGATTCTTGTTAAATAATCATGTTCATGTTATTTACATATTATTCATGCTATATTATGTCTTGTATTCATGTCCATGATGTATAAAAGTGAGTAAAACAAGTTATTGTACATGATTGATAAGACAAGTTACTATAACAAGCAAACTAGTGACTTTCTTGGTAAGACCTGATCAAAATGGTAAAAATATGATATTTGATCATTACATATTACAGTAGAGGACTTAACAAGAAAACCGTAGCAACTTGAACCACCCAAAACGAGTATACGAGTCAAAAGTTACGCCCATTTGAAGTTACCAAAGATTTCCGGCAAAACTGCCTAAATAGCATTCTGATCAAATTTTGATTTTGAAAGTCCCACTTCTGGTCCGATTCATCAAAAAGTTAAAACACGAAAGTTGTCCGGAACGACGTTTTCATTTAGGAAATAAGAAGCTCGAGCCCTGAAAACGCTTTTTGAGTGATAAATTCTTCAAATTCTTAACAGCCCATTTTTAGACCAAAGTCATTACATATAAGTTATGGTTTATGAAGACCAAAGGGGTCTTATGACCTAGAATCAAGACCACAACCATGGCTAGAGCCAAGGTTGAGTCTCAAGACCATGGAACAATGACCAAAGGTCATGGCAAGGCCATGACGAAATGACCATGTAAGCTTACTTAGGCATAAACATGAAACAAAGACTTGGCGATAACTTGAACAAGCAATTTGGATCTACTTCACTTAAAAGGAACCATGAGATATTACAAAGAAAAATGGTCATACAAAACTTATGAAACTAACCCTAATAACAATCTTCATGTACTAATAAACTTTCCTAAGTTTATTCAAATATTGGACATGTAACCTTTCGGATCAAAACTTATATCTATATATTTCATCAACTACTACAATAGTAGGGAGCCTCATGTGAGGAGTTCATTATGTAAGCCGTCGAGATGAGTTGTGGATTTACGAGTTAAAGTGTCCTGGTTCCTCGAACGCTTACTAACATGACTTCTGAATTATGTCGGCCCGAACGGTAGTAAACGATATACAAAACATACATATTCATGAATCTTTACTTTCAAAGACTTACAATATACATCATACCACATCATGGACTAAATGCAAGATATATATATAGGCACTACTTCATATTCTTTACTCAAATCCTAAGTTACAACAATTATTCTAGGTTGCTCGTAGAAGTTCTTACGGCATATCCATCATTCTCATTATACATCATCCAACTTAAGGTGAGTTCATAGCCCCACTTTCCATTACTTAATTGTTTTACAAACCCTTGGGGGGAATACATGCTATTTTAACCGAACACAATGCTTTCAAATTATATGCTTGCCTGATTGTTTTATTATCACTAAGTACCCGCCTTGCTGAACCGAGATCCCTATCATGAACCATTTAATCACTAGAAATAGTGAGCGCGAATATTGTGAATAGGCCTATTGGGATTGACGAATCCCATTTGTAGTGAATACGTTCATACAAATGCATTAATATTTGAGACCTGGGTATGACAGCAACATACCTACCGGGATAAAACCGCCGATCGATATTGGTACCCGTTAACGTTTTGGTGTCATAAGCTTAGTGAATAATGTGATAATACCTTTTCCGGGCGTATAACAACGTAGCCCACCTTTGTTTTCCAAACATGTGTGTGAGTCTGATTAGCTCACACTACCAACATATTGTGTTCAAACATTAAACAAACTCTATGAATATCACTCAACCTTTGTGTTGACCTCTCAAGCATGTATTTCAGGTTCATGACGATCAAGGATGCCACGGAAGGGCACGGATGCTCAAGAGGGCTATAAATTTTATTATCATTCAAAAACTCATTTATTATACATTGTAAACATGAAACCATTTGGGACCTCATTTTTTGTAATCTCTGATATTTATACAATTTGAATGATAAATCTTTTAAAACGACTCAATTGGAGTTCGTTTTCTATTATTGTGACTATTGTGCCGTCGAGTAACACCCAGTTTGAATTCCGCTGCATCCATGAATTGGGGGTGTTACATTGATATGTCACCATAATGTGGCACTTCTACCCTTGTAGGGTTGGGGTGTTACAAAGAGTATCTCGTTCCTTTCACAAAATAAGACACGATCCAACTTCCAATAAATACCGTCATCATTCTCCTCCACGAATAAAACAAAAACACACAAAGATAGACATCAAACATTCCAAACAAATCGAATAACTCTCGAGGCGAGTTTCATCGGAGAAGTATATTCACAACAGTGGAGAAATCAACGCACGAGTTTTAGTACAAGGTGGTTATAAACAATTATCAGGTTAAGAATCATGAACTTCACAAAACGTCAAAAGTGACAAACATAAAATGACAGTCGTCATCATCATAATACTCAGGCAACAAATCCAAATCCAAAATAACATCAAATCAAACATCTCCAACGTAAACAGATTAGCACAACAAAATTGTCTCCAAATATCTCCAGAACGCATCCGACAAATCGAATATACACAATGAAAAGTCACAAAACGATCATAGGGTAGAATAGGTAAGGTCAAAAATAAACAATGAAGAAAAGTCAAAAGCAAGGAGAAGTCATTGAATGTGTCAAACATGTAGAATTCACACTTACATAAATCTCCGAACGAACGAAAGGCATCTAAACGAATGTCAAACGAATCAAGAATCTAAGTTCAAAAGGATAACTCAAGAGAAAGAACCTATAAGGCACACTACGAAGTCTAAAGGCATTCTAAACAGATGTCGCGAATCCTGATAAGTATTCTATGTCCCCGAAATGATTGATTGTGTAAGAGCTTAACGAAAAGCAAAGGCTTAAATCAGAGTAAAACGGAAGCAAGAAAACCAACGTCTGATCATATATCTACCCAATCCTCACCGGTCATAATAAAGCTCTTAATGGGAGAAACTTAAGGCAAAACCTTCCAAAGTTATTCCTAAAGGTTTTAAGGTGCAACCTAATGGTCCAAATCTTCACAGGCCATAACTTATGTACTACAAGTCGCAACCTAGCTCTGATACCATAATTGTAACACCCCAACCCGACAAGGGTAGAAGTATCACATTATGGTGACATATCAGAACTTACAAAGAATAATACGCAAGTGGAAGACTTCATAAATAACATAAGTCATGAACATCAAGACTTAAACATTAAAAAATCCAACATATGTCTAAAGAAAAATAAAATGAAGAATCCAACATAAGTTCCATGATCATCCAAACAATGGGGAAACTAAATAGGGTAGGTCCGCTATGCTCCTACTCTCAACACTTGAGCCTAGATCCCCGCTTATTACCTGCCACATGGAAAAGAAAACGCGGCTGAGCATGAAAAGCCTAGTGAACAGATATATATGCAAAGCAGAGGTAATAAGCAAATGAAATGAGAAGGATCATAAGAATGAGCATAATGTATCACAAGTCCAAAGAACGAAGCATAATAGAGATATCAAATGTAAGCATAATCAGATAATAATCAGAATCATAGAGCACGTATCAACAAAGGCGCGTCTAACGAGATACTCGAATAGATATACGAAACATAGGAAAGCCACGAGCCGACCTAACGAGATACTCGAATAGGTCTCAAATCACATAATCACATATCCGTCAAATCATAGGTGTACGGGGAGGGGAGACCTCTAAGTACCAAAAGTGAAAGGGGTACAAGGCACGTACAACCAGTCACTAAGTCATATCATATCATATCAAATCAAACATATACCTAGGATGCATCCATACGCTCCCTGAAACAGAATACATATACAAGTACGAGACTATGCATATATATAACAGAATGGCCATAAGTGTGCACATTATCATATAATCATATCATAACAGAAGGGAACGCCGGGGACTAATCACACCGCCCCAAATAGTGTCATGCCACCGGTGCCTCGATGACACGCCCATAGTACCTCCATGAGTAGAATAAAAACTCGGGAATAGGAACATACATATCAGAATAGAGCTATCCATAAAATAAAGCAATCATAGCATATCAATCAGAATATATCAACAGAATCTCATATCAGTGAGATAGTAATCAGATCATCATAACAGAATGGATAGCAAATAGAATCATATCAAAGGATAATATCAAACGAATCATATCATAACAAACGAATCAAAGTCAGAAGATCAAAAGTCATGAGATCAAAACCCTTAATAAAATAGGGTAGAATATCTGTACCTTAAACCCCAAGTGCAAACACATCAGAAGACATAAAGATCGGAAGTTACTCCTTCAGCGAATCTACACGAATTAATGTTCGGCTTATTATTAATAAGTTCATTTAAATCAGATTACTCATTTTGGGTTTTCTTATTTATTTTTAGAAACTTTTCACTTTTAACAGGTTTCCCGAATTAGCAAGTTTTCATATTTCGTAAGTTTACTGAAATAGTAATTTAATACCTTAAGGCTATAATTGACAATTAATAATATTTAAGTGTTAAAATGACTAATATAATGGTTTAGGGTTAAATATGTCAATTTAGTAAAGTTTAGGACCATAAATGTAAATTATCAATATTCAATATTAAAAATGTCAAATAAATTATTTTAAGGTTTATACTACAATTTTATATTAAAAGGCTAATTTTTAGACCCCGTCGTTCATAATTTATTTATATGTATACCTTGACATCAATTTAGACCACGACAACCCTAAAATATGTTTCAAACACTCACGAGCATAAGCCACACGACACAACATAACGAGCCAAGCGAAACACCACACAACCCATACGTCTACACGCGTGTAGTACAACTATTTTGACAACTCCAACCTGAATCTTGCACATGAGGTACTTAAACCCAAATAGACTAATCTTTTCCTCCTTTTTGACTCGATACACACACACCTCACACATGATCCACTAACTAACATATGCATGCAAACATTCATTTAACGTCAAAATTTCAAATGCAAAACACTTATATTGATTCAGTGTATTACATGCATGTCAAATTCCTATCTTTTCATACCATATTATATTAAATTCCTATCTCTACATATCATATTATATTATCTAATATGCATGACCTCTACTTTCAAAACAGTTACAAAAATGAAGAAATATAAGAAAGATTTTTGGTGAGTGTTCAGGTGTGCGTTTCAGTTGAACTAGGGTCGACACAAAAGCTCAATACGTGACACCAAAAGTCATCAACACACGACTTAAATGCAACCCATAATTCGACACAAGGAGTCATAAAGTACGACACAAAGCAGCTTATGGTTCGACATATATCGTGGCATGCAAAACATAAGTTAAGTTTTATTCAACGAGTTGTGTTCATTCTTTTACATGACAAACATAATAGGTCTTCATATGTGGTGACGTTTAGATGAATCAAAAGTTATTAAGACGAATATGGAATACCTTAAAGTCGGCTTTAAAGGGACGAACAACGAACACAAGCACTAACACTAAACCCTTTCGAGCCAAAACCAAAACCACCCTCGAGCCAACCTCGCGATAAAAACAAAACTAGCGCACAAGGACCAGAACTAAGACTCTCCGAACCAAGACTATTTCTCACCAAAATGAAGCACCACACCGCGACCACTCAAAACTACCAATTGTATACTACGAACCGATCTCCAACAAGCTAGAATATCCAAGCCGATCCCCGCACTCTCTTTCGTACCTCCTGAATATCAAGAACAGGTGGGTCGATTTATTTGTTGATGGTGTATGTATGTTTTTGTTCTAAACTTCGAATGGGAGGAAGATGGGGAGAAGTAATTATATTGTTTAACATGAAACGGGTAGGGAGGGTTCAAACTAGCTAGGAAAGTTGTGTGTTTTTATTGGTGATTGATACGAAATTTTGGGTGATTAGGGTGATTGATTGCCGAAAATCATGGGATGATTTGTTAACTGGAAATCCGAATTATATGAGGTGATTTAGCCTAATTCTAGGGAGGATTAGGATTAGTGAATACGTTGCCATAAATCAATTTGAATGTGTACACAATTATTCCTATTGGTCCATATAACATAACCACCGTATGATAGTTTTTTTATGGTTTAAATACATTTTGCCAATTTTCTTATTACGTATAGTTTAGAGTTCCACGTTTTTTCTTTTTTTTTCTTTTTTTTTCTTCTCTTTAAATTCAAATCTTAGCGTATAGTTTAGAAGTCTCGGATTTTTTTTTAGGTTGTTATAAGGATTATGACGCGCGTTTTATTAAGGACTCCACTTTTGTTTGCTCGTGTTTGCGGACTTCTGTCCCATTTTCAAAGTATAAGTTTCATCGCTTTTTTGGCGGGGTCGTACTGTTGGACCAAGTTCCATCCGGCCCGTAAGGTGAGGTTTTAATCTCGTGACCTCGAGCGGCCATATTTGAATGTTATATTCGTTCTGCCGTTTGAGAGACATCTAGTTAGCCTGTCTAGCCGGTACCTCTGTCAAATCGTTGGACATGGTCTTACGCTCGCGGTCTCTCGGCAATCGAACTTGCGGATCTGGTGAGTCGGTTTCCTCATTTTTCGGCCATTAGCCTGACTTTTCTGCCAATAGTTCTTATGTTTTTAGCAAATGCGTCACTGCTCTTTTTAAGGTCAAGCACGGTTTCCCTAGGTCGCGGACCATACTCACCCCTTGCATTCATCCTTTCTGCGTGATGGCGTGCTTGACGTGAATGTATAAGCTTTTGGTGTAGTGTGGTATGCTTTAGCTCTACCGCTACTAGCAGGCTTAGTTCCGAACGTTGTCCGTTCCTTCCATAGTTCGGACGCAGTAGCTTGTCCTCAGATTCCGTATTTGTTTGTTCATCTCCAGGCCTCCTTCTGGATACCTCTTCTTGATGAGCTTTCTCACTCAGGTCGGCGGACGACCGTTGGTCGTGATTGTCATTAGTCCCCCGGAGGGCATTGCCCAACGGCATTTTTCTTCGACCATTGAATTTTCTACCCTTCCCCTTCATCTTAAGAGAGGTGGACGTTATTGCAGGGAAAGCGTTACCGAAGCGATTGCTCGTGGCGAGTATTTTCAGGAACGCGGTTATGCACTAGTTCCATGGATGGCGCCAACTTGTTAGTGCAAAAAGTGTGGATAGTATGAATTGGGTTTAGTTAGGTGCGGGCCGTCCTTGGTGGGCTGTACGCTATAGGCTTATGCACTAATCCAAGTAGAGAATGAAGTATCCTGCATAAATGAAAGTAAACTGTTAGCCTTACCATGGGGACGGACCCCACGATTAAGATCCGGCGTGAGAGTAAGTACTCATGTTTGTCAGAGAAATGTATGAGTTGTGATGAGTGAGAAGGTCATTACCTCTAGAATGTGAACTGAGGCTTCCTTTTATAGGTAGTGGAAATATTAGGGTTTCCTAATATTTCGCGTATTGGTGTAATGGCCGAGGTGGGACCCTTGTCGGGCAAGGGTCCGGAGCTTAATCGATTATTTGCGGATGCGGATGGACCGGGGTCCAGTCTGCGGGTGTACTTCGGGACTGCCGCTTATATGTGTTCGGGTTTGTCCGGACCGTGCCATACTCGTGACATGGGCTTTCAGCCTTGTTAGGCTTATTAGGCCGGAGCCTGGTTGTACTTATAGGGTCGAAGCCCGTTGTACTTATGTGGTCGGAGCCCGCCTTTGCTGATTGGACCGGAGGCCAGTTTGTTGGTTGTTGGACCGGAGCCCATTTATGCTTGTTGCGCCGGAGCCCAATTCGTGTGAGATAGTCCACGCCAAGTAGTCCTGCTATCCGTACTATACGTCATCGTATGCAGTTTTCTCATTTGAGTTTAATGCGTAACAAAGGCAGCTGCATGCTATCCACGAAAATAACAAGGAAATGTTCGAAATTCATGCATTGATTCCTGTAGTTTTAATTTAATCAATTACCATCTCAATAGCTCATAGTGCAAAGATGCATATATATTTCTAAAGTACATGTTGGTTATGCAATCAAGAAGACAAGCATGTATATGCCATGCAAGAGATTAGTTTGAATCCACGAAAAGTGGCATGCAAATAGTACAAGTTAAGGACGTTCTTTACTTACATCTTGTTCTCTTTCAATTCCATTCTATCACACATTTTCCACAACAAACTCTCAGCCATGGCTCTTGCTCGTATCAAGAATCGCCTATCATCAACATCCTCACCAGCCCCACCTCCCTCTCCAATGCTAACCACGGCCAGAGGCAACCGCTCTGATCCAGCTTTCAGCACTTATCTTGAGAAAATGAAGCACATGCCGGATCTCAATCTTCCTGAATATGTTAACAGATCAGTCATTGCTGATGTAGAATATCGCTTGATTAAAAGCAAGGACAAGAATTCCATTAGTGAGTTGATTAGATCTGCCACAAAATATGGAATATTTCGGATTAGTGGACACGGGATATCCATTGAGGAGCTACAACATGCGTTCATGGAGGCAGAGTTTTGCTTTGGATTGTTGGCTGATAGGTGGAGTCGAGATGGAGATAGGGAGGAGTTTCGATGGTCTCGATCTGCCATTGTTATGGCAGAACGTAGGAGAGACGTTGCACGAGAAGAGAGGTTTCGGAAATTCAGGTATACTTTTAATCCCATTTGAAAGACGTCATAAAATATGATTCATTTTTTAAGTTTCGAAAAATAGGGTTAAATTTTATCTGAGCCCCATTAGTAAAATTTATCTCAGCTGGTCCTCTTGATTCCTTTTATAATAAAACGTATAGGGGTTCTGAGATGACACATTTCTAATTCATTACATATGCTTTCTTTATTTATCCCCTGTTGGATATTTGATTCACCTCGATTTCAAATGATTAAGATTCGGTATCCTAATTAATTCTTTATAAAGCATACATTTCGCTCACTGTCAACTCAACACTAAACAGGTAACTTAATAAATTTAAAATGTCAACAACAATTGTGAGCCAAAATATCCGTGTAAAATCAAGTTTTACCATAAAACCAATCAAACAATATTAGTCATTAATTTTTTTTTTATTAAAATAAAAAATAAACTTTCACATTTTTTTTGTAAAATTAAATATCTCGCAAACCGTAAATCGTTAAGTGAAAAAAATACCATCGCGACGAGAATTAAATTATCTTTCTATAGATATGTATTGTTATATACTTTCGACGAACATTTTTTTCGACGAACTTCTTTTTTTTCAAAATTTCCGCCCAGAAAAATCGTATATGATTTGTAAAAATCATATGTGATTCGTTAAAATCAAATCATATATGATTTTTACGAATCATATATGATTTTTACAAATCATATATGATTCGTTAGAATCATATGTGATTTGTAAAAATCAAATCATATATGATTTTTACGAATCATATATGATTTTTCTTGGCGAAAATTAAAAAAAAAAAAAAAAAAAAAAAAAAAAAAAAAAAAAAAAAAAAATCGTCGAAAAAAAAAAGTTCGTCGAAAGTATATAACAATGCATATCTATAGAAAGATGATTTAATTCTTGTCGCGATAGTATTTTTTTTGTAGCTTGAAGATTTAACTTTTGCAAGATATGTTGTTTTCAAAAAAATTGAAAAATATAAATGGATGACTATGATTGGTTGATAGGTTTTATGGCATGTATTAGTTCTTCATGGATCTCAACTCCAATTGTGATAGCTCGGTAAGAATACTACCTAAAAACAACGTTCAAGCTAGTTTAGAACATCGATCTTTGAACATGCACAAGCACATTCAAAATCCAAAGAATGAAGTAGCAATACTATATAGTACATGATCATCTAAAATGAGATGGAGCTTAAATAGTGCCCTGTCAAAACATAAGGACCAACCTTTTTCTCGCCTCAGGCAAAAAGTCCCAACGTAATCTCTCATGTTGGAACCACATGAGAGGATACCAATCCAAAACAGTTGTATGTTGTCAAATCTTAACCCTCTCAATAGCAATAGGTGATAATTGAGCATAGATGGAGACACTTCGACTTTATTAAAAATGCAACCAGAATAAAGTAGTTTGGTTATTAGCCTACAAGTAGTTTTGGCTTATACGTTCCCGTCTTTGCTATGAGAGTTTAGCCATATCAGCAGTATTTTGGTATTATTTAACACCAAATATTAGATACTGAATAATCATAAAATTTAGCACCCCCATATTAAACGACTAGTTAGAGGTTTTGAGCCATATTCGAAACATACCTGACTATCAATTGTTTGGAATTCGCTATATATGACTATATGAGCCATATAAAGCAAACTCCAAACAATAGATAATCGATCAGGTACATTTTAAATATTGCTCAAAAACTCCCACTGAACGTTTAATTGAAAGAGTATGAATGTGTTTGTGAGTGTTTGATATTTCAAAGAGTAGTGATAAAGATGACTAAAAAATATGCCACAAAATATGCCTAATCAACTTATTATATGACACGTCATATCCATTTCCTCTCTCATTAATTATCTTCACAATTTAGCTTGACAAGTATTACAATGTTACTATTAGTCATATATTTTTAGGCATATTGATTAGGTGTGCTAATCATTTTCCTATTCCAAATACTGTTGATGTCTTTGATGTCATTTTAGTTTAATTTGATTCACAACAACTAGCAATAGAATCTACCAGTTAGTAGAAAATTTGAATATAATTTTAAAATATGATAAATTCTAGCAACTATTTCAAATGTGATTGGACGGGGCTCTAGAATACTAGCTTGTTATAAGTATAAAGTCTAGCTTGTTATATATTCTATGTTGCAGCCAAAAGATGGAGAATCTAGTTGGCAAACTTGAAGCGATTGCAGATGATGCCGCTAAGATCATAGGTAGCTATGGGAGAAGTAAATCTCGAAAGAAAATCAAGGAGACTGAAACACGAATGACTTTATTCAAGCACAATAACTCTGCACTTCAACCTCACACCCCACGCTCTTCCCAAACTCCACGTGTTGCTAAAGATGGTAAAACTGAACCATGTTCATTTGCCCTAAGCCTTCATATACCAACTGAACAAGGAGATTTCTGCCTATTATCTGATGAAGGCCCGATGTCGTTTCGGACTAGCCCGGACACAATTATCATCACTCTTGGAGACCAGCTAGAGGTAATTTATGAACATATGTCTTTTAACACTTTTGGATGTAAACATTCATGGTCTAGTTTTTAAAGAGCTTGTAATTATTACACGAAAATGTGTCAAGTTGAATTATGCTAGGTGCAAACAACTCTCAAGTGGTCACGCCAACCTCTTAAAAAGTATGACGGTAGGTTTAAACCCTTGACTAGTTAGAAAGAAGAAGAAAAAAAAAAAAAAAAAAAACGTTTGGTGGTGTGTTAAAAAAATATTTTCCTCGTTATGTTGTCATAGTGATTCTCTGCAAGATTTTATAGTTATTGTACGTCGAAGATTCGTTTTCTATATCCAAATTAATATTTCTTGCAATAAAACTAAACTTTTCGTAAAAGTTTTACTATAAAAACAATCAAGCAATCTTAGCAACTAATTTTTTTTTTATCAAAATAAAAAAATAAACTTTCATCATTTTCTTTTAAATTAAATATCTCGCAAACCGTAAATCATTACGCGAAAAAAAAATATCATCTCGACGAGAATTAAATTATCTTTCTATAGATATGCATTGTTATATATACTTTCGACGAACTCTTTTTTTCAACGAACTTTTTTTTTTTTTTTTTCAAAATTTCCGACCAGAAAAATCATATATGATTTGTAAAAATCATATAAGATTTGTTAAAATCAAATCATATGTGAGACAAATCATATATGATTCGTAAGAATCATATGTGATTTGTAAAAATCAAATCATATGTGATTTTTACGAATCACATATGATTTTTCTTGGCGGAAATTTAAAAAAATAAAACGAAAAGTTCTTCGAAAGTATATAAAAATGCATATCTATAGAAAGATGATTTAATTATCATCGCGATGGTATTTTTTTTTAGCTCGAAGATTTACCGTTTGCAAGATATGTTGTTTTAAAAAAATGTGAAAAATATAAATGGGTGTCAATGATTGATTGATAGGTTATATAGCATATATGGGTTTTTTATGTATGTCAACTCCGTTGTTTAATCCACATTCTAATTTTCAGCATGCATTAGTATTGATATGTATCACGTCTGTGGTTTTATCGCAATTCAGTTTAAAATGCTTAATATAAAAGTCCTAGCTAATTAGTGATTTAAGAGCTAATCAAAACTTGAAGAAAAGTTTATCAAAAAAAAAAAAAAAAAAAAAAAAAACTTGAAGAAAAAAAGATTCAGACTATACAATATCAAAAGCAGAATTATGTCCAATTTATATTTTGAAACATAAATATATATTATATAGATAAATAACACAGACACTATATAAATGATATTTATTTTAATTCTTTATGAAGTAATGTATTTGTATGTGGAAGTTTGCAAAGTTTTGTAATAACTTTAAAACTTTGAAGGAGTGGAGCTGTGGAGAGTTTAGAGGGGCATTTGGCAAGATAAACATCGAGCCAGAGATACAAGCTGAACAAGGAGCATATTCAGTGGAGCTCAAGTGTTCTCCTTCATGTCTCAATCGCTCAGTTGAAAGAATCAACACCATTTCAATAACTGAGCAGATCTTCGTGCTACTTGCTCTTCTTCTGCTATATGCTGTACTTTCATATTTACTTTCTTAAATTTACTGATTTCTCAAATCCATATCAGGATATTTCTACAATGGGTCACTCAAGGAATACAACATATATATTGATTCAATATATGATTTTCTTTTCTTAAATATTGATGCAAAAGTTAGAAGCGAATAATCCTTGTGACAATTAAAAGTTTATAAAATAAATTTAGTATTAATCTGTATTTCTGAAAACTTAAGTTCAATTAATAATGAATATGTGCATATCCGTAAGCGTAGTGTACGTGGATGTTGTTTGTGCTCGTACGTATCTACTTTGTTTGATTAGGTCTCTGCAGTTGGCCTGCCGACACCGACCATTTTTAGTGCTACCTTCCAAGACCATTTTTTTATAATATATATTCGCGTCCCTACCATAGTTTTATCCTGTATTCACCACTTAATGCTTTGTTTCTTAAGATTTATGAAGCTTTATTAACTTTTATGTTTTTATATATAAGACGGATTTTAACCCGTGCATTGTGGTGGGTAGTCGTTGGAAAAGTGGACTTTTTCTAAATTAAAGTCGGGTTTTATGCGTTAATTATGCTTGTTGCGGTAAGTAACATACAACATTGCCCAAAAAAGAGAAAATAATTGTTTTTGGAGTACTGAATCACTTGGCACTACAACAATACAATCAGTAGGACGGGCGAGGAGGCTTTTGGCAGGGACGCCCGTGTCTCCGCTGAAAGTCGCTAAACGACAAAAACGGTGCTGAGCTAGCACACAAATTCGCTGACCGTTTACTAAATTTTCAACGCTTTCTTTTAGCGGGGACATGTCCCCGGCAAAAGTATTTTTGGTATCGGAAAAATTTTGACCAAAATTATAACTTGTTAATTGTTCTCGCATTTTTTTCCACCAAATCTTTTAGCGGGGATATGTCCCCTCCAAAAAAGTGATACTGTATACCTGACCTTTTAGCGGGGACATGTCCCCGCCGAAAGTAGTATCCAGTTTTCCATCCTAATAAAAATGGTTTGTAGGTAAGACTCATATAAAGTTACACAAAATTGTTTTTATTTCTTGTTAGCTTCAGTTGCGGATTTTCTGCTAGTATTATCCTCCGGCATTATTTTTTTCAGCATGTTGATATTTCGGTAAATGTAGTGGTGATAATGTCTCGGAAAAAAAAGCATAAAATTTTGACATTAGTAAAAATAGTTGCACTTACAACAGTGATCTAAGTTCCATGATGCATCATCATATAAAAGATACTTACCATATTAGTTCAATAATAAAGTAAATGAACCCCGGGATAATTCCAAAAATGCCCCGATTGCCCATGTGCTGAGACTATTTAGACCTAAACTTTTGTGTTTCCTTATCTACCCCAGGGCAACCAGTAGTTTTTGGGCAACTAAAATCTGCTTGACAAGTGTGACTTTACGGATTACAAGGTAGGGTAACTTGTGTACTTTTTGGGCAACTGGCGGCCCTCATGTCGGACACTTGGCGTCATATGGTTGGCTAATTTCAAGTTGCCAAGGCAACTGGGGTGGATAGGAAAACACAAAAGTTTAAGTCTAAATAGTTTCAGTACTTGGGCAATCGGCGCATTTTTGGAATTATCCCATGAACCCCTCTCCTCTTTAGCGAATGACGATTCCTGAACCGTAAAATATAGATCCCTTTTGCTCTAACTCCTAACACGTTTTGCTAATTCTAATATTGATTATGTCCTCTTCTAGCTTTTGATTGGTCTTCTAGTAATCGATTAAGAGTATTGCTAATCATTGATCCGCTGTTTCTTTGGTACTGTGTTTTGTTTTAGTTACATGTTGTCTACCCTATAAACGTTATTGATTTGTTTCTATATCATGTCTATTCGTGTATATCAAATCTGATATTGTTACTAAGTTGAACAAGGGTTTTCAACGTATTTTGTGTGGCGCTAAACTACAGTTTCTTGGACTTAACATGGGTACTAGTAACAGTTTGGTGTTTGGCATGGTGTGATTATGAAGCAAGGTTTTATGGATTCGGGAGGGAGAGGGAGAAGACGTAAGAATGATAAAAATAAGGTAAATAATGCGTCGCATAGTAGTACTGGTACTTGTAATGTGTCGAATAAAGTTGCTAGTGCTAAGAATTCTGATAATGTGATTAATGATGTTGGTTCAAATGCTGATCATAGTGGTGTTGGACTAGGACCATTCCCGAGCTTATCAGAGGCTTTTGGTATTCCAAACCATACTTGTCTTGTTGCAAAGATTAGGGATTTTGAAAGACAAATGCTTGATGGGAAACTTGTGCTATTGAGAAATGATATATATATATATATATATATATATATATATATATATATATATATATATATATATATATATATATATATATATATATATATTAGGGTTTTTACATCGAATGTGTTATGGGTTGGTGATACGTGGGAATCGCACCAGGCTTTACCTCTCAAGGGATCTCGAGAAGCTTACAACCCCCACCAGGCACTGTACGTGATCGTTGTAATATAGTATAGTGACAAGTACCAGGGGATTGATCGTTCAAGTCTGGAATATTGTCGCTAGGATTAGAAAGCCTAAGAACTAGGTCTAGAGGTGAGGGATGATTCTTTTTGTATTTTTTATATTTCATGAAAGCAATTAAAAATCTCGGTTTTGGAGGAGTGGGCGGAATTAGTTGCTAGCCAACTAACCCAATAACTAAAGATGCAATCAAAATAAAATAACAAAAATGAAAATGAATCTAATTAAACTAGTTGTGTGAACAATAATAGGGAAAGTTGTGTTTACTTAGGTTTCATTACTCCCTAGATATCTTTTACAGGTTGATAATTTGTTACAATTGCATGGATGATGGGTCGTATTCCTTAATACTAGTCGTAGGGCCGTGTACAATATTCCCTAACTCTATAGGATCCTACTTCACTCCTATGTCGAGCCGCTAGAAGCTCCTAACATGGGATCATTAGAATTCTCCTACGCATTAAATACAACCAAAAATCATAGTACACCTCTGATCATGTTTCTTAAGACGTTCAAGCATGTCACCAATGGAAGTCTGCCAGTTTTCTTAAGCCTAACATCGAATACAATCATCCGTAACAAATATAAACAAACAATCAACCGATAATTAACATCTAGGTTTCACTACATCTAAGCAAACACACAAGAGATCTAGCCAATCATGTTAAATTCAAGACAAGTGTAAGATATATTCAAACAACACATAGACATATTGATTGAATTGAAAGAGTACTTATCTCAATTGAACATGAAAGGTTTCAAAGGGTAAAAACCCTTGAAAAAGTTGTAATATTCGGACTAGGGTTTCTCTCCAAAGTTACACCCTAATTGTTACTCTTTATTGAATGAAAATTGCAAAACTATATATAGATTTTACAGGGTGACGGCGTCAAGAAGGAATTTCTAACGCCATCAACTCGCCGCCCATAATGAAATCGGATTGCCTAGATCCACTTTTGACGCCGTCATGTGCAATTCTACTCTGGGCCGTCACTCATATTTGGACCATGACGGCCTATGGTGACGCCGTCATGTCCCTAGTGCAAAACCCTTCTGGATCGTCACGAACTTTATCCACTTCCACCTCTTGTATTGCTCTTGACGCCGTCACTTGAGAACTCTTGACGCCGTCAGGTACTGTTCCCAGCAAGGAAAATTAAGACTTTGCCGTTTTCTTCACTTTTATGCTCCAAAAATGTCCAAAATGCTTCCTTTTCTAGAATTTACTCCAAAAGTACCTAAAATGACAAAATGAACGATTTAGGGCAATATTTGATCAAATAAATTAAAATGCGGGCTAAAATGAACCCCTAAAACGGTTCATTTTTCGCCTCATCAGTTGGTCAAGGCATAATGGCAGCTGAGCCTTACGTCGTAACAGTTGTTGACGCTGTAGAATTCCTGTAGGTTTTTTTTTTTTTTTTTTTTTTTTTTTTTTTTTTTTTTTTTTTTTTGCATGATTTCATATCCGCAAAACCAAATCTGGTTAAAACAAAAACAAATTCATACTTTACCTTAAAATAACTGTACATAGCATTCATTATCTGTCTGGATCCCTACAAGAGCAAAATGGGTCAAAGTGGGTAAATTTGGAACTATGTCGAACACCCCTTTAACTACATAAACATGACATGTACTAGGTTTCACTACATACACATATGCGTTTTACAAACCAAAAAGACCCAAGTATTTCCTAGGGTGTTTCGTGGTATTAGAGAAGGTTTAGGAATAGCTCGTTTACCCGCTACACCAGATGCTAACCCACGACCTTCTAACCGTTAAGCTTTGCATCACTAGTTTCACCTAAAAGAAAACAAGAATGAAGCAACATGAGTGTAGGATTCTGGTGTGTCACCCGCATGGCCAATAAAACATGCACAATGGAATAAAACTAATAACATGGCCATGCAACCAAAAAACCCTAACCAGCTTGATCTTAACCCAATCATTGACATAACCTAATCTTATACACATAAAAAGCATGTTTACAAAAGACTTACTTTTTATCCTGCTTGATTATGCTCCTGAATGAATCTATTGTGCGGGTTCGCCTTCCTTCTATGATGATCGACCATGTTAGGGTTTTTGGGAGAATAACCTAACTTTGGGTTGCATCAGGTATCCACCAATACTGCACAAGTAGAAGAGGGCTTAAACCTAAGTAAGTTACGCGAGATACGAAACACCAAGTAACCCTAAATCGACTTCGGGTCATTTTGGGAAGTGTTGCGATCAGAAAAAAAGGTTTAGAACCCTTTGGTCAATTGATTGTGGGGTATGAAAACAGGGGGAGAATTTTAGGGTTAGTGTGTGAGTTATGAGGATCCTTCAAATCCCCTTTATATTTATAGGGAAGACAGGAAGGATCTAAAATACTTGTAGAACAAGTATTCTAGTTTGTTTAGAAAACAAACATCCTTTCCTATTGGTTTTGGTCGAACAATCTACAAAAAACCCTTGGTTTTATTATTATTATTATTATTATTATTATTATTATTATTATTATTATTATTATTATTATTATTATTATTATTATTATTATTATTATGCTTCTTGTCATTAATACTCCTTAGTGTTTATCCTTTGATAAATATTAAGTTTTGGGTAATAACCGTTTAACCCTTCAAATGAAAATACTGTTGGATTTTCATTTGCATTTCCATCTCATTGCAGTTCGTATACTCGTTTCTTATTTTCGCTTGCTCGTTGTGTTGTTTGCACATATTAAATCCTTTCAGACTCACGTTATGCAAACATAACAATGTAGGAACTTCTTTCACTATACCAAGAGGTTTCGACCAAGACATTGCGGTACCTCACTCACAGAAACCGATTTAATACCCATGTAGAGATGTATTACCATCGTTAGCTCGCCCAGCTAAGTCCTGCTGAAACTTCAGGTTGAGCCCAAGAATATTGTAGAAACTAGAAGGGGGTTGAATAGTTTCTCCGTTTCTAATTACTTGAAAAAATATTTCACCTCTTTTAGGTCCGGTTAAGTTTCTTTTACAAACTTGTTGAATTTTACTAGTTATGTGATATCTTTTAAACTAGTAATGAAAGTAATATGCAAGTAAAGTAAAGAGTAAGAAAGAGCACAACCAAAGAGACACTGAGATTTATAGTGGTTCGGCACGAAGCTCACTCTTCGTCCTACTCCACTCCCCGAGTACCACACTCGAGAATTATCAATCACTATATCAACACACTCCTTCAGGCGGAGTAATCCGTACACAAGCTTACACCAAGTTTACCGACACTAAGCTGAATGTCGAGTTCTAATCGTAGCTAGAACCAATCTACTCCAAGGCCCACATGGCCACACGAACCAGCACTCTTGTACCACTTAGATCGACACTTGATGACAGTAAATAAGTACATTATATTGTGTTGTTCCAATAATATCACATCTACGAACTAATCTAAATAATGTAAAGTGGGTGTGAGCACTTTAGAGAGAAGAGAGAGAGAGAGAGAGAGAGAGAGAGAGAGAGAGAGAGAGAGAGAGAGAGAGAGAG
This sequence comes from Artemisia argyi, assembly GCA_030686995.1. Classification (NCBI taxonomy): domain Eukaryota; kingdom Viridiplantae; phylum Streptophyta; class Magnoliopsida; order Asterales; family Asteraceae; genus Artemisia; species Artemisia argyi. The sequence goes on along the minus strand of CM060701.1, from coordinate 91,481,594 downwards.
AGAGAGAGAGAGAGAGAGAGAGAAAGAACATAAGAAACCTTCGCATTATCATTGATAAGAACACACACCTTATAACCCATAAGGTAGGGGGTATTTATACCCAACATCTAGCCAAGCATGCCATCGCGGATATACAAGTTCCGCGATGGTAACTTGCTGTCGCACTACAAAACATACACAACATACCCTAAACTATAACAAAATATAAATAGAAGTCCCTAACTAATGATTTAGACTTTTCGTGTTCCAACAATCTCCCCCTAAGGGTAGATCATTTGGGTCTTCTATTTATGGGTATTCACTTAGATCTCACCTTCTGTATCTAACGCATCTTTCCATGAATCTCCAGATACTTCAAAGGTTGAGTCTTTCTTCCACGTACTGAGCAATCAATCCTAGCTTAGCCTTTTGATCATCATCAAGTCTGGTACTTGTCCCATGGTGATCTCGGTTCAGCAATTCGTAGATCCCTTTGAGAACCCACTTCAATGTACCTGAGCTAAACTTCAGAATCTCATTTGTTATCATCAACCTCTTGCACTATCCCAAGCTCGAATAATGGATTATCGATGCAAGTCCATGGTTCATATTCCTCGATGCCGGGAAGTGTGATCATTGGGTAAGTGAGGTTGATCTTCTTTTGTAAACTTTAAACTCCCATCTGAAAGTCATCAATATATACCAATGATAATTGTGACCTCATAAAGATTCTTAGAGAATCTCGAATGTCGTCTTCATTCCCAGGGGTGTACAGAAAGCTGATGTTAGATAGGTACATATCTTGAATGTCTTGAGCGTGAAGATTATGAAAGTCAGCTTCATGGAAGAAATATTCAAGACTGTTGTCTCTTCTAACCGGGAAGTAGATGAAGCCATCAGTTCTGAATTGTTGAGAGGTAACGTATACATAATGAACAATTCGGCGTCTTGTAAAGACTGTGTGATGAGGAGCTGCGTCTCTATGTTTGTCTTTGAAGTAATTCTGAGCTGCCTCATTCATGCCGGTTATTCTCATGTATGGTTCCTGATGAAGCAAAAAGTGTACCGCTTTTGGGGGGTCATTTAAGGCTAAAGTCGAGATTATTTGATCAAATATGACCCTAAATCGTTCCTTTTTTCATTTTAGGTACTTTTGAGAGGAATTTTATAAAAGGAAGCATTTTGGACGTTTTTGGAGCGAAAAAGTGCAGAAAACGGCAAAGTCTCAAAAGCATGCTGGAAATTGCACTTGGCGGCGTCACAAGGTGTTAGTGACGGCGTCATGAGTTGACAAAAGGGTGGATAAATCAAATACACGTGAAGCGCCAGAATATTTTGTGAAGGGGATCTGACGGCGTCACGTACAAAATTTCCAAGGCCATCAAGAATAACTGCAAAGAGTGACGGCCCAGAACCCATATAGAGTGACAGCGTCAGAAGTGGATCTAGGCAATACAAGTTTATTTTGGCGGCGAGTTGACGGCGTCACAAACTAATCTTGACGCCGTCAGGAGACAAAATTTATATATAGTTTTCTCGTTTTCATTCATTGTGTGCAACTTTGAGGGAATAAAACCCTAGACGAATTTTCCAGCTATTTTAAGGGTTTCAACCCTTTTTTTCTTCCATCTTCAATTGAAGATAAGTACTTTACCAAATCATTCAATATGTCTATGTGTTGTTTGATTATATCTTACGCTTGTCTTCTCTTTAACATGCTAGGCTAGGTTTCCTTTGTGTTTGCTTAGATGTAATGAAACCTAGATGTTAATTATTGGTTGATGGTTTGCTTATAATTGTTGTGGATGAATGAATTCGATGTTAGGCTTAAGAAAATTGACAGACTTTCAATTGGTAACTTGCTTGAACGTCTTATAAAACATGATCGGATGTGTACTACGATTATTTGGTTATATTTAATGCATAGGTAACTTCCAGGGATACCATGTTAGGAGCTTTTAGTCGGCTTGACATAGGATTGAGGTAGAAGCCTATAGAATGGTATTAAGGAATATAACCCGTTATCCATGCAATTGTAACAAGCTAATCAACCAGTAAAAGATATCTAGTGAGTAATGAAATCTAAGTAAACACACTTTCTCTCATTATTGTTTACACCACAATTAGTTTAAGTTTATTTTATTTTATTTTGATTGCATCTTTAGTTAATTGGGTTAGTTAACTAGCAACTAATTCCGCCCACTCCTTCCAAAACCGAGATTTTACTTGCTTTCATTTAAAATATAAAAATACAAAAAGAATCATCCCTCACCTCTAGACCTAGTTTAGTAGAATTTTAACCCTAGCGAACACTATTCCTAGAGTTGAACGATCAATCCCCCGGTACTTGTCACTATACTATACTACAACGAACAGGTACACTGCCTGGTGGGGATTACAAGCTTCTCAAGATCCCTTGAGAGGTAAAACCTTTTGCGAGGGCGCAATTCCACACATCAAGTTTTTGGCGCCGCAGCCCGGGAAATAGTTATTGTTTAGGTTGAAATTTATTTTGATTAGGTCTACTCATTAGATTCCTTTTTAGTGAGATTTTTATTTTCTTTTTATCAGCTTTCTTTAGTCTATCTTTTCTTTGTGTCTTTGTTCGTAAAAACCTTTCCATTGACTCTTCCATTCACTATTATGGAGAACGCGAATCCGCCAAATTTTTCATCCAATCGATCGAATCCATTACAAAATCTACCCTTTTCACTTCAAAATGACATCTTGATGTTTCGACAATATCATGGTGAATCTTTTCCCGATGCATGGACTCGTTTCAAATACTTACTACAAAACGTCCTTCACTATGGTCTTGATTTATTGCCTCTACTTCAATTATTTCATACTCGTATCGACTACGAAACCTAAAAGAGTATGGATTGAATATACTCAATTATTATGAAATGTGATGAATCACATTAAGTCTTAAATTGGAGTTCTGAATTTGTTAAGCTACTTATAAGTAGGTTATTAACAAAAGAATGTCAGGAACTGTTAATATGTATTTGTAATATCCAAAAAAGAGAATATTGTATTGTCGCTTTAATTGCTAAGTATTAATATTCTATATATAATACTAAAGGCAAGTGGGAGTGTTTTAATTACAAGATACATAATCTTCTAAAAACACACTAGTGAAAATCATGATGAGGCTTAACATGTAAATGATAAACCTCAAGATGATGGAATTCTCATTCATAGATCCACTTGGATATCTCAGATATTTAATTAATATGATGAAGATTATATGATTTAGTATTACCAAGAATAATGAATTGGGTAAATTACTCATATTATGAATGTTGTAGATGCTGTTCATAAAGATATTCAAATTTAAAATTTGGTTTATCTTAATTCTTAAAGGTTAGAGAATGAAGATGAGTTTATTCAAAGATTATGTAACCCTAGTGGTTTAAATCTTTGTGTAATAATCATATGGACAAAAATTGTACACATATCTTAATGTATGTCTTAAAACAAGATTATTAATCATACTTAAGCAATTAACTATGATTGAATACTCTTTCCTAAGCATATTAAATATACAAAGATGGTAATTGTCATATTTATATGAATACGAAATTTGACAATGAATATCAAAAACTCTTCCTTGAATGATTACTTGAGCGAGGACGATAAGTAATCAAAAGAAGTTTATGAATTCAAGCAAATCTTTGTAAGTGTACAAAGTGCAATAATCCATGAATGGATAAATGCATGCATCTAGGAGATTATTCTTATGTTAAATTATTAAATCCATGTTTTGATTTATAATTGAAATAAGATAATTTCTAAGTATTCTAGAAAGCTAGTGGGAGTATTATGTTTGATTTACTAAATCATGTTTGTTCTAGAGTAACATTCCACATAAGTAAAAGGTTAGACTTAGTTTGGAATGAAACTTTACTTTAAAAGGTTTAGAAAATAAAACATACAACCTTGGAACTAAAGTTTATTATTTAATAAACATGTGCGGTAAATAAATTCTAATAGAATATGATATATCATTTAGAAAATGGATATATAATAGAACATGAATGAAATCTAAGTTTGACTGAAGGATTTTCATGTGCATCATATTATTGTTGTATCATGCTTAAATGCATGATGATTTAACAATGTTTGATATCTTGTGAAATGAATATTCTAATGGAATATGTTTGAACTTAGAATAATGATCCTCAACCTGGAAGAGCTCCTAAACATTACACAATGGATATTAAGTTTACAGAATTCTAAAGAGCATATTGTGTTTTATATACAATGATGCTGGTTTAAATTGAGACGACACTCAATAACTAATCATGGAAGGATTTCATCATCAGTAATAGCCATGAGAACTAGTAAGGCTCAACTGAGAGCATAGTTGCATTTTACATTAAAGAATTAGAATACTTTAAACTTTAAAGGTTTGAAAGTTTCATTGTCATAAGATGGTGATTGAGGATGTCACACCATTTATGAAAAAATTATGTGTATATATCAAGATAGTTGGATATGTATATACAAGAATTTCGCTTATAGAATTCTTGAAATAGGTATTCTCAAAATTCGGATAGATCAAAGTTAGTTGAAATAAAGGCTTTGTCAGCAAGTATGATTGTCATTACTTGAGGCATAATTGTCAACAAGTCAGTACTTGTGACAAAATTCATTAACTAGAATTAATCATGCATTGATCTATTTAGTATTTGGATAAAGGACATTGAGCAATTATTATTTATAATGAATTAAAGTACTTAGTACGTTTGTTTTCATTAAAAATAAATTGTGTCCTATATTTGCATGTTTAAATCCGTTAATAACTTAATGTTATTCTAAATTGTCCGTGGTCGATTAATGATATGGGAATATCATTAAACTAAGACAAATCTGAGTATTGGTGAGAATATACTTGAATGTATATTGATGCGTTGTCATACCAATTTCACATGATATTCAATGAATTGAATATAGGACTTATCTCAACTACATGATTTTACTTTATGGATCTTATCAGTAAGTAAATCATGAATTTGTTATCCTTAGACTTGAGATACCAGATAAGTGTCATGGATGTAGTGCATTTTTGTGAAGCAATCTACCGCTCACCGTAACAGGGAGTTATAAGGGTTGTTTTCAGAAATGTTGCAAAGTCCATGGGTTATTCTTGTAGTCAATAAAGAATTTGTTCCTTCAGATTTGTCTTGAAGTATAATACTGCTGGGCCCCTCGTAGGGTTGACAAGATGTTTGCGTGCGCACGCCTAAAGACTATCTGGAATACGTTCAGATGTTTTGGTAATCTTGCTCAATCATAAACAACGAGAAACAGAATTGTTAATTAAAAGAATGACTAAGATCCATATCTTTATTAACGTGGTATTAGAAACAAAAGGATAATAATAATAATGATGAATCATTAAAGGTTTTCCAGGAAACCTACCTAGAGTTGAACTAGGGGCATTGGAGTGTTGCAAGACGCCAACCAATGTCATTGCACTATTAATAGATATCCAAGTGGGAGCTGTTGGATTTTGGATAAATATTAATAAGTGCATGTCTAGTATCGAACCCGAGACCTCGGGATTGCACACATTACAAACGAGAATTAAAGTATAACTAGTCATGCATACCCGTGCGTTGCACACGGGCTCTATCTAAATGTTCATATCGGAATGTTCAACACTAATTTTCGTCATTGAAACTTTCATGTTCTGGTGATGGTACGATTTTTTTGGGCACTAATTTTTGGTTTTTATTCTTATTAGTTCATAGTTTCATACTTTTGTCAAAAATCTAATACAACATGCAAGTTCATCTTATCCAATTTGCTTATGAGTTGTTCCATTTTTAATGAGTCTTTCACAATGCATAATTATCTACTTTATAATTGGTCATTATCTATTTTCAAGTGTTTGTCGACTAAAGTAGTACTCCGTGTCATTTTCCAGGTACTACTGAAAATGTTTGCTTGACTTGAAGCTTCAATCTTTAAGATCAACTTAGTAGTTTTACTTATTTTGCTCGTGTTGTACATGGGTTTTAATTTAGTTGTTAAATTCGATTTTTTACAATCAAAGTGCCGTGTTAATTGTGCCAACCCAGCTATATTGAAAATCTTATACAGTATGTATTCATATGAACATTACTCTGTTTTATAATACTTTCAACAAATTAGAATATTGGATACACAAATTCTTTGGACTTCCTTGTGTTAAACTAATTAACTTTTGTATTATTTTTGTTTATGCATATTCCTCAAATTTAATATATTATATACTTTTCTAATGAATTTTCAAGAAAACAATTTTTCATATAGCTTTAATATATACTTATACTGCCCGTGTTGAACACGGGTTCTAAGCTAGTTAATTAGATAATGTAGTAGTCATCGACTCATCGTCTTTTATCTCATTATTGCTTGCAGCTGAATCGCATTATTTGAGTATTGGTGCTCTTCCAAGTTGATAAAGAAAGTTAGGATGGCGTCCCTTGATCAAATTCTTTCGACTGCCACCTTTTAATTTCATCTTCGTATACGTTACTAATATAAGATTCATAATAGCGAAATAAGATTCATGATAGAAAAAGATGGCACGTATTACATTTAAATACCTTTTAACAACTAACCCACCCTTTATAATATTATCACATGCTGACATAATGCTTTATACGGTTACATCACACAAAATCAAATATAAATAATATTACAACTATACATATAAATTATGATCGGCTTCAAACTCAGAAATATATCCTCACATAAGGTTGCAACACCCATTCGGACGATCACGATCATGCTTACACGTTGCAACATACCCGTAATACTCATGAGCCAGCTACCCACGAACCTCGTCTCTTGCCGAGTACATCAGTGGGGCTGACGGTTATGTCGGTTGCCATGGTGGTCCTCATTGAAAGGATTGTGGAGGTGCATATAGCCGTAGTCTTGAGAATCAATCACGATTTGGCTACTTCATTGTTTAGATGCATGTTTCGATAACTTCTCTAATAACCACCATGATCAGCAGCAAACATTTTGTCCATAGGTAAACATGGTACGTACTGATACCACGTTGAGATCTAGGAACTCTTGATGTAAGAGCTTCTTTCTTAACAACTAAGCCTGTTTCTTCAAGTTCCGCCCACAGTTTCTTTTGAGCCTCAAAATGATCAAGACCACTATTTTTAACGAATGCAAAAATCCATGTCATTTCATAATTTATCCAAAAAGGAATGAATAAATAATTAAAAATAACAATTTGTAAACCACCTATACAATCCTGCAACCTCGTTCAGTGTCACATCTTTGTTCATGACATTAAGTATAGGAAGACCAAGCTTTCTAGCAAGAATGAAACCTTGTTCAGTGTCCCATCTTTGTTCATAATTTCACCTAAAAGGTAATCATTATAAAAATACGGCATGGTCACATGTGAATATATCATCCTTTTCGTTTTCTTTTTTGTAACAATGTTTACCACATGAGTACCTTGTCAGCAATAATTGGGACATGACGACCAAATGTCTTTGGAACAATGGCAGACTTCCTGATATATTTAGCATATCTTTCGTCCTGTAATGGTTGTAGTAATTGATGAGTGCTCAAACACTCATCGTTTTTGATATATTTAAACTGCCAAAACGCACAAAAACAATCAAAAAGATATCAAAATACTTAAATTATCCCAGGGATTGTGTTTTATGTGTTTTAAAAGCAAAATGTGCAAAAACAAAGAAAAAACGTACAAACTTTGCAGTATTGGCAGTTTCAGTCCCCCAAGTTTCAAAACTTGTCAATTTTAGTCCCTAAGCATTTATTTTGAAAGAAAAAGTCAACCCAAGGTTTTGAAAGTCAATTTCACAAAATATTACATTTGGGTTGCAAGTTTTCCAAAATTACATATTTAGTCCCTGAAAATCTAAAAATGGCAAAAGTGGTCCCTGGGAATTTTTGAAATTTGGAAAAAGTGGAAAAATGTAAATTTGGTCCTTGTATTATTGGTATTTGGCAACATTGGTCTTCATGGTTACTTTGGGAATATGACAACATCAGCCCTCAAGTTTGCAAAAATTTCACAATTGGTCCTTGTTGATTCACTATTAACCAAACGGACCCCTATGTTTTATTATAAACCCAAAAACCAAAACAAACCCAAATACCAACCCACCCCTGATCCATTAACACCCAGCCCACCACATGACCCGGCCTACTCCCATTTTATTAATAAAATTAGCCGGTCAAACAACCCCGCTGACCATCTTCTTCCCCCTAACCAAATCCCACAAAACCAGGGAATACAACCTTCCCCCTCCTCACCATTTTCTACCTTTTAGCCACCACAATTAATACCCTTTCACCAACTCAACCAACCCACACCACCACATTTAATGCCTCGCCTAACACCACTCAGTATTTCCCTATAAGTATTTTGGGCGGGAAAACCAATCAATGGCTAGGATGGCTTGAAGATCAAATTGAAGGTTGGGATATGGTCAGAGGTCAACAAATCAACCAATGGGAGTGCTAATTTTCAGGGAATAAGCCATGTGGAGGAGTGTAGTATTATGATAGTCTCGTAGTATAAGTAGTAAGGTGTAGAAGCCATATGAGGCATGTATAACTTTAATTTAGTCTTTTTCATGTTTAATTTATGTAATGTAATATGTTTTCAATTAATGAAACTGCAGCTCTGAGTTTTTCTTTTATTTTCAAATTCCAAGTTTCATAAGATTTCCAAGTAATAATTCAAGGTGTGTTAATGATCAATGGTTGTTTGTAAACTCTTATAAGCTCATACAGAAAGCTTGTAGAAGCTTAGTGAGCTTCTATATCAATCAAAAACCAAGTTTTAGAAAATTATTAAGAAAATAAAAGAAAAATAAAAATAAATTATAAAAAGCATATTACATGGTGAAGAAGCATGGAGCACAGTACATTAGGGATGGCTGTGGGTTAATGGTTCATGGGAATCAATAGGAATGATCCTTGGTGCATGGTTCACTTGTTTTGGCAGGATGGCTCTAGTAAGCTTCCATTTTTGATTTTTACTCTTTTAAGCGTATTAGTGGAACTTGTTGCTTATTACTGTTTAAATTGCTTATTTATCACTTATTAGATTAGTAGTGATCAGTAGTTTGTAGTTTTGTCTTATTTGAATCAAGTCTAGTAATAATCTGTGGATATAAGGAGTGTTTGGTTTTGACTGTGCTAGTGTATTGTAGGTGTTGTCATTGCTCATTTGTGACTCATACCTCATACTCAGAACTAAAAAAGATCAAAACAACCAAGACTTTGGTAGTAATAGTCATATAAGTCAAAATCACTTTCAAATCTTCCATTTTCATTAACTGTTAGGATCTTAGTTAGCTTAATCATCATTTTAGCTTTGAAACTTGTTAAGCCTGCTTAATCTAGGTCCATTATAGCTCATAGCATCATTTTCTGTCAATTATATGCAATCAAAGTTCACCTAAGTCAACTGAGATACAAAATTGGGAAAAGTTAAAATTACATTTTGTGCAAAATCTCATTTCTTGTGAGAATTTTATAGAATTTTGTGTTTGGATTTGGTAATTGAAACTTGTTGTGATCATAGTATACCAGTAGAACTTTTGATTCACACCATTGTTTGATTTTTAGGATTTTTTCTGTTGGACCAAATTGCCCCTCAAAGTTACCTGCAGGGCAAGGCCTTGCCCTGTATCAGCAGACCCTCTCCATCACCACACCTTTGGTGGCTTATTGTGGCCACCTCAGTGGGTCCCACTGACCCATTTTGGGTTCATTCAACCCCCCTCCTACCAAGGTGTGTGTATTGACCAGTGATTTGACCTTCAGACCTGTGGACCCCACTTTGTTTGACCCCAAAAGCTTGTCCCATATCTGTCTCCAAAATCAATTGAGCAAACTGCTTATTGGTGCTTTTTGGCTTATTGAAGTCACTTCCTTAGCTTATTCTTGCTTATTCAGGTTATTTTAACTCAGAGAAACCTTAAGTTGTCATTGTGGACCCCACATCTTCCCATTTGAGCTAAAAACCTCCACAGTCAACAAAAGTCAACTGTGGGATTAATAAGCACTCCAAGTGCTTATTTCTTGGGTCATATTAAAAGTGTTTTCATTAAAAGTCTTCATTTTTAGTATTTAATCAGTTTAGAAAAAGAAAAAAAAAAACAAAAAAACCAACTTTAATATTAGTGATAGCTTCTATTTAATAGGATTTATCAATTTTATTTTTCTTTTTAGCTTATTTAAAAGCAATATATCATTTTTATATTTTTAGAAATTATATTTTAGGTTAAAATAATTTTACAAATTTTTCCAGATTTTTATTTTGTCTTCTAGTGGTTTTTCTAATTAATTTTAGTTTAATTTAGTTTTAATTAATATTAATCAATTAAATAGCATAATTAGATTTTATAAAGTATAACCTAGTTTTTATAATTTTTCTAGCTTTTATTTTAGTTAAAACATTTTTATAAATTTTTCTAGAATTTTTACTGATCATTTTCTATTTTTTATAATATAATTAGTTTAATTAGAAATTAATAAGTAATTAGATTAATAATTAGTTATTTAGCTTAAAAATACATAAAATTAACTTTTTATAATTTTTTTAGGATTCCCATGATGGTTAATTAGATTTGTAGAATTTTTCTTAATTTTCTAAGTCTTTTTAGTAATTTTAATAATTCTAATTAGTTTAATTAGTATTAAATAGATAATTAGTAATTAATTAATAATAAATAATTAAATAGTGTAAAAATAGTTTTTATTTTTCTTAAAATTTTCTTTATTTATTAGAATTGTAAAAATATTAATTTTATACTTTTAACCTTTCCAGTCCTTCAGTTGTATTTTTCATTTTGTTCGTCTGTGTACGTTTTAAATCAAAACGTACGTTTTTAAGTTTTAGCTCAAATCTTCATAACCTCAATTCACATAACCAATCACATAGCTTTCCTAAGCTATTTTGTTTAATAATTTCCAAATAATTTTTCATAACAAACCCTTTCTGTGAATAACACCCGATCACAAAGCACGCTATAGTCACATTTCATACCTCAACGGGATTTAACGACCCGGTGATACATTATATTACCCGGAGTATTGATCTAGGCTATTTAACTTTGTTGACCATTCTTTGGTCAATTTAAGTTGGTAGTTTAGGCTCAATCAATTTATGGCGCCGCTGCCGGGGAGGTGTGCGCGTTTCTGTAGCGTCTTTCGAGATTAGTGTTATCTCACCTCACTCACTGTACAAATACCATCACTTGTGAATATTTTCAAAATCAAAACATATAAAAAAGTCATTGACACTTTTCCTAAAGTGTTGAAACACCAAAAAAAAAAAGTAAAAAACAACAAAACCATATCGTAACATTTTCTGATTTGGTTTTCTTTTAAGGTGATTCTTAAAGAGAAACGATTCTAGATTACGGGACGATAACAAAAATATTGTCCAAAAGGTTTTTATCCCTAGTGCATGCGCACTCGTTCACAATCGAAACGAAATCGTCAACTGAGAAACGTAACTGAGTTACGTCCTATTGTTGAGGATCCAGTTCCGAAAATGGACGGAAACGACGATCCACCCATCATAGATAATACAGGTCCTGATCTCCGAACGATGGAGGAGTTGTGTCAGCCCACAATGCAAGGGAGGGGAGGACCCATTGCCCCTCTTAATATTGCGGCCACTGATTTTGGACTTAAACATCATATGATCCAACAAGTCCAGAATTCATGCCAATTCCGCGGTTTACCGGGTGACGATGCAAATAAGCATCTTGATTAATTCCTAACCGTCACCCAAAACATGAAACAGCATGGTGTCTCTGATGATGCCCTTCATCTATCTCTCTTTCCCTATTCTCTAACACATCATGCCACTGCATGGTTTGATCGACTTCCGAAAAATTCGATTCACACTTTCGAAGAGATGGTCACTAAATTTTTAGCCAAATACTTTCCACCATCCATGGTTACCAAGTTGCGTAATGACATTAGCAACTTTCGTCAGCTTCCCAACGAATCCTTATTTGAAGCTTGGGAACACTATAAGCTTGCGATTGATCGGTGTCCCAACCACAATATGTTACAAGTCACCATTATCGATACCTTCTATAATGGTTTGACCTTGAGACACCGAGATATCCTCAATGTTGCTGCTGGAGGGACCTTTATGAAAAGGCGTCCCGAAGAGTGCTACGACCTCATTGAGAACATGACTGCCCACCATAATTTCTGGGATTCCTCAGCCGAGAGGGAAGAGTCATGTAAGTCTGCCACTTCAGCATCCTCATCCTCTGATATAGCAATTCTCGCTAAAAGGATGGATGATATCTCTTTGGCTGTGTTAAGAATGAACCAAACTATGCAAAATCAACAAGCCAAAGCTATCAATCAAAGTTGCGAAACTTGTGGAGGTCCACATCCCTACTTCGAGTGTCCAACCACTAGTGGTTACACTCAAGAGAACGTACATGCTATTCATGGTTCCTATAACTCGGGAGGTAATGGCTACCAACTACAAGGGGACCGCAATCTTCTAAGCTATCGTTCTAACAATTTCCTTGGACCACCCGGTTTCAATCAAAACAATAATGTCCAAAACAACCGTAACCAGAACCAAAATCAGAATCGAACAAACCAAGGTTACCAAAATTCGGGAAATGTCAATCAAAACCAAAACCAGGGTTTCCATCAAAATCAAAACCAAGGTTTCCAACATCAAGGAAACTATAATCGAAACCAAGGTCAAAACAACTTTCAGGGGAACAACTCTCATGGATATGGCAACCAAAATCAGGGAAATTTCCAAAACCACGGTTCCCATCAAAATAACCGGGGCCAGAATTTTCCCAACCAAAATCAAGCCATCACTCCAACTACTCAGCACTTCCCAAATCCAGCTCCTCCTAACCCAACTCGAGCAATTGTTCCAACTAGCCCATCAAATGATGAGTTGTTGAAACAATTCATGAAATCTCAGGAGGAGATGAACAAAGTGATAATGACTCAGATCACTGACATTAAAAAGTCTTTAAATGATCAACCCTCAGGCTCAGGAAAACTTCCGAGCAATACGATCGCTAACCCGAGGGGCGATGTTAAGGCGATCACTACCCGAAGCGGTGTTGCATATGATGGACCCACGGCCCCGACTACCTCTTCTTCTCTTCCTCCCATTCCTCCTCCTCTTTATTCCGAGGAAGTGGAAATTGAGCCTGAGGCAACCACGGACAAGGTGCAATTTACTAGCCCACGAAGTACCACACACGTCCACCCTCAGGATATACCAGAAACTGTACCAAAGCCAGGAGTTGTCTTTGAACCACCCAAAACTCCTGAAGAGAACCCTAAATCCAAACATTCACTACCATATCCATCTAGGTTACAAGACCAGAAGCTCCGCGAAAAAGTAAATCATCAAATGGAAAAGTTTTTTCAAATTTTCCGTGATATTCATTTTGATATCAGTTTCGCGGATGCTCTCCTGTTGATGCCTAAATTTGCATCAACAATCAAAAATCTGTTGAACAACAAAGAGAAACTATTCGAAGTGGCTCGAACTCTACTCAATGAGAACTGCTCTGCGGTTCTTTTGAAACAGCTTCCCGAGAAGCTAGGAGATCCGGGAAAATTTCTCATTCCATGTATTTTTCCTGGAATGGTTGAGTGCTTCGCCCTGGCCGATCTAGGTGCAAGCATCAACTTGATGCCTTATTCGATATGGAAAAAGCTCTCTCTTCCAGAACTCACAACCACCTGCATGACTCTTGAGCTGGCAGACCGCTCGACATCTCGTCCCCTCGGCATTGCCGAGGATGTATTTGTAAAGGTGGGAAAGTTCCACTTTCCAGAGGATTTTGTGATTGTTGACTTCGACGCCGACCCACGAGTTCCTCTCATCCTTGGAAGAGGATTCTTAAGAACGGGTCGTGCGTTAATCGATGTGTACGAAGAGGAAATAACTCTTCGTGTTGGTAATTGAGCAGTAACATTTAACCTCGATCAAACCTCGAGGTACTCCTCTAATTATGATGCCGAATCGGTTAACCGAATTGATGTCATTGATGTTGCGTCTGAGGAGTATTCTCAAGAACTTCTGGGTTACCTTCCGCGTGGCAATCCCACTCCATATTCTGAGCCTATCGTATCCGACTCTTCCCCTTCTCTCACTCCTTTTGAGGGAAGTGACTTCCTTTGGGAAGATGTCGAAGCTTTTCTCGCCCAAGACAGTTCAATTTCAGGAGAATTTGATGAGGACTATCTTGATCCTGAGGGGGATATTCTTTTGCTAGAAAAATTGTTAAACGAAGATCCATCCCCCCCTCTTCCTCCAAAAGTACTTCATAAAGAGGAAGTCAAAAATGTTGAAATAACTGATGACTTGCCTAAGGTTGAACTTAAGGACTTGCCGCCTCACCTTGAATATGCATTTCTGGAGGGTGATGATAAATTACCCGTCATTATTGCTAAAAACTTAAGTGTTGAGGAAAAGGCTGCTCTTATAAAGGTTTTGAAGTCTCATAAACAAGCAATTGCTTGGCGTCTCTCCGACATCAAGGGCATCGACCCTGAATTTTGTACACACAAGATTTTAATGGAGGACGACTTCAAACCAGCAGTCCAACATCAAAGAAGGGTGAATCCAAAAATTCACGAGGTTATCAAACAAGAGGTTTTAAAACTTCTTGATGCCGGATTGATTTACCCTATCTCGGACAGTCCTTGGTTCAGCCCAATCCATTGTGTTCCAAAAAAGGGTGGCATTACTGTTGTCACAAATGAGGAGAATGAGTTGATTCCAACTCGTTTGGTTACGGGTTGGCGCGTCTGCATTGATTATCGTAAATTGAATGACGCCACCCGTAAGGATCATTTTCCTCTGCCCTTTATGGATCAGATGCTCGAGAGATTAGCGGGGAATGAGTACTATTGCTTCCTCGATGGCTTCTCGGGGTACTTTCAGATTCCCATTGACCCGCAAGACCAAGAAAAGACCACTTTTACGTGCCCCTATGGAACTTTCGCATATAAACGTATGCCATTTGGCTTATGTAATGCTCCGGGCACGTTTCAGAGATGTATGATGGCCATTTTTTCCGACATGATCGGGAAAAGTATGGAGGTCTTTATGGACGATTTCTCGGTCATTGGGGATTCGTTTAAAACATGTCTCTCCCATTTAGACAGCATGCTAAAACGTTGTGAAGACACAAAGTTATGTCTAAATTGGGAGAAAAGTCACTTTATGGTCAAAGAGGGCATTGTCCTCGGCCATAAAATTTCAAAAAACGGGATTGAGGTTGACCGTGCCAAAGTGGACGTCATTGCAAAATTGCCTCATCCCACGACTGTGAAAGGTGTTAGGAGCTTTTTGGGTCACGCCGGTTTCTATCGTAGGTTTATTCAAGATTTTTCTAAAATCGCCCGGCCTATGACCCATCTCCTCGAGAAGGATGCTGCTTTTATCTTCTCCCCTGAGTGCATCGAAGCCTTTGAAACATTAAAGAAAAGGCTTACCGAGGCACCGATTCTTGTTGCCCCCGATTGGGACTTACCCTTCGAGCTCATGTGTGATGCTAGTGATTATGCTATAGGGGCAGTCTTGGGGCAACGCAAAACAAAACATTTTCAGCCTATACACTATGCCAGCAAGACTATGACCGAGGCTCAAAGTCATTACACCACCACCGAAAAAGAATTATTAGCTGTGGTGTATGCTTTTGAAAAATTCCAGCCATACTTGATTCTGACTAAAAGCATAGTGTATACGGATCATTCGGCTTTGAAGTATCTATTTGCAAAACAAGATGCAAAGCCGAGACTCCTCCAATGGGTTCTCCTCCTTCAGGAATTTGATATCATTATTCGTGATAAAAAAGGAGCTGAGAACCTAGCTGCTGATCATCTCTCCCGTCTTGAAAACCCTCACCAAAATGCTTTCGAGAAAAAGGAAATAAATGAAACATTTCCTCTCGAGACCCTCAATGTGGTTTCATTTCGTGGAGACTCGATTACCCCATGGTTTGCCGACTTTGCAAACTATCTTGCGGGTAACTTCATTGTGAAAGGGATGTCGTCCCAACAAAAAAATAAATTTTTCAAAGATGTCAAACATTACTTTTGGGACGACCCCTACTTGTTCAAAATATGCGTGGATCAAGTCATCCGGCGGTGTGTGTATGGTCAGGAAGCCTCGGAAATTTTAAAGGCTTGCCATGCTGGTCCCACGGGGGGCCACCACAATCCCAACTACACCGCCAAAAAGGTGTTTGATTCCGGCTTTTATTGGCCCTCGATCTACAAGGATGCCCAAGATTTGGTCAAGTCCTGTGACGCTTGTCAACGTCACGGGAATATTTCAAAAAAGAATGAAATGCCTCAGAATGCAATTCAAGTTTGTGAAATCTTTGATATCTGGGGCATCGACTTTATGGGGCCATTTCCATCCTCTCACGGCAACAAATACATACTCGTGGCAGTTGACTACTTGTCAAAATGGGTTGAAGCGAAAGCTTTACCCACAAATGATGCCCGAGTAGTTGTGAAATTTTTAAAAGCTCTTTTTGCCCGATTCGGAACTCCACGTGCTATTATTAGTGATCGTGGTACGCACTTCTGTAATGACAAGTTTGACAAAGTCATGCAAAAGTACGGTGTGACTCACCGTCTTTCCACTGCGTACCACCCTCAAACGAGTGGACAAGTCGAAGTTTCCAATCGGGGCATTAAAAGAATCTTGGAAAGAACTGTAGGCGAGAATCGTGCTTCGTGGTCGAACAAATTAGATGATGCACTTTGGGCTTTCCGTACGGCTTACAAAACACCCATTGGGTGTACGCCTTATAAACTTGTGTACGGGAAAGCGTGCCACCTTCCGATCGAGCTTGAACGCAAAGCCTATTGGGCTCTCAAGCATGCCAATTTCGACCTCAAAACGGCGGGTGATCATAGGAAAGTTCAACTAAACGAATTAAACGAACTTCGTGATCAAGCTTACTGATGCGTGGGAATCGCAACAGGCTTTACCTCTCAAGGGATCTCGAGAAGCTTACAACCCCCACCAGGCAGTGTACCTGATCGTTGTAGTATAGTATAGTGACAAGTATCGGGGGATTGATCGTTCAACTTAGGAATAGTGTCGCTAGGATTAGAAAGCCTAATTATTAGTTCTAGAGGCGAGGGATGATTATTTTTGTATTTTTATATTTTCATGAAAGCAAGTAAAAATCTCGGGTTTTGGAAGAGTGGGCGGAATTAGTTGCTATTCAACTAACCCAAAACTAAGATGCAATCAAAATAAAATACTGAAAATGAAAATAAACTAATTATTACAAAGGGTGTGAGTAGTAATTGGAGAAAATGTGTTTACTTAGACTTCACTACTCCCTAGATATCTTTTACACGTTAATTACTTGTTATAATTGTATGGATGACGGATTGTATTCCTTAATACCATTCATGGGGTGGCATACATAACTCCCCAATTCTATGAGCTCTTATCTCCTCCTACACCATGACCCAGCACAACTATAGGGATTGTAAACAGTGGCTCATGCATTAAATACAACCAATAAAGACCTAGTACGCCTCGGTTCATGTTTCTTAAGACGTTCAAGCATGTTACCATTTGGAGATCTGCCAGTTTTCTTAAGCCTAACATATAAAATCATTCATCCAAGACAAGAATAAACAAGTAATCAACACATAATCAATATCTAGGTTTCATTAGATCTAAGCAAACACAAAAGAGATCTAGCCTAGCATAATGGAATTGAGACAAGAACAAGATATAGACAACCAACACATAGACATATTGATTGAATTAGAAGAACACTTATCTCAATTACAATGCAAGGTATCAAGGGTTTAGAACCCTTGAAAAACCTGTAAAAGTTGCACCAAATTCGTCTTTAGGGTTTCACCAAAACTTCTTTTTTTAATGTGAAAAACTAGAAAACTATATATAGGAAAATCGGGGTGACGGCGTCAAGAGCAAGGGTGTGACGCTGTCATCTCGCCGCCAAATACTTCCTCGGACGGCCTTGATCTACTTCTGACGGCCTTAGTGACGCCGTCATGAGCTACGGATTTTAATTCTTGGGGTTTGACGCCGTCATGGTTTAACTCTTGACGCCTTCATGTACTGTTCCAGCATGGAAAATTGAGACTTTGCCGTTTTCTTCACTTTTATGCTCCAAAAACGTCCAAAATGGCTTCTTTTCCAGAATTCACTCTCCAAGTACCTAAAATCACAAAAGGAACGATTTAGGGCAATATTTGATCAAATAAATTCTGATTCGGGCTTAAATGACCCCCTAAAAACGGATCATTTTTCGCCTCATCACTTACGAGAACTCTTTGATCTATAAAGAAAAGACAAAGAAGATTCATGACTCAAAAATCAAAAACCGCGTTTTCAACGTTGGTGATCGAGTCCTTCTTTTCAACTCTAGACTCAAGATCTTCTCGGGAAAGCTCAAAACCCGATGGACTGGTCCATTCACTATCACAAAAGTTTATCCTTATGGTACCGTCGAATTATCTCAAAGTGACGGTCCAAATTTCAAAGTGAATGGACATCGATTAAAGCACTACTTTGGAGAGGACGTACCATCCATGGTCGTCCCAGATCTCCAAACTTTCCCCAAGGACAATTGAATTCGGGGATCGAGTCAAGCTAGCGACTCGATGAACAAAAATTAGCCGCAATACGGGTTTACACCCGTATCTCTGATTCTTTCTATTTTCTACCACCTAGTGTGGGGGAATGGCCAACCCCCCGCTGTTTGAAAAATGTATATATGTATATAGATTTCAAAAAAAAAAAAAAAAAAAAAAAAAAAAAAAAAGTTGTATATATATAGAAATAAAGTGAAATTTGGTATTTCCGCAGTTAGATTCGAATCTTGGCTTTTTATGTTCATAGCTTTGGCATAATAGCCGGGACTTTGAATATTGAGGACAATATTCATTTCTAAGTGTGGGGGGGAAATTCTAGCGAATTTTATCAAAATATCTTTCAAGTACCCCCGTTTTTGGCCAAAATTTTCAAAAATTTTTCACTTTATTTCAAAAATTTTTGTGGTAATCAGTCCGCCTTGTCTAAGCGACAAAAGGGATTGGCTAATCCAGGAGCAAACGGCTCTTGGTAAAAATAAATCAAATCCGTTGACGGCTGGCAATTTACCCAAAATTGTATGGTTCCTCAACTCCCCAAAAACAAATGAGTTGGCTAGCCCGCAAGATTATGGCTTGTGGTAAAGGCCGTGGAAAATCCATAATTGGTAATCAGCTCACCAAGATGTTGACTAGGTCCATCAAGATGCTGGTTAGTCCAGAAGCAAACGGCTCTTGGTAAAGACTTAACAAATCCGTTGAAAGCTGGTGGTTTGCTCAAAATCACACGGTTATCAGGTGTGCCACAGTTCTTACACCTGGCTACTCCAGAAGTGATGGCTTTTGGTAAAGAGTTTAAAATCCATCAAGTTTTCTAAAAAGATTGCTAGGGACTAGCAATAGTTCAGTGTGGGGGATTGATGAGTGCTCAAACACTCATCGTTTTTGATATATTTAAACTGCCAAAACGCACAAAAATAATCAAAAAGATATCAAAATACTTAAATTATCCCAGGGATTGTGTTTTATGTGTTTTAAAAGCAAAATGTGCAAAAACAAAGAAAAAACATACAAACTTTGCAGTATTGGCAGTTTCAGTCCCCCAAGTTTCAAAACTTGTCAATTTTAGTCCCTAAGCATTTATTTTGAAAGAAAAAGTCAACCCAAGGTTTTGAAAGTCAATTTCACAAAATATTACATTTGGGTTGCAAGTTTTCCAAAATTACATATTTAGTCCCTGAAAATCCAAAAATGGCAAAAGTGGTCCCTGGGAATTTTTGAAATTTGGAAAAAGTGGAAAAATGCAAATTTGGTCCTTGTATTATTGGTATTTGGCAACATTGGTCTTCATGGTTACTTTGGGAATATGACAACATCAGCCCTCAAGTTTGCAAAAATTTCACAATTGGTCCTTGTTGATTCACTATTAACCAAACGGACCCCTATGTTTTATTATAAACCCAAAAACCAAAACAAACCCAAATACCAACCCACCCCTGATCCATTAACACCCAGCCCACCACATGACCCGGCCCACTCCCATTTTATTAATAAAATTAGCCGGTCAAACAACCCCGCTGACCATCTTCTTCCCCCCAACCAAATCCCACAAAACCAGGGAATACAACCTTCCCCCTCCTCACCTTTTTCCACCTTTCAGCCACCACAATTAATACCCTTTCACCAACTCAACCAACCCACACCACCACATTTAATGCCTCGCCTAGCACCACTCAGTATTTCCCTATAAGTATTTTGGGCGGGAAAAACCAATCAATGGCTAGGATGGCTTGAAGATCAAATTGAAGGTTGGGATATGGTCAGAGGTCAACAAATCAACCAATGGGAGTGCTAATTTTCAGGGAATAAGCCATGTGGAGGAGTGTAGTATTATGATAGCCTCGTAGTATAAGTAGTAAGGTGTAGAAGCCATATGAGGCATGTATAACTTTAATTTAGTCTTTTTCATGTTTAATTTATGTAATGTAATCTGTTTTCAATTAATGAAAGTGCAGCTCTGAGTTTATCTTTTATTTTCAAATTCCAAGTTTCATAAGATTTCCAAGTAATAATTCAAGGTGTGTTAATGATCAATGGTTGTTTGTAAACTCTTATAAGCTCATACAGAAAGCTTGTAGAAGCTTAGTGAGCTTCTATATCAATCAAAAACCAAGTTTTAGAAAATTATTAAGAAAATAAAAGAAAAATAAAAATAAATTATAAAAAGCATATTACATGGTGAAGAAGCATGGAGCACAGTACATTAGGGATGGCTGTAGGTTAGTGGTTCATGGGAACCAATAGGAATGATCCTTGGTGCATGGTTCACTTGTTTTGGCAGGATGGCTCTAGTAAGCTTCCATTTTTGATTTTTACTCTTTTAAGTGTATTAGTGGAACTTGTTGCTTATTACTATTTAAATTGCTTATTTATCACTTATTAGATTAGTAGTGATCAGTAGTTTGTAGTTTTGTCTTATTTGAATCAAGTCTAGTAATAATCTGTGGATATAAGGAGTGTTTGGTTTTGACTGTGCTAGTGTATTGTAGGTGTTGTCATTGCTCATTTGTGACTCATACCTCATACTCAGAACTAAAAACGATCAAAACAACCAAGACTTTGGTAGTAATAGTCATATAAGTCAAAATCACTTTCAAATCTTCCATTTTCATTAACTGTTAGGATCTTAGTTAGCTTAATCATCATTTTAGCTTTGAAACTTGTTAAGCCTGCTTAATCTAGGTCCATTATAGCTCATAGCATCATTTTCTGTCAATTATATGCAATCAAAGTTCACCTAAGTCAACTGAGATACAAAATTGGGAAAAGTCAAAATTACATTTTGTGCAAAATCTCATTTCTTGTGAGAATTTTATAGAATTTTGTGTTTGGATTTGGTAATTGAAACTTGTTGTGATCATAGTATACCAGTAGAACTTTTGATTCACACCATTGTTTGATTTTTAGGATTTTTTCTGTTGGACCAAATTGCCCCTCAAAGTTACCTGCAGGGCAAGGCCTTGCCCTGTATCAGCAGACCCTCTCCATCACCACACCTTTGGTGGCTTATTGTGGCCACCTCAGTGGGTCCCACTGACCCATTTTGGGTTCATTCAACCCCCCTCCTACCAAGGAGTGTGTATTGACCAGTGATTTGACCTTCAGACCCGTGGACCCCACTTTGTTTGACCCCAAAAGCTTGTCCCATATCTGTCTCAAAAATCAATTGAGCAAACTGCTTATTGGTGCTTTTTGGCTTATTGAAGTCACTTCCTTGGCTTATTCTTGCTTATTCAGGTTATACTAACTCAGAGAAACCTTAAGTTGTCATTGTGGACCCCACATCTTCCCATTTGAGCTAAAAACCTCCACAGTCAACAAAAGTCAACTGTGGGATTAATAAGCACTCCAAGTGCTTATTTCTTGGGTCATATTAAAAGTGTTTTCATTAAAAGTCTTTATTTTTAGTATTTAATCAGTTTAGAAACAAAAAAAAAAACAAAAAAACCAACTTTAATATTAGTGATAGCTTCTATTTAATAGGATTTATCAATTTTATTTTTCTTTTTAGCTTATTTAAAAGTAATATATCATTTTTATATTTTTAGAAATTCTATTTTAGGTTAAAATAATTTTACAATTTTTTCCAGATTTTTATTTTGTCTTCTAGTGGTTTTTCTAATTAATTTTAGTTTAATTTAGTTTTAATTAATATTAATCAATTAAATAGAATAATTAGATTTTATAAAGTATAACCTAGTTTTTATAATTTTTCTAGCTTTTATTTTAGTTAAAACATTTTTATAAATTTTTCTAGAATTTTTACTGATCATTTTCTATTTTTTATAATATAATTAGTTTAATTAGAAATTAATAAGTAATTAGATTAATAATTAGTTATTTAGCTTAAAAATACATAAAATTAAATTTTTATAATTTTTTTAGGATTCCCTTGATGGTTAATTAGATTTGTAAAATTTTTCTTAATTTTCTAAGTCTCTTTAGTACTTTTAATAATTCTAATTAGTTTAATTAGTATTAAATAGATAATTAGTAATTAATTAATAATAAATAATTAAATAGTGTAAAAATAGTTTTTATTTTTCTTAAAATTTTCTTTAATTATTAGAATTGTAAAAATATTAATTTTACACTTTTAACCTTTCCAGTCCATCAGTTGTATTTTTCATTTTGTTCGTCTGTGTACGTTTTAAATCAAAACGTACGTTTTTAAGTTTTAGCTCAAATCTTCATAACCTCAATTCACGTAACCTATCACATAGCTTTCCTAAGCTATTTTGTTCAATAATTTCCAAATAATTTTTCATAACAAACCCTTTCTGTGAATAACACCCGATCACAAAGCACGCTATAGTCATATTTCACACCTCAACGGGATTTAACGACTCGGTGATACATTATATTACCCGGAGTATTGATCTAGGCTATTTAACTTTGTTGACCATTCTTTGGTCAATTTAAGTTGGTAGTTTAGGCTCAATCAGTAATCCAATTATTAACAGATGTAAAACAGGAAAATTCATGATGTGAGCAATTATACCTCAAGATTCACTACAGTAATCCAATTATTAACAGATATAAAACAGGAAAATTCATGATGTGAGCAATTATACCTCAGGATTCACTACAGCGTCTGGAAGCATGGCCAATTCACATTCCCACAACTCTTTATATAATGGTTTAGTATGATTTGCTTGTAAGTTGTAACTCATGGGAGGCAAAGAGATGGAGGGTTTATAATCTTTTGGTTTTCTTGTATTAATGGTTACACTAAAAGATAGTTGCTTGAGTTGCTTGGAAATCAATGTGGAAGACTACATATTATACAATCAATTCATGAGGCATTAATCATGACCACTTTACATTTATAACACTACTCAAGCTTTTAGTATATAAGATAATTATATATTAAATGTTATGTGTATATAATTATTTGAACACTATAAGGACTTAACGGTCGTTAGTTATTAACCGTAAGTACTAACTATCGTTAAATGTTAAGTTAAAGGACTAAGGATAAAATATATAGCCAAAGAAGGATTCGGAATGCCTTCGTAAGGCCTATGGCCGGTTGGCAATAGGTTGGGGAAACCCAATCCCATTCAAACTTGGACAACAAGTTTACAAGGCTATATATACAAACACAAGGGTTATTTGTTTCTCACCTTTTGTGCACACAAACAACCCTAAAGTTTTCTTCCTTCTTTCTTGTTCCTTAAATCCAATCGAACACCCCTAATATTAAGGGTTTCGATTTTTGTTTCTTTAAAACATAGTGTTTATATTGATCTTGCAAATCTCTTTAATTCGTTAGTAGTTTGTGTGTACAAGAACGAGGTAATTACTCACTATAGTAATTATCAAGGGATCGATTAACAAAACGGTAAGGGGTTAATCATTGATCCATATAAACCCTAATTATGGTTCATCATATTGTTCAAGATTATTTATTGATTCTTGTTTTGCTAGAATCAACAAAGGTACGTTCCTATTTAATTTATGTTAATCTTTTATGTGTTATAGATGTTCCTACGCTTCCACATATGTGTTTACCTATTTATATGATTGTCATGATACTAATATTCTAACAAGTGTGTGTTAAATGAAGTCTTAAAACTTGTTAAAATCTGAATGAAATGGTTTCGAGGTCATGGTATTGGTTGGTCAAACGTTTGGTTAAACTTAGGTCGTTTTCTATCTCGCTCTCTTTGCTGTCAAAATTTTAGATCATATTGAGCGGGGTCTAAACTGCAGATGCCAACTTGTTTTTGAGTGAGTTTTGAGTCTAAACATGAGTACTACTTGTCTACTTTATGGAAATATAAGATTCGTGGTCAATGGAGGTCGGGAAGATAGTCTTTTGATTTTTGCAAGGTTAAATGTCAAAACTGTGTTTCGGATGTCTGGAAATCAGTAGGAGCTTTTGATTTTTAGTTTCCAAACCGTGAGGAGTTAGAAGGTCTCCTTTTACAGGGTTTAAATATAGGTTATATGTGACTTCCTGGAAGTTTTTTGGATTTGTCTGAAGTGTCAAAATTAGTTTGTTAAAGGCAAACTTTCTGTGTCTTTCTGCTGTTAATTTTCTGGGTAGGTTTGGGAAAACGATTTTGGAAAAGGTATTTGTATTTGGTGATAAATTATGGGAAAATTCTTGAGAGCTCTTAAGACATATAGGTACATCTATGAATTTTTATAGCTTCTCAGTAAGAGCCTAAGTATGGTTTGAAAATTCGTAAATTAAAGGCAAAAGTATACTAAAATCAAAAAACTTGTTAAGATGCTTAGGTTTTTATGAATTGATGACCATTTAATATGTTTGAACCCTAAAATGCACTCGAACATTAATTATGATATAATTGGTCATATGTAACCTAATTTCGCATATGAAACCCTAATCACATTAATGAATGGTAATGAGTAATTAAGAATCCGTTATGGCAATAAATGAGCTAATAAGTATTATATGAACCCTAATCCGTGTAGATTCGTTGAAGAAGGTGTGACGTTGTTTCCTTGTGTTCATTTCCGTTGCTTCCATTTCATTTTGCTAAGGTACATATATTCTTCCCTTTTCATTAGGGACTTCTCATGACTCTCTTGATCCTTGATACTGCTATGATTCCCTTTCGATATGCCATTGCTATGATCATTTTTTTTTTATGATCTTTTGATATGAGCTTCTGATATGATCCTTCTGATAAGAGTTTTGATATGACTCGTTTGATATGATTCAATGATACGATTTCTTTGATATGATTCTATGATTTGATATATGTCGGTTGTTCATCTGCTATGATATGATTCTGATCAGTTACTATGTTATGTTGGATATGGTATGTTGTCGGATATGATATGATATGCTTTGGTATGTTCTTAAGCTCGAGCTTTTATCTAGTCATGGAGGTACCATGGTCGTATCATTTAAGCACAAATGGCATGACACTTTCTGTGGAGGTGTAATTGATCCACGGCATCCCCATTTTGTCGAATATATTATGTGCACACTTGGATATAATGATATGTATGATTTGCTTTGTAGGGGGGGCGTATGGATGCATCCTAGGCTTGTCGGATATGTTGGATTTATTATGTAGGGTGAATGTGGGTGTGTGCTTTACACTCCTTCACGTTGGAGGCTCGCGACTCCATTTTGGTACTTAGAGGTCTCCCATCTTTGTGCATGTTGAATTTGTAGGATATATTATTATGTTTAAGAGACCTATTCGAGTGGCTCTGGTAGGTCGGCTCGTGGCTTCCTTATGTTTCTATGTGTCTATTCGAGTAGCTCTGGTAGACACGCCTTTGTTGATACGTGCTCTTGATTCTCTTATGGTTTTCTTATGCTTGATATATCTATGATACTTTGTTTCTTTTGACTTATAATACATTGTGCTGATTCTTATTATCCTTCTCAATTTGTTTGATTGTTACTATTCGTTTATTCATGTTCTTCATTCTGATGACTTATGATATTGGTTCAGTTTATCATTGATATCTTATGCATTTGACAGATGATATTCTTTTTAGTAGGAGCTTATGATTTCCTTTTCTATTACTCATATACATTTTGATTATCAGTTTTGTTATACATCAGTTCACTGGGCTTTTTAAGCTAAGCCGAATTTCCTTTCCTACGGCATGTTTTAGGTTGGAAGCTGGGTTTGGGTGTAGAGTGCATAGGAGCGTTAGTGGACTACCCTGATGATTAGAAGCCCATTTACATTTGGACTTAGATTTTGATCCAGATAGACTTGTTTGGACTTGTAATTCTTTTTGTATAGAGTTAGCATTTCTTTTGTACCCTTAGTGTATCTATGTAACCTTTTATTTATAAGACTTCCGCTTGCGTTTGTATGTTTTGATTTGGCACCATAATATGACATTCTGACCCATGTTGGTTTGGGGTGTTACAACATCAATGGGAGATTTAAGAGTGGCGAAAGAAGTCTCCTTCACATGAATAACCCCTACAAATCGCGCTTGAACAACTCTATGTCTATCGAGATATCGAAAAACAATTGCCATTTGTTCCTTTTTAGAAACATAACTAGACTCATCAACTAATAAGGAAAACACACTATCACCAAAATCTTCAAGAATGGAATCAAGTACCTAATTGGAAAATCATTCACATATTTGTTTCTAAATTTTTGGAGATATTAAGGTACAGTTCAAAGGAGCTCGTGCTACAACCTTTCAAGTTTCCTCGTTTTCATTTGCAAGCAAGTGATACAATTCTAAAAAAAGACCTATATTCAAAGAACTTATAGTTTCATCACGACCACGAAAGGGACATCCACCCTTCAACAAGAATGTACAAATCTTAAACGATAGATACAATCGAATTCGATAATCACTCATCTCTTGTTCAGTTTGCGTAGTAAAGGCACAAAATAGATTGTTTTTACTTCATAAGATTTTAACATATTTTGAAGTGTTTTATTGTGAAACCTATTTAGTTCACCCACATGGTATTTTAAACTTGTCTTTTTACACAAATTATCAAATCCCTGTACTGTAAAAGCATCACTCACACCATGATCTCTAAACAAATAACAACACAAACAATATGCTTTGTCTTTTTTTTACATTATATTCTAACCAACGAAACTCATTGAACCAAGTGACAACAACACTTCTTTTCTTAATCCGACCATTTTTGTTGGAAACTTGTGGCCCCTTGGTCGACAAGGACCTCTATCCCAGTACATTTGCCTTACTTCCTCTATGACCCTAAGTTATAACTCTAGATGATTAGCCTATCTAATGGATCTCATCGAAGATCATCTAATTTCATATGAATTGCTGCTAAAGGAGTTGGAATAGGTTGTGGGGTAGGTTTTGGAATTGGATCTCCACCTCCACTACGACTAGGAACATTTGCCAAAAGCTCTTTATATCTTTCAAATAGTTCCTAAAAGAATTATTTTAAACATAAATACGCAAAAAATCATACAATTAAACCTTTAGATTGTTTAAATGGTTATGATATACACTAGTATAAGTATTCATAAAACTGTTAAAAAAAAGCTCTTAACAGGTCGGTAGTATTAACCCTAAAATAAAAAAGACACTAATTAATAAATTTAAATTATATTCTATGTAAATTTTACTCTTTTTCAAATAATAATAAAAATATTTTTTGATAGAATGATAGCTACCTTTTGATCTTGAATTATGGTGGAACCTGGAAATAAAATCGTATGAATATGATAGGAGGAACAAACGAACAATTTGACACTATTGTTTGGTAATGTGTACGGTGTATATTAGATTTAATTAATTTGGGTTTACAAATTATTGAGTTTTTATTTCGTTTACAATAATATTTTGGACTAAAGAAGTGCACCATAAAGAATTGCAGACTAACTAAAGTTGTACTATAAAAACGAAAGTAGTAAAAAAAAAAAAAAAAAAAAAAAAAAAACAAAACCTTATCAAGGGTTGCACATATCAACAAATAACAAAATTTCAAAATAATTGTGCACTTCGTGACCTTAAGAAAGGTGTAGCCCGTGCCACACTTGGAGTGGTCATCGGTTCTGTCTCGGTCCTTATGATTTGGCCTTCTCGGTTTTCGGACTGGGTCAGATAAGGCCGGTCCGGGCAAGGACGGAGGTATGAATGGACAAAGGAGGGTGGTGGCCCCCTTACACTTTATAACTATTATTGTATATTTACTTGTTTTTCATGTGTAAATATTTTGTTTTTACGATTTGGCCCTCTCATATGAGACTTTGAATTTTTTGGCCATCCCACAAAAACCTTTCAAGCTCCACCATTGGGTCCGGGTTTGACCCAATGCCCAGCCCTACTTTCTTTTTAGTGACGTATTGAGGTTATTCATTATATATAAAATCGGGAAAAAAAATTACGGAGTATCTTTTATATAATAAAAGAATTACATTATTTTAGAGTGTTTTTGCAAATCCCTTCTCATTGAAAAAAAATTTGGACCAATAGCAGAGCTCGATTTTGCCACGTAGGCGAAATCGAGCAACGTGATTGGTCAATAAAAAGTCAAAATTAAATTGATTTTGGTCAAACTTAATAAATTTGGTGGAGAAATTTGGTTAAGAAAAAAATGCATAAAAATATAGGTATCAAATTTATAAAAATAAAAACTTAAAAGAAGAGGAAGTAATTAATAAAACTTTAGTGATTGAATTTTAAATAATTTATATAGAGTAAAGTGTAAAATTACAATTTTCCATGTTTTTTAATAACTTTATAAAAAACACAAATAACCTCTTCCACTTTATACCCCCTATACTTTATAATATTAACTTTATTTAAAATTACATGAGTATTAGTATTAGTTTTTAGACTTTTATTCATTAAAATTAAAAATTTGGTAGATATGCGAATTAGTTGTACGTTAAATTTTTTTAAACTAATGTTAGTTTTAAACTTTCATCAATTAGAATATTTTTTAAACAAAGACTCATGTTAGTATTTAAAAGTTTAATTTATGCGTACACGGGTTTGAAATACGGCTAAATTATTAGTAACGGAAATATAAATATCAAATGGTAAGCACGATACTGTGATATGAAAATAAATATACGCGATTCTACTTATAACAACGACTCATGAAATTGTTATTTAAAATTTGTATATCTAAAGTGTAATGCAATTTGTTGTGTGCGTTTTTTAGAGAAGGATTAAGTATCAACACATGATTGTCGTGGAAGGATTTTTTACGCCTGCTCAAGGTATGAATGTATAATTTAGTTAAGTTGCTAATTTAGATAATACATGAATGTATTCTAATGTACCAAAGATGTGTTTTAGTGCCTATATGGGGAATTTTATGGTAGGAATTTTTTTCGGAGTGTAATTTGTCTTTGAATGAGTTAATAAAACTTAGCAGGTGTTTGCTGTCACTGATAACACTATAGGTGTCAACTAACGGTCTAAAATATAGGTGTCTTTTACCTTGACGATTTAGGCAAATTGTGAAGAAAGTTGCATTAAAGTGAAAGGTCGGTAAGGATTCAAATAATCCTAAAAGACTTGCGAATGTACTCTTTGTCATTTTTTTCATGCATTTATAATTTACTTATAGAAGTAATAATATTTTCCTTATATAGTTCGGGCTTAGAAAAAAATTATTCTTATACATTATACATAAACATAATATTAAATTTGAGTTCTTTTCATTACATCTTTTTTTATTTCTCTTTATGTAATAAAGAACCTAAAGTGTAAGCATCTATGTTAATTTAGTAATTTTATTATCAAACATAAGATGTAAATAGCACAAACTTATGAAAATACAACTTTTCAAACAAAAATGTACATTAGTAAAATGATATGATAGTTATTCATAATCAAGGAAATGAATCAATCTTCAAAGCTATTTAAATATGCTATATAATTTAACGAAAATATAAGTAATAGAAATACTAGAATTACAAAACATATCGTAAATTGATAGCACGGGTTTGCAAAACTAAAAACATATATCACTAACATCTCATTCATGTCAGGTATTATCATTTGATTTTGCTTGAATAATAAATATAATTTTTAATTAAAAATCATTCTCCTAAAATAATAGGTATGTTACAAAATATATATATGATTTTTTATTTTTAGTCTATCAATTAAAACTATTTGAAACATGTTAAGTGGTTCATTTTTTAATCGATAATAACACATAATAAAAACAAAAATTTAAAAATCCTGTGCGCGCACAGTTATTATAACTAGTATAATGAACATGAGAAAATGTGGTTGACTTTCTAACAGTTGATTTACAATCTAATATCAGTACATTCAAACCAAATTTGCTTAAAGACATTGATGATCACATCGTGATATTCATCAGAATTTAATGAAAGATAGCATGCAAGAAGATCTTCTAAATCCTTTGAAGTGTTTATATTATTCTCCATAATCATCTCCACCATTGACTCTTTGAAATCCCTCCATGGATCAACGGATGTTTTCATCACTATCATACTCTCTGCCAAGCTCCGTGCATTGCTTCTTCGGCCGCTTTTAATCCCGTGAACCCTTACCTTGTTTCCTACCCTTGGGGAAAAAGAGTTTGCTGCTTTCATTTTTCTAACAGGACTACGTGTGTTTGTAGTCCATATACCCGACCCTGCTTCCTTACTTTTTGCTGTTTTCGTGTTAATTGGCGGGAGGTCAACTTTATCGTAAGAGTCGTTGTAATATGATTCAGTGGAAACGAATGCGGGTGCCACCTGGCAATTGCATCGTCCGACATCAATAGTTTCTCTTTTTTTCTTGTGTGTTGTTTGTATTTTTTTCCTAGATGATTTTCTTGGAGGTTCGGGGGAGGAGGGCTTAGATGGTGCTCGTGAGTCTTGATCACGGCGTAGAGTTAGATCTCTAGTGAAGTAGTAGGACTTCCTCTCTTCAGCGACACCAACATGAGGTGAAATAGGATTTAGTTGAGATAACGATGAGGATGATGACGACGATGAGGTTGTAACAGGTTGCGTTTTGGTCATTTTATTTTTAGTTTTGTTATTAAGCCAAGAATTTGGTACCATACTCGCGATTTTGAACTTATAATTACCCATCGCGAAGCCGGTGAAAATCGAATGGTGTACCTTATCAAACGAAGAACGGAACGGAAGGGTTGAAACATGAAATCGCTAGGAGTTAAATGTTTGTGAAATTTTGGTGTAAGAAATAAAATTGTTGTAGGAGTGAATGAGATAAATAGAAGTTATGGAGACATGTGGGGACCAACGAGGTACGAAAGTCACACAACAAAACAAAAACCAATAGGGCCTACGGTTGCTGTAAAAGATGCTTTATTGCTAACGCTAAATTGTCACTGATTGTCATTGGTGCACACGGACACACGTTTGGCTATGTGGACACGTAAATATGGTAAACGACAAGCATCAAATATTGCTATATAAAATAGTACTCCTACCGGAAAAAAATCACATAATTTAATAATAATATACCATTATAATTATCAACCACTAAAATATATTATTCTTTTTACTAATTTTTTTTATTTAAAATAAAAAATAACAATTATTTTAATAAATCTTATAAGAAATATGAAATATAATTTTAAAACGTCTGAAGTAATACAAAGATGAGTTATACACAAATAACAAGAAAACATAAAACGTCAAATATCGAAGTATCTTACTATCTTATAATAGGCGAAACTTTTTTTAAGCATTAAATATACTAAGATAGTTGAAGCTTAAATTTCACCGATGTAAATAATAAAGCATCAAGTAAAAGCAGTTCAAACACAATTAATACTTAAAATTTAAATTTAAAGAATACAAGTAATAAAGCTAAAAGTACAAATGTTTGATTTAACTTCTTTCGTTGCACATATTTTTTAATTAAATGTCAGTAACTAAATATACACTCCCTCAATGAAAAATTACACTTAAAAGACCATATTATACAAACTAAGCAAGCTACTAGAAAAAAAAAAAAAAAAAAAAAAAAAAAAAAAAAAAAAAAAGCATTTGATACTACTTATAATCCCTAAATAAACAAATTAATCTCTAAAACTATTCTAAAAAAATGTACAAATAAAATAAATTATTAGTCGAAAAAATTAAATTATAAGGTACCGACAGGCGTATCGGCGCGGATCCTACTAGTATTTACATAATTGAGATGCAACAATTTGAATTAGAAGTATTTTTATTCATTTAGATGCATCTTAATGTATTTCTAGCTCAAAATTAGATAAATATACATATATTAAATACATTTCATCAAATTAAGTAAAGCACATGTATTTTTCATCCTTTATATGTCAAGCGTGTTACTATTGGTTCAATATGCTACTAATAAGCACAATTAAGCATAGTGAGATAAGAGAGAATTTCTTGAAATGATTTTTGATATAATGAATTGTTTTGGATTTCTTTGCAAATGAGGGCATGACGGATTATCTATACTGTATCTACATACATTGAATCTAGATAATTGTATCGATAATGTATCAAGATTAGTTTCCCAAACTTACTAAACATAGTCATGAATCAAACGCATCATCAATGCCCTTTGATAAACACTTGACGCATCAGGCGGCTGAACGCATAGTACTACTGCTCCGTAATTGTCACTAATGGTTAAGATGTATCATATGACATCGTACATTGGGGACGCACGACAAGCACTACTTTGTACGAGCCAATGAAGTGAGTCCACTTTTCTCTCTTGTTTGCTTTTTAGATGATCAACATCTGACATCTTTACAATGTTGATTATCCCACAAGTAGGGGTGCAATCAATCCAAGCTTTTATCAAGCAACTCGAGCTTGAGCTTGAGCTTGACTCGATCGAGTCGAGCTTTTATCGAGCTCAAGCCCGAGCTCGAGCCTAATAAACAAGCCCGAAACACATAACGAGCCGAGCTCAAGCTTTTAATAGCTCGAGCTCGAGCTTTTATCGAGCTTTTCAAGCTTTCAGGAACATATATATTTTTAGTATACAAATTTATATAAACAACTTAAAACTAACATGAATATTAGTATAATAATTAAATACTTGTAGGAGGACCATTTAAACCCCAATTCTCCTAAATGTTTTGTATAAATTCTTTCATCTCAAGTTCATCGCATATTTTTTTTTGAATTTATTGAAGAGTTTGGCAAGAAAATTTAATGTTTCTATGTAAATTCAAGCTTTTCGAGCCGAGCTCAAGCCTACTCGAGCCTTACACGAGCCGAGCTCAAGCCTGGTTGATTAAAGCTTGTCAAGCTATCAAGCCAAGCTCAAGCCCACCTTATACATTTCAAGCCAAGCTCAAGCCCTGTCAAGCTCGAGCTCGGCTTGACTCGATTACACCCCTACCCACAAGGGTTTATCTCTAAACCTTGTTCGCTCTCTATAAATAGAAGGCTTCATACATAACTTCACAAGTTTTACACAGTTGGAAAAATACAGCCTCACATGCAGTCTCAAATGGTCTTTTTTTAAGTGTTACCCGAGCTTCTTGATCTCGATCATTCTCATCGGGTCCTTACCATTCAACACGGGAAACCAAACAACAAAACCATCCCAACCTATCTCTTATTATAGATTTACATACCATGTGTAAACATGACACTATCTGTGGGGACATGATATGAAATAGCAACAAATCTATCGCAAATTTTCACCTATTTGCACTCATTTTCATCAGGGAAAGTGCATGCAAGAAACAACCATGTCAGCTTGCATGCGCCACTCTTCCAAGAAGGACTTACACGGCCTCATGACGAACATCATGTTCTCAGGCCACCTCCTCAAGCAAGAACAACTCAGAAGTTAAGAGTTCAGGGCAACATAGAAGGCGTGAGAGGGTGTTAGGGAAAGGAGCTGCAAAACATCTAAGCATTGTTATACAATGTCAACTCACCTAGAACAACTCGCAAAGCAAGATGGTTAGCTAATTTTTAGGTAAATGCATTCCAAACTACTTACCCTTTTCCGAATTACCTTACACGTAGCAATCAAGCATCACTTAGTAACGACCGTGAGTGTTGCATAACTATGAGTCAAATTCAAAAACACACCTTAACACCACTACCTAGCCCTCCCCTCAAGGAAACATGGACCCTACTCTACACCTAACTCAAACTCCAACTACAAAAACATACCTAATCTAGTCATACATTAAGACACTTACAGAGGGAAGGAGAAACCATTTTCCTAGTCTACCTAAGCCTCGAAACTCCAAAACAAAAGCCTAGGGCCAACTCCATCATATGGACGAACAAACCTTCTCACCCTGATAAACAACCTAGAGTAAGCAACACCAATAAAATGACGCAGGACATGTAAACACCCATAAAATCCCATCAACAACATTTCCTCCACAATACCAATAGTAGGTATTTCCACAGGTAAATTTTTTCTTTTCTTTCTTATGCATTGCATGTGATAACTCACTAGACCTACTCACGTATCCTCTCAAGCCAAATATCCTTATAACCATAACACAAGAACTCTTAATCTAAGCTCACAACAACACCATAATAAGTAATCTATTATAACAACACACTAAACCTACCACAATACCAAAACAAACCCTAATCAAATCCTAATTGAGCCATATTTGTTTATAAACCCTAATTGCTTATCTAAACTAGTTTGAATGTGTTCAAGGCTTATGTAGATTTACATTCGGAACTTTAGGATATCTTAGACTCCCTAAACCTTAGTACAACCCTTTAGAAGCTTAGGTACAAGTCCCTTATGCACAAAGCCATAATTAGGTCTTACAAGTCCTAAAACTCGGTTAAACCTTCCTAAAACTTCACCATAAGCTACCACAACTTAGTATAAGCATCCTAAGACTTAATCTTAGTTACTAAGCACCCATAGGAACATAATCTAGGCTCTAAACCTTAAGTTAAACCCTAATCTCTCACTAAGCAAGATTAAGTCTAAACTAAATCTAAACTAGTTAAAACCTAAACATAAGCACCTCAAGCACCTATCCTAGCACCTTAGTTACCCTAAGCACACACCCTAGCACCTACCAAGCTTGCACACAAGGTGGTGCATCACCACCTTGTCACCTACTTAGGCCCTGGCACCCTTTAACACCACCACCATCTCCACGCCTAGTTCAAACTTGCAAAAGTCACCATAGTAGCATGTAATAGTCACCTATATCTGGTATTAGTCACTCCCCCTTGTGACACCTAGCCACCCCTTTCTTGCACAACAAGCCTAACGCACCCTATAAATACCTTCGTACCCCCTCCTTACAAAAAACACTTTCACTTCTCTTTACCTCAAACTTTCTGGTCCTAGTAGTAGTATTAGAGTCCTAGTAAGCTTAGAAGTCAAGAACCATAAGCCTTGAGGCCTTGTCGAGTTGTTTTTCCACCTAGAAACCCTAGATCTCATGTACGCCCCATTTCTGGCCAAGTAAGCTTAATTTTTTATTCTATTAACTTTAGTACTGACCTAGGATAGTATTAGGATTCATTAGAACCATTGCTTGAGCCTTAATCATTTTCTTTTAAAGCTTTTCATTTTAAAACACTAATTATAGAATAATTGCTAAAAACATGCTATAATACCTTAACTTAAGCTATTAGCTAGTTTTGGAAACTTAGATAAGCTAATATTAGTAAGCCAAAAGCTCGGAAACTCTTTTGTTTCATAAAAATATAGTTTGCATGGAACTAGGACTAGTTTTGCA
The DNA here is from genome assembly GCA_030686995.1 of Artemisia argyi. Taxonomy (NCBI): domain Eukaryota; kingdom Viridiplantae; phylum Streptophyta; class Magnoliopsida; order Asterales; family Asteraceae; genus Artemisia; species Artemisia argyi. Next base: position 91,445,812 of record CM060701.1, on the reverse strand, counting down.
AAGTTTTCCATGCATAGGGGTATATATGGTAAATTTCTGAAAATATTAAGTCAAGGTACTATTTTTGACATTTCTTAGAAGTATTTGGTATAAGGACCCTTTTTGCAAAGTTACATAACCTTAGGATAAAAGTTATAAAAGTTATAAACTTATAATGACTAGATTTGCAAATATTATAAAGACAAGGGTATAAATGGTAAATTCTGAAAACTAATAAGTCTAAGGGTCATTTCTGTCATTTTCATAAAATATATAAGTATAGGGACTAATTATGTAGAGTCTAGATAAGTAGAAAACTAAATAACATAAAGTATATAAGTTTAGGGTAGAAAGTGTAAATATGTGAAACTTAAAGGTTATTATGTAAAGTATTACTTAAAAACAAAGGCATGAAACAATAGTAGGGAGCTTCATGTGAGGGGTTTCATTTGAGTATTCGTTTTGAAGAGTTTGCTAGGTTTACGAGTTAAAGTGCCCTGGCTCCTCAAACGTATACTACATGACCTCTGAATTATGATGGCCCGAACGGTGTTATGTTATAACTAAACCTAAAATACTTAACTCAATAGTAGAGAGCTTCGTGTGAGGAGTTATATACTTTTGAATTATGATGGCCCGAACGGTATTATGTTGGAAGCATAATACAATAGTAGGGAGCTTCATGTGAGGAGTTATACTTCTGGATTACGATGGTCCGAACGGTGTTGAGTTATAAACATAGAAACCCTAGGAGTAATTACTTAAGAAACTTAAAACAACTAAGGAATTTAACCATACAAAACACACCTATAAAACCCTCAGGAAACGTGAGTAAGGCTATCTAGTTTCCGAGTCACTTTTCACTTCAATCGCATCATCCCTAAGCCCAGGTGAGTTCGTAGCCTCACACTTTTTAAATTTCGTGAGTTTTCATAGCCTCACTCTTTCTAAATGCTTTCTGAACCCTGTGAGGGGGTACATGCTTACTCTTTTCTTTAAAACCGAATATAAGTTTTTTTTCTCTGGTTATTGCACGAGTGTTACTTTATGCCACCATTACATAAATAAAATTCATGAACCATAATCACTTGCGAGTGAACGCGAATATAGTTGATAAATCTATTGGAGTTTGACAACTCCCGTTGGTTTGCCTCAGCCGGGCCACCAATAAGTACTATACTTGGAATCTCACAAGGTTTAACTTTGGCAAGTTAACCTTATCTCCGTCCCATCATGTAAGGGTCTGCAGTGCCCATGATCTGTACTATTAACATGCGGTTTCATGAGCTTAGTGCAATAACAATTTTCACATGATAATTGGATATGTATTGCAATTATTAAAAACCTTACATTTTTCCTGGAAGGGTTTAATATCTAAACCCTAGGGAACCTTGTATTCACGCTACACTTAAACCTATGATTCTCACTCAACACCTAGTGTTGAGTTTTTAAGCATGTATCCTAGGTATATAGCTGTTACGGTTCTATGGCACAAGGCGGCATTGAACTTGGAGGACTTTCAACCCTGTTATCATTCAAAACATAACATTTCACAACTTAGATTCACGGGACCTCTTCTTAATAAAACTCTGATAATTTAATGAATGATAACTCATTTTATAAAAACGTCTCTTTTGAGTCATTTTCTATTACTGTAACTGTGATTCCATAAGGTAATACCCCAAATCTAAATCCGCTGCGATTTGTCGAAAATGAGGGTGTTATAGATTGGCATCAGAGCTTCAGTTGTAGAGAATAAGGTCAAAACCTAAACTACAACTAATTTTCTAAAGTCCAAGAAAGTCCTCAGTACCACTGACATCCTCCGAAACAATACGTGTTAAAAGGTTAGTATAATAGATAGTGTTGGAGTTTATGGATAAATATTAATAAACGTATGTCTAGAATCAAACTCGAGACCTCGGGATTGCACACGTTACGAATGAGTATTAAGAAATAAATAATTAATATATATTCATTGTTATGTATATATATTTATTATTTAATCACAAGAATTGACTAACGGTCGTTAGTACTTAACGGAATTGACTAACGGGCAAAGAATAAGGACTAGATTGTAATTGGATGAAAAGAAGGTTCTGGAATACCCTCTTGGAGTGGTATGGCCGGCCAACCCAACCCAAGGGGCATCCCTTGCAATAACTTGTCGACCAAGATTACAATTAGTATATAGACACATCAAGGGTTCAAGGTTTTTGCCAATCTCTTGCACATACTAAACCCTAAAGTGTTTTCCTTCTTTTCTTTGCTTCTTAAACATTCGACCAACACCCATTAGGGTTGTTAGTCGATTTTTATTAAATAAAATATCATTCTTTTGTTATTACTAGCATCACCTTAATATGGTTTAATTCGTGTGTACAAGAATGAGGTAATTACTCACTATAGTACTTATCAAGGGATCGATTAACAAAAAGGTAAGGGGTTTATCATTGATCCATATAAACCCTAATTAGGGTTCATCATATTGTTCAAGATTATTAATTGATTCTAGTTTTGCTAGAATCACTAAAGGTACGTTCCTATTTAATTTATGTTAATCTTTTATATGTTATAGATGTTCCTTTGCTTCCGCATATATGTTTACCTATTTTATGATTGTCATGATACTTATATTCTAACAGTGGTATCACGAGCTTGCTATAACATGTAATTGATTAAATTTAAACACATAAAAAATGAATTTTGATTGTTTTAGATACATGTTAGGTTGTTTTTATAGATCTAGGGTTCTTTTAAATTTCCTAAACCCTAAAAATTAGAGGGGGGGGGGGGTTCGATTACCTCTTTATCCAAATTAGGGTTTGTGGTTTTTAATATTAATTGGATTAGAAACCCTAGGTTGCCTACATGTTTATGTGTTATTTGGGCGTATCCTATGACCTAATTGGTAATTGTTATACTTTGATCCGTGACGAAACATGCATGTTAGTCATGGGTTATTAATTGTTAAGCCTTGTCACATGTTAAGATAGACCTAAATTGGGGAAGACCCCATAATTATTAAAATCAATTTATATGCTATGTGGTATGTGATTGACTTTGGCCTACGCAATTGATTTATCAATGTGTGTGACTCACTTCCTTCAAGAAGGGAAGGCCTTAGTTGATTATACACATATGGAAACCTAGAATTGATTTTATTAGGATCTTTTCTAATCAAGAATGCATGTGGCTAATTGTTTCACCTTATAATTGTTATGTTTATTAGTTGTATGATTTGTCTTTAATTACTTGTTTTATTGTTTTATTTTGTTGGACACGTTGTAAGCAATAAAAGGGTAATTTTTATAAAGAAAATTAATTGGACTAATAATGGTGAAACCTTAAGAGACAAAGAATGATTCTTGCGGTGTCTTATATGCTGATAGTGGTTCGCTTCGCACGGTAATTGGCTGCTAGGCGAGACTAGCAAGATTCATAATTTATTACATGTTTTAAGATTTAATTCATAAACTTTTGCTTGATTGATGTTTTTGTACACATGGTTTTAAAAGTAAGCCTTCTTTAGACAAATTCGTAGTGATGGTAAAAAGGTTTGGAAAGAGCCTAGAGTCTACCTTGGTTATCACACTAATAAATGCGTCTTGGACGAATTTCTTTTATCTCCATTCTTTGTACAATATCATCTTAAGGGTGATTTACCTCAATTCCACTTTTGTGGATGATAATGGAAAGTTATTCTTTAATTGGTGAACCCGATACCTCAAGTAAAACTTTTTGCATTAATCTTAGGAATTGGTAATAAAAAGGTTTTGAAAACTTATGCTATAAAGATGAGTGCATGCATCTTTATACATGTTTTGATTTTCACATCAAAAATTTATACCCTTAAAATTTAAGTTACATGCCATCTAACTATAAGGAACACTTGGAATTAATTATTTGGTATGCGTGAGACCTAGGCCAAATATTAATGACAAGGTAAATTTTCAAGTGTGCGTGAGACCACACATGGAGAATTTGCAGTTTCTAAGTTAGACGACTTAATTAAGTTGATGCGTGAGACCTAGAACTTAAGGCATGAGATGGGATGAAACATGCTTACATGACAAATTGATGAATCAATTTGATGTAAATCCCATAATGATCTAGGAATTGGAAAATTGTTTGCCAATTATTGTTCGACAGATTACCATCTTTTATACTTTCACCACTAGCAGATCAACTGATATGGTGGAATCTACGTAAAGTTGGATCCTAGATTTTCAAGAAAATATGTTAGTTATATGAATATATCCTTGGGTATTATGTTTTCTTGAAAATTGATTATTGAAAATACTAAAATTGAATTTTGTAAATTCTTTTAAATGTATTAATGCAACATTAAAACCGTAAACATAAGTTATTCTTTTATCAAGTAAATTGATCTACACCTGTATGGGTTTTTGGTTAGAGTGAATTTTACTAAAAGAATAAACCTAGTCTTCTTTCCATTAGGAGAAGTGTGAGACTTAATCCTATTCCTTTTATGAATGAGAAAGGTTTAATAGATAAATTAGAATTTCTAAATTCTAAGTACATAACTCATAGCAACTTTAATAGTTAAGAGAAATTGCATATTTTCCATAAGAGATTTTATTACCTTCTTTGGTAATCACATTCTCTTGGAAAACATGTGTAATCTTTTATGAGTTATTAGAAGCTAGAAGAATTACCGTAAAATGATAAAAGACAAACTAGCATATTTTATCTAGTTGTTATGGTTTGATCATTTAAAGATACCACATACAATTGTTGGAATGGTAGATCTCTTCAGGAAGAAATTGCATGCCCAATTTTTCAAGTTAATAGTTTGGAATGTGATGAATCACATTTATGTAGAATACATTCTTCTAGTACCTAATTAATTGTTACAAATGGGTTTTCTCAAAGATGTAGGAAAGTGAATAGCACACTATTTCCTTTCACCGGATTAATGAAACATTTACAATGTTGTCGAATTCAGTGGGAGTATTGTGTGTGTATTACTGAATAAGGAATTATAGTAATGATCTCTAATTCAGTGGGAGTCACAAGGATTGTTATCTTGGTAGTACTCTACTTTATCTTTGAATATCTCAAGATAATTACTTTCCAAATATAGACACTAATATTTTCAAGGATAGTTATGTACGTTTCCTTGATTGATTGAGTAACTCTATATCTACTAGTTATGCTAATGACACAAATCACATTGTTCACATTAACAAATGCGTGCGTGTTGTTTATATGGTACAAGGTGTTGTTCCATGCACAAGTGGGAGAAATCTTCATTGTGTGCAAGGTACAACACATAAGAATATGATGTAAAGGATTCTCTTAACTGTAAAGTAAGAGACTCACATTCTAATACACATCTAATCTAAGAAACACTTGCTGTTGAAATTTAGTAAACGTGAGACGCAGGCTAAATTTTAATGACAAGGTGAATTTTCGTACATGGATGATTTACTGTTTCTAAATTAGATACCTATTAGAACATGTGTCAATATGATAACTAGACAACTTCAACGATAATATTTATGTATTGTTAGAATGACATAAATAAATGAAGTAAATAAATTAACTTGAATTACTATTGAAACCAAATGGTGGTGTTCAAGAATACTTTAGTTATACATGTTTATACCTTCTTATAAACATGAAGTCTTTTAAGTATTACAAGACTTATAATAAAGTAAGACATTAACTTGTTATGTTTTTTTTAATTAAGACATATACAAGAAGTCATTGAGATGATCAATAATTAATAACGTATAATGGGATTATAACACGTTTATGTTTTGATGAGACATGAACATGAAGTGACTTGGTCAAAAGTACTTGGGTTATAAAGCACGCAATTGGTTTGGAAATACTATTATACCATTAAGTTGACTTAGTTGGTAAATAGGTATACCAAAAGGATTATGGTTATCTTATATATATTGTTAGATTGTCTTACAATATTAATTCTAATGAAATACCACACCTTTATGGTATGTTCAGATAGGGAAATCAAGCATTTATTTGATTAAAGATAACTATCACTTCTTTTCTTCCAAAAGTAATCAAGGTTAGAAAATTGAGTATTGATTGAATATACTCAGTTAGACTCCTAGAAGATTTATAAGACACTATTGAATTATGAAATGTGATGAATCACATTAAGTCTTAAATTGGAGTTCTAAATTTGTTAAGCTACTTATGTATAGGTTATTAGCAAATGAATGTCTGGAACTGTCAATATGTATTTGTAATATCTCAAAAGGGAATATCGTATTGTCACTTTAATTGCTAAGCATTTATATTCTATATAATACTAAAGGCAAGCGGGAGTATTTTATCTTGAAAAGATAAAATTACAAGATACATAATCTTCTAAATCATACTAGTGAAAATCATGATGAGGCTAAACATGTAAATGATAAACCTCAAGATGATGGAATTATCATTCATAGATCCACTTGGATATCTCAGATATTTAATTAATATGCTGACGATTATATGATGTAGTATTACCAAAATAATGAATTGGGTAAATTACTAATACTATGAATGTTATAGATGTTGTTCATAAAGATATTCAAATTTTGAAAATTTGGTTTATCTTAAATTCTTAATTGTTAGAGAATGAAGATGAGTTTATTCAAAGATAATGTAACCCTAGTGGTTTAAATCTTTGTGTAGAATATATCTTAATGCATGTCTTATGACAAGATTATTAATCATACTTAAGCAATTAACTATGATTGAATACTCTTTCCTAAGCACATTAAAGATACAAAGATGGTAATTGTCATATTTATATGAATATGAGATTTGACAATAATATGGGAATATCATTAAATTAAGACAAATCTGAGTATTGGTTAGAATATACTTGAAAGTATATTGATGCGTTGACATATCAATTTCACATGATATTCAATGAATTGTATATAGGACTTATCCCAACTACATGATTTTACTTTATAGATCTTGTTATTAACTAAATCATGAAAATAGTTATCCTCAGACTTGAGATACCAGATAACAGTCATGAATGTAGTGCATTTTTTGTAAAGCAATCTACCGCTCACCGTAACAGGGAGTTATAAGGGTTGTTTTCAGAAGTGTTGTAAAGTCCATGGGTTATTCTTGTAGTCAAGAAAGAATTTGTTTCTTCAAATTTGTTTTGAAGTTTAATACTGCTGGGCCCCTCGCAGAGTTGATAAGATGTTTGCGTATGCATGCCCAAAGTCTATCTGGAATACGTTCAGATGTTTTGGTAATATTGCTCAATCATAAACAACGAGAAACATAATTGTTAATTAAAGAATGACTAAGATCCATATCTTTATTAACGTGGTATTAGTAACAAAAGGATGATTATAATGATGAATCATTAAAGATTTTTCCAGGAAACCTACCTTGAGTTGATCTAGGAGCATTGGCGTGTTGCTAGACGCTTACCGATGTCATTATGTTATTAATAGATATCCAAGTGGTAGCTGTTGGAGTTTATGGATAAATATTAATAAACGTATGTCTAGAATCGAACTTGACACCTCGGGATTGCACACGTTACGAATGAGTATTAAGAAATAAACAATTAATATATATTCATTGTTATGTATATATATTTATTATTTAATCACAAGAATTGACGAACGGTCATTAGTACTTAACGGAATTGACTAACGGGCAAAGAATAGGAGTAGATTGTAATTGGATGACAAGAAGGTTCCGGAATATCCTCTTGGAGTGGTATGGCCGGCCAACCCAACCCAAGGGGCATCCCTTGCCCTAACTTGGCGACCAAGATTACAATTAGCACATAAACACATCAAGGGTTCAAGGTTTTTGCTAATCTCTTGCACACACTAAACCCTAAAGTGTTTTTCTTCTTTTCTTTGCTTCTTAAACATTCGACCAACACCCATTAGGGTTGTTAGTCGATTTTTGTTAAATCAAAAATCATTCTTGTGTTGTTACTAGCATCACCTTAATATGGTTTAATTCATGTGTACAAGAACGAGGTAATTACTCACTATAGTAATTATCAAGGGATCGATTAACAAAACGGTAAGGGGTTAATCATTGATCCATATAAACCCTAATTAGGGTTCATCATATTGTTCAAGATTATTAATTGATTCTTGTTTTGCGAGAATCACTAAAGGTACGTTCCTATTTAATTTATGTTAATCTTTTATATGTTATAGATGTTCCTTCGCTTCCGCATATGTGTTTACCTATTTTATGATTGTCATGATACTTACATTCTAACAGATACTACCTAATTTCTAAATGCTTTATTTCATTACCTAGTTATGTCTACTCCCCGCTATTTTACCCCTGCCTCATCTAGTTTACATACAGAGAATGCTTTTCCCTCTCCGAGTGTACTAGATTATTCCTCAAAACACATTTTCCCTGACTCTTTAGACTACTCTAGGAATAATATAGTTACACCATCACCCTTAGGATTTACACCTTTTATAGAAGATCCACACCTAAAACACCTAAGAGAATTCTATGCTAATACACCACCTATTCCTTCACCAACCCCTATTCCTTTTCCCACTATATTACCCTCACCAACATTTGATCCCCAAGGATTCTTTATTCCCGAAGGATCAATGTTTCCTAGGAGATCTACACGTCCTCTATCGCACTTACCAAGTTATGAGCCTAGTTTACTTAGGAGACAAACTTATGACCTAGCACCTTCCTAGTTCTCTACAAATCTTCCTACCTCATCTTGGAAATTTAAGGTTGGAGGAGATTCCCACAGGACACCTTTAGAAAATCAGGAAGATCAGGTTGAGAAGATATTAAGTTGTTTAGATGAACTTACTATTATTCTTCTAGAGAAGATAGAAGAAGGTCATAGTAATAGGCAAGTAGAAAGTCAACAGGATTTTAGTAAATTTAAGGATAAGCTTAGACAAACTTGTACCCAGATTTCAAAAATTCAAAAGGATCAAATAAAACATAACAATAAGATAGCCTTTGCCTTCTTTCGGATCACTACCTTAGAAAAGATAATCGATGATAACCAAGTCCTTCATTGATTAGATATAGAAATCCTTCCAAATTTAGCCCCTAAGTTTTAGGAAAACTCTCCACTAGTACACTTTTATTGCCCCATAAGCTTTAGAGTTAGAATTTTACCTTAGGATATGTATTATAAATAATGGTACTAGTTAGGTATGGAATATGTAAGTTAGAAATGCCTATAAGATAAGTTATGATACTTTACCCTAAGTTAGAAATGCCTATAAGATAAGTTATGATACTTTACCCTATGTTAGAAATCCTTAAGTACCACCTAGAATAGAAGTACTACATTCTTCCTTAAGCTACTTAGAATATCCCAAACCCTAGAAATTATCCATCCCTAAGAAACATAGCAAGTTAGGTACTTGTTATAATCCACTTTAGATTTTGCCTTAACTAGTATGATCTCTAAGTATTTAGGATAGACAATTTTGATACCTTACCCCAAAACCCTATAAGATAAAGAAATATTCCTTAGGAATATTATTCTTGAACTTTAGGCATTATAAGGTTAAGATTAGGATATTACCCTTTACTTAGCAAGTGCTGATAGAGTAGGCTCCAAGGAAAAACAAATCCACTCCCCATACTTACCTCTCCCCACATAAACTCCTTTTTCCTTTCCTTATCCGGCAATCTGCCTAAAACCTTTATCTTTCCCAACCACATATGGCATAAATAAAGATGCTTGTTAAACTTTTAGTTATAACAAGTTATTATGACCTTTTATGATTATGATCTTCTTTTCAGTTGTTCTATGACATTGTATGTCATGGGTTACAACTCTTTTCATATTCTATTCCCTACCCTCTTCCGACACCTTAGATCACTTCCTCTATCATTTTATATGATACTGATGATGAGAATCCGTATTCTACATCATAACGATCTGATCTCATTCTTCCTCACCTCTAAATCCTCCTTTCTCTGAAATCTCTTAATCTCCCCAAGTTAGAGAGTCTTCCCCTAACAACCCATATATGCAAGTATATAACAGTTATATACAAACATACTTTTATCCTTCCCTCTTTACTCCCTATTCCCTTAAGATTACTATGACTTTCGAAGTAGTTCTCCCCTCTTAGTAAAACCCGCAATACCCACTCTCTAGGTTTCCCTATACTTGAGGTTAGAAATAGGTTACCGTTAGGAAAAAATAAGAATAGGTAGAAGATACCTTAGGTGAACCATCTTTAAGAAAAGCATCAAGGAAATAAGTAAGAACAAAAATTCTTATGAATTAAACTAGGAAATCTATACCTGATAAGTAAGAAATAGGTAAAATATTATGAATAGATAAACTTAACTTATGATAGGATTACTATATTACTACCCAGAATATTAGAATTTGTTATTAAGATTAGGTAAAAGGAAATCCTTAAGAATACCCCAAGGAATTAGAATTTAAAATTTATTGACCTAGAATCATAGAATTTTATATAGGCTAGTTGTACGGGCATTCATTAAAGTTTTCTATCTTATAGATAAGTCAATAGGAAGTTTTAGTTTACCTATACCTAGTTTCATAAGCTATATGTCCCGTATTAGGATTTTATCTTGGAAGATAATATGGATATTACCCTACCTAGTTTTAAGTACCTAGGACATAAGATAGAGAAATTTAGTCAAAGAACTAAGCAAGAAACTCCACCTAGAACTAGTGATACTTCTATCAAGCCCTTAGCTATAGAAACTTTTCCTCTCTCTAGCCCTCTTCCCACTATAAAATCTTCAACACCGGTTAGGTCAAATACTTCACCCCTCGATTTTAAGTCTATAGGAAACTAGATAGTTCATTATGAAATATACCAAAACCTTTAGGAGGGAAACTAACTTCAAAGGAATCTAGTAAATCTTATCTTCCTCGGGATGCCATCTTTCCAGGTATCCTATTCCCCCATCTCTTCTCCCTCTACCGTTTAATCTTATTCTCCCGTATTCTCCCTACTCTACCGTTAAAATCTATTCTTCCATCATCCCTCATTCTACCATTTCATCCTACTCTTCTTACTCTTCCGTCATTTCCTACCCATCCATCTTTCCCATTCCTTCATCTTCTCTTTTCTCCCATTCTTTTCTACTCCTCTGTTCTTTCCTATTTCCCCTGTCTGCTTCTCCTCTTCCATTTAACCCTATCCTTTTGTTCTTTCCCATTCCTCCACTCTCTTCTTCCCTTTCCTTTTTATTCCTCCATTCCATTTTTCTGTCATTCCCCACTCTCTCTTACCCTACCCTCATACTCTTTTCCTCCGTCTTCCTATAATGTTCTAAGAGTTAGAACTTGTATTCCTTAATTTCTCGTCATTTCACAAGTTTCTATTAGTTAGAACTTGTAAGAATATCTATACTGAGTTTTAATCCTCATTATACTCGACTATGATATTAAATCATCTTGTCTTGCAAGAGTTGCAAGAGTTGCAAGACTTAGATCATCAACGTTCCTTACTCTAGTTATGACTCGGGGAACAACTATGTAACTAGTTGCTAACAGAATGACTCTAGAACTAGAAAACTTGAGCTCCCAGCATGGCTAACATACCGATAAATCCTCTGTCCAACCTGTAAGCACATAGCCTACAGGTTTCTAAACTAAACATTGTAAGGTCCACAATGTTTTCATGAACTTTGTGAGTAAATCTCATGGAGTCTCTCACTTTCAAATCCGAGTCAAAATAATTCTCCACCCTTTCCCCCAAAACACTCCCGTATCATACTTCATTAGTATGATCAACTCTCTGCTTTCTTGCTAAATACTATGATTTATAATCATCTTATTAAAATGAATCTGGACGCTTTTTCATTTGAAAGAAAAATTTAAAATCACTATACTATGAATCTATAAATCCTTGCCTACAAGAATTGCCATGCCTTTACTTGTAAGCAATGAGATATAAACAAATGAGTCTAAGTATTTGGCATCTGTACAAACATTTCTCAATCCGTTTGTACAAAACTACTCCTTTCTTTCCCTCATTCTATCTTTCTCTCCACCTCTACTTTTATAGTTAACAAAATCTCGGGACGAGATTTTCTCCAAGGAGGTAAGACTGTAAACACCCATAAAATCCCATCAACAACATTTCCTCCACAATACCAATAGTAGGTATTCCCACATGTAAATTTTTGCTTTTCTTTCTTATGCATTGCATGTGATAACTCAATAGACCTACTCACGTATCCTCTCAAGCCAAATATCCTTATAACCATAACACAAGAACTCTTAATCTAAGATTACAACAACACCATAATAAGTAATCTATCATCACAACACACTAAACCTACCACAATACCAAAACAAACCCTAATTGAGCCCTATGTGTTTATAAACCCTAATTGCTTATCTAAACTAGTTTGAAAGTGTTCAAGGCTTATGTAGGAGTTACATTAGGAACATTAGGATATCTTAGACTCCCTAAACCTTAGTACAACCCTTTATAAGCTTAGGTACAAGTCCCTTAAGCACAAAACCCTAATTAGGTCTTACAAGTCTGAAACCTAGGTTAAACCTTCTCAAAACTTCACCATAAGCTACCACCACTTAGTATAAGCCTCCTAAGACTTAATCTTAGTCACTAAGCACCCATAGGAACCTAATAGGCACTAAACCTTAAGTTAAACCCTAATCTCTCACTAAGCAAGATTAAGTCTAAACTAAACCTAGACTAGTTAAAACCTAAACATAAGCACTTCAAGCACGTAACCTACCATCTTAGTCACCATAAGCACACACCCTATCACCTCCCAAGCTAGCACACAAGGTGGTGCATCACCACCTTGTCACCTACTTAAGCCGTGGCACCCTTTAGCACCACCACCATCTCCACGCCTAGTTCTAGCTTGCAAGAGTCACCATAGTAGCATGTAATAGTCACCTATAGCTGGTATTAATCACCTCCCCCCATGACACCTAGCCACCCCTTTCTTGCACAACAAGCCTAACGCACCCGATAAATACCTTCGTACCCCATCCTTTCAAACCACACCTTCACTTTTCTTTACCTCAAACTTTCTGGTCCTAGTAGTATTGTTAGAGTCCTAGTAAGCTTAGAAGTCAAGAACCATAAGCCTTGAAGCGTTGTCGAGTTGTTTTTCCACCTAGAAACCCTGGATCTCACGTACGCCCCATTTTTGGCCAAGTAAGGTCGATTTTTGATTCTATTAACTTTAGTACTAACCTAGGATAGTATTAGGATGCCTTAGAACCTTTGATTGAGCCTTAATCATTTTCTTTTAAAGCTTTTCATTGTAAAACCCTAATTATAGAATAATTGCTAATAACAAGCTATAATACCTTAACTTAAGCTATGAGTTAGTTTATGCAACTTAGATAAGCTAATATTAGTAAGCCATAAGCTAGGACACTCTTTTGTTTCAAAAATACATTGTTTGCACGGAATTAGGACTAGTTTTGCAAAGTTTTCCATGCATAGGGGTATATATGGTAACTTTCTGAAAATATTAAGTCTAGGGACTATTTTTGACATTTCTTAGAAGTATTAGGTATAAGGACCCTTTTTGAAAAGTTACATAACCTTAGGATAAAAGTTATAAAAGTTATAAACTTATAAGGACTAGATTTGCAAATATTATAAAGACAAGGGTACAAATGGTAAATTCTGAAAACTAATAATTCTAAGGGTCATTTCTGTCATTTTCATAAAATATATAAGTATAGGGACTAATTATGTAGAGTCTAGATAGTTAGAAAACTAAATAACATAAAGTATATAAGTTTAGGGTAGAAAGTGTAAATATGTGAAACTTAAAGGTTATTAAGTAAAGTATTACTTAAAAACAAAGGCATGACACAATAGTAGGGAGCTTCATGTGAGGGGTTTCATTTGGGTATTCATTTTGAAGAGTTTGTTGGGTTTACGAGTTAAAGTGCCCTGGCTCCTCAAACGTTTACTACATGACCTCTGAATTATGATGGCCTGAACGGTGCTATGTTATAACTAAATCTAAAATACTTAACTCAATAGTAGGGAGCTTCGTGTGAGAATTTATATATTTCTGAATTATGATGGCCCGAACGGTATTATGTTGGCAGCATAATACAATAGTAGGGAGCTTCATGTGAGGAGTTATACTTCTGGATTACGATGGCCCGAACGGTGTTAAGTTATAAACATAGAAACCCTAGGAGTAATTACTTAAGAAACTTAAAACAACTAAGGAACTTAACCACACAAAATACACCTACAAAACCGTCATGACATATGAGTAAGGCTATCTAGTTTCCGACTCACTTTTCACATAAATCACATCATCCCTAAGCCCAGGTGAGTTCGTAGCCTTACACTTTTTAAATTCCGTGAGTTTTCATAGCCTCACTCTTTCTAAATGCTTTATAAACCCTGTGAGGTAGTTACATGCTTACTCTTTTCTTTATAACCGAATACAAGTCTTTTTCTCTGGTTATTGCATGAGTGTTACTTTCTGCCACAATTACATAACTAAAATTCATGAACCATAATCACTTGCTAGTGAACGCGAGTATAGTTGATAGATCTATTAGAGTTTGACAACTCCCGTAGGTTTGCCTCAGCCGGTCCACCAATAAGTACTATACTTGAAATGTCACAAGGTTTAACTTTGGCAAGTTAACCTTATCTCCGTCCCATCATGTAAGGGTATGCAGTGCCTTTGATCTGGCCTGTTAACATTCGGTTTCACGAGCTTAGTGCAATAACACTTTTCACATGATAATTGTATATGCATTGCAATTATCAAAACCTTACATTTTTCCTGGAAGGGTTTAACATCTAAACCCTAGGGAAACTTGTATTCACACTACACCTAAACCTATAATTCTCACTCAACACCTAATGTTAACTTTTTAAGCATGTATCTTAGGTATATAGCTGTTACGGATCTTTGGCACAAGGCGGCACTAAACTTGGAGGACTTTCAACCCTGTTATCATTCAAAACATAACTGATGACGTATAGTCTATATTTGGGCCACGAGCCCAAATGATAAACATCACTAAGGCCCAAAACCACCATGAGTGGGCTATTATAACTTGGGCCGCATTGATAATGGGATTGGGCTCACGTAGACCCAACCCCAACCAAACTATATACGGTATAGATAAGGATCTTCTATCTAAGGATAAGGATCCTTGGGCCGGATAAGCACCATGTGTGCGAAACGTAAGGAGCACGAAACCTATAAAGATTCTGCGCCTATATTAGGAATGACATAATTCTCATTAAAGGTACAATTCACATACCCTAAACTCTTTACGAGAACCCTAAAACCGATTACTTACTATCACGCCGGAGGATAATCGTAGGAGACAATCCCACGATAAGCCTAACGGTGTTTGTTTATTTTCTTAGTGCGCAGGTTTCAAGCATTAAGAAGCGAATTGGTACGAGAGCAAGAGCCCAAACTAGGAACGCCCAACTTTTGTATCAACAAGTGGCGCCATCCGTGGGACCAACACCAAGAATCAAGGAACTAGAATGACAAAGAGTAAAAATTCAAGCCAGCGGACTCCGCAGGTGGAAAAAACACGTGACCCCCAGAGGAAGAATCAAAAAGATTCAACCCCTAGGTAGGCCTGTAGGACAACCAGTACACCTGGTCACCAAGAAACGGGACCTACCCAACCTCTCCCAGCGGTGGAATTGCCTGTAAGGACTACCCACGTCACTTCCGTAGCCCCAAGCGTTGAAGAACTCCAGCGCACCCTATTCAATACTCCTCACCAAACGGCACCTACAGTGGACAACACTGTATCGCCGGGCGCACCTAACAGGGATAGGATACCCAATACTGAGGCAGATATTCTTGTAGCGAATGAGGACGCACCTGACTTAACACTGAGGAATTTTGTATCCCAAAATTACGAAACTCTAACCGCCCTTATGCAAGAAGAAGCAAGGAGAAGGTCAAATACGAGTTTGCAAGCCTGACTCAACTTTGGTCTGAAACGCGAAGCATCACCACTGCGCCACCTACGAGGAAGACGCGAAAACAATGAAAAATGTACCACTATCCATGATAGGCTGGGTACGATATCTGACTCACAATATTCAGAGGAATATGAAGACGGTGAAAGGCGCACTAATGTTCATTCCAGACTTGGTAGTCGAGGGATACAAGATAGATTAGGACCTCAACACTCACTAAGCAAAGGTTCCTCTAGGTCTGGGAGCAAAAGAATTCATGACAGATTAGGGAGAAGAATATCCCCAAGCGAAAGCCCCTCAAGCTCTTCGTCTGAAGGGAGCCGGCGCAAGCGCCGCAAAAGAGATTACTCCTCTTCCAATGACTCCTCGGACAATGAGGATAAAGAAAAAGGACACTGGAAGTCTAGAGGAAGACGTCGCGAAGAAGAAGACGAAGACATGTCTCTTCCGTGGCGTCGCCAGAAAGTTGATGCATTTACACGACGCATCAGCGATTACTCCGATCACAAAAGGAGGCGCATGCCCACTAATGTCAAAACATATGATGGAACAGGTGATCCAGATGACCACCTAAAAATTTTCGAGTCGGCCGCTACCATTGAAAATTGGCCACAACCTGTGTGGTGCCATATGTTTAATTCCACCTTAGTAGGGAATGCGCGCACGTGGTTTAGCAAGCTCCCACGACGGAGCATCGGCAGGTTTGAAGAATTACGGAAAGCATTCCGTTTAAACTTCACCCAAAGAAAGAAGTGCGCTAAAAACCCTGTTGAACTAGCCAGAGTAAAACAGCGCCAAGGGGAATCAACTAGTGCTTATGTGGAATGCTTTAAAGATGAGTGCATACATGTCAAAGTGTGTCTCGAAGTCCTAAAAATTTAAGGGTTCATGAATGGGATAATAACCCTGAACTCATTCGGAAGCTAAACGACAAGGTTCCCCAAACCTTCGATGAGCTAATAAAGCGCACAAGATCCTTCATACAAGGAGAAGCAGCCGCTGCGGACAGCAAAAAAGGCTACTCAAATTATAGGCAACAATAACAGCCTAGGTGTAACACCCCCAAAAGTCGTTAATAACAGCGGAAGACTTAACACGTCAGCGGAAGACTTTCGGGGTATTACTTCAAGGATCTTTGTCACAATTATAGTAGACAACACAAAGTGAAGTATTAAAGTTTAATTTATTTCAAAATACCAAATATCTAGGATACAAGACATTATTAAGTTAAGAACGTGTTTTATTCTGAAGGAAAATAAGTAGTTTATTATGGTTCTTGTCATGCTCTTGCCCACTCCGTGCCATCCAGATCCGTCTTGTTTAGTTACCTGAGATAAACATGCTAAAGTCAACATAAAGTTGAGTGATATTCATAGGTTTGAGTTTAAGAGTTTGAATCACAAGTTAAGAATGTATTGTAATCACATACAATCAATATGTTAAAAATCAATGTTCCTGCTATTGCCTTAAGCTCATGATACTCAACGATTAACAGCCAATCATAATTGTGAATTATGATGGTAAGTAATAGGCCCCCAAAGATAGGTATTTGTCAATAACCTATTTATAAGAACAATAAGGTGCGCCTGGTGTTTTCTCCAACAACCAAACGAGGATTGTCAATCACTAATAGTACTATCCACAATTATTTACGTTCACCCTTCAAGTGATTAAGGTTCATGATCGAGGGACTTCTGACAATAGTAACTTAAGCAAATAACATTGGCCTGACGGTATTTCAATACCCGGTAAAAAGACTTGTGTTCGAGTTTTAAGCATGTATCCCCCCCACGGGAAAATAGTTAAAGAGTGGGCTATGAAATCACCTTAGTAGTACAGTGGTATCGTAGTCTCAACAAAGCAAGGAAACGGCTTCACACAACACAACCTAAAAGATAATGCAAGTTTCAGTTGATAGTCTAAATCTGGTTTTATCGCGAATATTAGTCATTCAGTTTGTTATTAAAACTCGTGTTCGTTTAAATGTTTAAAGTTCAAAAAAAAAACAAAGTTATATATACATATAACTTGTAAGTAAAAATGACTGATGCTTGATATAAAGTCAGTTTTTATAACGGAAATAAAATAAACGTATCGTTTTACAAGAAATAAATAATGTATCGTTATATCGTTTAATTATAATTACGAATATATATCGTGTATATATATATAAGTTTATGTTTATATAATTCTTAGTTTAATTATATGTTTATATATGTAAAAGGTTAATATTATTTTTATAAAATAATATTTACTGAAAATTCCTTTAAGTTTCCAAAATTTACATTTTTAACCCTAACGATATATATATTACACCGTTAGTCCAATAATATATATAATTTACATTTTAGGTCAAAAAGTATCAATATTTACATTTCTCAACTCCAAGTTTTATTATTTACAGTTTCTAACCCAGAAAACTCAGATTTATAGTTTTTACCCAAAGTTTACAACTTTTGCATTTTTAGTCCCCGGTTTAAGAAATTTTGCAAATCTAGTCCAAATTTCACCAAACTTGGAATTTAGTTTTTATACTTTTTCAATAAGCTCAGAATACTCTAAGTAACTTAATTCAACTGCTTATTAGCTTATAAAGTGCTTATTTTTGATAAATGGGCCTTAACAAGACTATTACAAGGCCCGTTAATAATTTGAGATCCATTGGGCTTACGAGACCTTTGGGCCTGACCTTGGACTCATTTTAGGATGCTAAAAACACTGGAGTTGGGCTCCCAGGCCCAGTGTATCACATAAGCTTAATGGGCTTAAGATAAGCCCACGTTAACTTATTTAGTTTTATAAAAACTGTTTTGGTCGCGTAGAAAGGGGTCGGGCAAATAGGCTAAACGAGCTCATATGGTCGAATAAAAAGTGTTTCCCAATTGTTTACCAAGGTGATAATGGGGTCGAGTTATAAAATAACGTGGTCATGTATCTAGTTTTCAAATGGCAAGGTCAAAATGTAAGCAAAAACGTGATATGTATAACTTATAGAAGTTGTAAAATAATCTAAGTGTTTTAGTATGTACGTATAGGTCCAAAGTGACTTAGAAACGTGTGAGTTTTATAGTGTGTTCGTTAATATAACTTCGTATCTTTTATATATACTCGTTCATGACTTATCAAAGAAGTAGTATGATACGTAAAACATACATGTTGTTTTTATGGTTGTCGATTTGTGAGCTTCAAGTGTTTGTGCAAAATGAGACGTACGTATATAAATATGAAATAAGAAGGAAACTAAAGTCTCACCTCACCTTTCAAAGGTGGAGTAAAACAATGTGTAGGGATCGTGTAATGGTTCAATGGCTTCGTGGTTCGTTTATCCTTCCACCAAGGTTCAAGAGGCTCCAAGCTTGGCTTCTAAGGTTCGTTGTGAGGTGTGGTACTCTTGGTGATCCGTTTGTCCTCCAAAGCTTCTTGTCGTTAATAATTATAGTGTATAATTGTAATGTGATGTTTTGTGATTGCATGTATGGTTTTATATAGTGAGTTTGAAGGGTAGAAACGGGTTGATATCACATGTGTTAGAGCATGCATGTGAGAACGAATAGTGTTGCCACAAAGGATATCCAATCGGTTTTGTACAAGGTTGTATCATGTAAGATTTCATTTATGTTCATTCTTGACCATGTCATAATGTTTAGAGTTCGTTTGGTTGTGATTGGGAAGTATGGGAGGTGCTAGGAAGAATCATGCCACGTTTTGGCTTATCGCTACAAGGTGAGTTTGTAGTTTTACTTTGGATTTATTCAAGGCAGTAAACGAGCGAGTGTGTGAGTATTTAGTATCAATTTTGTTTCTATGGCACAAGGGGAGACGAGACATGCCATAATAGATGTACGCTATGTGTAGAAATCGTTAATAAATATAGGTGTTTTGTGTGTGTGTCGCGACTAGGACAAAGAAGGAAAGAAAAGAAGAAGAAAAAAAAAATATAAGGTGGGTTGGGCTTGTGTTGTCGGTCCAACAAGAAAAAGAAAGAAAAATTTAAAAGGGGTCCGGTTGGTTTGTTAAGTGGGTTTAAGGCCCAATGAGTTAACGGGGCCCACCTGGTGTGTTTTGAGAGTCGGGTTACGATCAATTAATATTAATGAGTAGTCTCGAGAATTTTCGTAGGTTCCGGGAATATATAAATATTGTACTTTAAATATACGAAACGTATATTATATAAACATTTAAAATATAAATATTCGCGATAATTTAGACTATCTAGGTTTGTGTGCAAGCAACGTTTCTAAGCAAAAGATAAATCATAATTTACTGTTGTGATTTATATATCAAATCTAAAAAAAAAAAAAAAAATTTTGTCATACGTAAAAGTGGGTATTTAAATAACGTAATAACTTGTAAGTATTTACTAACCGTTGGGAAAATTACGAGAGGCTACAGTACATACACCTTACAGTGAATTCCGTCCCGGAATTCGAGTTTAGGAGGGTTGCCAAGGGTGTCTAAGAGAAGAGGTGTGGGTACTTGGTGCAAATCTGGTCCTCGCGTTCCCAAGTATACTCTGGTCCTCGTTTAGAGTTCCAACAAACTTTTATGATAGGGATACGGTTTTGTTTCAGTTGTTTGACTTCCCTATCCATGATTTCTACCGGTTCCTCGGTAAAAACGAGTTTGTCATCAAGTTGTAATTCTTTCAATGGGATGATCAGAGATTCATCGGATAAACATTTCTTGAGGTTTGACACATGAAAAGTGTTGTGAATTCGGCTAAGTTCCTCAGGTAGTTCAAGTTTATATGCCATGGGTCCAATTCTTTCTAGGATTTTGAATGGGCCGATGTATCTTGGGTTTAACTTTCCCCTCTTTCCGAATCGTATCATTCCTTTCCATGGTGATACTTTTAACATAACTTTATCTCCGATCTGAAAATCCATGGGTTTTCTTTTTAGGCCGGCGTAACTTTTCTGTCGGTCTCTAGCGGTTTGTAAACGTTGTTTGATTTTGATGATTTTCTCGGTTGTCTCATGAACTAGATCCGGTCCCGTGAGTTGTATTTCTCCGACTTCTGCCCAGCAAACGGGTGATCTACACTTTCTACCGTAAAGTGCTTCGAATGGTGCTGCCTTGATACTGGTATGATAACTGTTGTTGTATGAGAATTCTGCCAATGGTAAGTGTTTGTCCCAACCTTTTTCGAAGTCTATGACACAAGCGCGTAGCATATCTTCTAAGGTTTGTATAGTTCTCTCACTTTGACCATCGGTTTGTGGGTGATAAGCTGTGCTCATATCCAGCTTTGTTCCTAAAGCTTTTTGCAATAATTTCCAAAAATGAGACGTGAAACGACTGTCACGATCTGATATAATAGAAATCGGCACTCCATGTCGTGACACAATTTCTTTCAGATATATCTGAGCAAGTGTGTTCATTTCATTAGTTTCTTTGATTGGTAGGAAATGAGCTGACTTGGTGAGACGATCAACGATAACCCATATCGTATCGTAGCCAGTAGAGGTTTTGGGAAGTTTGGTGATGAAGTCCATTGTAATACGTTCCCATTTCCACATGGGGAGTTCGGGTTGGGTGAGTAATCCGGAGGGTTTCTGGTATTTTGCTTTTACTCTTGAACATGTTAGACATTTACTGACGTACTCAGCGACGTCGGCTTTCATGTTCGGCCACCAATATAGTTTCTTAAGATCTTGGTACATCTTGTCGGAACCTGGGTGAATGGAGTATTTTGACTTGTGAGACTCATGCATGATGAGGTCACGAATACCTCCGAAGAGAGGAATCCAGCTTCTTTCCTTGAAACAAAGCATTCCATTTGATCTTTTCACAAATCCGTTTTTGTTTTCCGGCATACCAAAAATCTTTTCAATTGGTCGATTTTCTTTCTTGAGAGCTTCGCTCTGGGCGATAATGATTTGTGTTGGGAGGGGTGAACAAATAGTCATGCCTAACGATCTAACTCTGAGAGGTTTTAGTCTTTCTTTTTGGCTTAATGCATCTGGTACTACATTAGCCTTTCCTGGGTGATAACGGATTTCACAATCATAATCGCTAAGCAATTCTAACCAACGGCGTTGTCTCATGTTTAAATCCTTTTGATCTAGGATGTGTTGGAGACTTTTGTGATCTGTAAACACGATACACTTACTGCCGTATAGATAGTGTCTCCATAACTTAAGAGCGAATACTATTGCTCCTAGTTCTAGATCATGGGTTGTGTAATTTTCCTCATGTTTCTTCAGTTGACGTGAGGCATAAGCTATTACCTTATCCCGTTGTATCAAAACTGCACCTAAACCATGGTACGAAGCGTCACAATATAGCACGAAATCTTTGCTTCCTTTGGGTAACGCTAGTATTGGAGCTTCACAAAGCTTTTGTTTTAACAGTTGGAAGGCTGATTCTGCTTCTTGTCCCCAGACGTACTTATCGTTCTTTTGGGTCAACTTGGTCAATGGTTTTGAGATTTTAGAGAAACCTTCAATAAATCTCCGGTAGTAACCTGCAAGACCTAAAAATTGACGTACTTCTGTGGGAGTTGTAGGTGATGACCACTCTTTAACTGCCTCTATTTTTGCAGGATCCACGTGGATTCCTTGACTATTGATTACGTGTCCCAAAAATTGCACCGTGGGAATCCAAAAGTCACATTTTGAGAATTTCGCGTACAACTTTTCTTTCCTCAGTAACTCTAGGATAGTTCTCAAATGATTGGCATGTTCCTCTTTGTTACGAGAGTAGATCAGTATGTCGTCTATGAATACTATCACGAATTTGTCCAAATATGGCTTGCATACTCGGTTCATTAGGTCCATAAACACTGCGGGTGCGTTTGTTAGACCAAATGGCATTACCTGAAATTCATAGTGTCCATAACGGGTTCTGAAGGCTGTCTTGGGAATATCTTCTTCCCGAACTCTCAATTGATGGTATCCCGACCTTAGATCAATCTTCGAGTATACACTCGATCCTTGTAATTGATCAAACAAATCGTCTATTCTAGGTAAAGGATATCGGTTCTTTATAGTGAGTTTGTTTAACTCTCAGTAATCTATGCACATTCGGAATGATCCGTCTTTCTTTTTAACAAATAGAACTGGGGCTCCCCAAGGTGATGAACTTGGTCTAATGAAACCTTTATCGGATAATTCCTTTAGTTGTTCCGATAGTTCCTCCATTTCGGAAGGTGCCAACCTGTAAGGTGCTTTTGCTACTGGTGCCGCTCCAGGCACTAGTTCAATTTGGAACTCTACTTGACGATTCGGTGGAAGACCGGGTAGATCTTCAGGAAATACTTCGGGGAATTCCTTAACGATAGGTACGTCTTTAAGTTGTTTCTCGGTTTACTTACTTTCCGTCACCTGAACCATGAATACATGACATCCTTCGTTCATGTATTTTATCATTCTGAGGCATGAGATGATTCCGTATCGGTTTTTATTCTTGTCGCCATGGATAACGAGGGTTTCATTCTTAAAAGGAATGTGTAATGAATCTTAGCATGATGTTTGGATAACCAATCCATTCCGATGATAGCATCAAAACTACCGAGTTGGACAGGCATCAGGTCAATAGGAAAGGATTCCCCTACGAGAGTTAAGGTACAATTTCTTAAAACAGAGTTGGTGCTAATCAAGTTCCCATTGGCCATTTCTATCTCGTATGTGGTGTTTAGCTTAGAAGGGTTAGAGTTAATGAAAGGGGCAAACGTATCTGACACGAAGCTCTTATCTGCTCCAGAATCAAATAATACTCTAGCATTATGATGATTTAATAAGAACGTACCCGTGACAACGTCAGGGTTTTGTGGTTCATTTTCATTTCCCATCACGTATGCTCTCGCTCGTGCAGTGTTCTGACCATTTCCTTTTGGACAGCAGTTCTTGAAGTGTCCAGTTTCTCCGCATGAGTAACATGTTGGTGCTATTGGTTGTAGGTTGCTGCCGGTAGCAGGGGTCCTACAATCTTTTGTGGTATGACCTATCCTTTGGCATTTATGGCATTTTACTGTACAAGCACCATTGTGATGAAGCTTGCATCGGTTGCACTGTGGCTTAATACCTTGGTACACATTGCCATTGGTTGCCGTAAATATCTTAGGAGGTTCTTGTCGTTGGTTCTGCTGTTGACGATGTGGGTTCTTGTTCTGGTGTTGTTGTTGGTTGATCCTGTTGTAGTTGTTGTTGTTGTGGTGATGGTTGTTGTTGCGATGGCCGTTGTGGTAGTGATTGTGGTTTTGATGGTGGGTGGTTCTCCTGTCATCGAGCTTTCTTTTGAGTTCGTTGCACTTAATTTCGCGGTCTAGGAGTTTTTGTGCTAGCTCCATTGCGACTTCTAGTGATGGTGGGTTGGATGCTGTGACGTTTCCTTCAATATTCCGGGGAAGACCTTCAATATACTTCTCCAGAGTTTTCTCTAAATCTGGTATGATAGAAGGACATAATGCCATCAGCTCGTGGAATCTCCTGTTGTAAGCCCTAAGATCGATTCCTTTGACTGCAAGGATATGGAATTCGTCTTCCAGTTTCCTTATTTCGGATCGAGGACAGTACTTCTTTAGGATCTTGGCTTTGAATTCCGTCCAAGAGAGTCGGTACGCTGCTTCTGTACCAAAAGTTTGAGTTGTAGCGGTCCACCATGACAAAGCGTCATCCATTAAGGTTCCTGTGGCAAATGTGACCCTGTTGTTTTCTAAGCATCCACTCCTTTGGAATACCGTTTCGCATCTCTCGAACCAATGGGCGAGTTTAGTTATCCCTTCAGTACCCATGAAGTAAGTCGGCTGACAAGCCATAAAGTCTTTATAGGTACATTGGCGAGGTGCGGGAGCAACATTTCTTGCCGGTTGTGCGTTAGCATTTGCTTGTTCGGCTAAGGCTGCATTGATTCCATTGGTGATTGCTTGTTGGATTTCTTCCGGGGTCATGGTTGTTGCTGAGGTAGCGGTCGCGGTTCTCTTAGGTGCCATATTCCTAAAATGAGAGTATATGTTCAGAATTTTCATAATAACCATCTTGTGTTAGACTATTTAGTAACATCAACAGGTTCAAAGTTATAATAGTGTCACATATATCACGATGCAATATACGATATCATAACACTTATGAAAATAAAGCAAACATAACATCATTGATTAGATTTTCGTTTTGAGTTTACATCACTTATTTATTCTTGTTGACATATTTCTAGGACATTCAAATACAAGTTATTACTGTGATGTGGGTGAGGCTACGTTGACAATCTATGGCATTCTAGGGTTTTCCTTGGTTATCATCAAGACGACGTTCTAGTTCCTGAATTTTGGCGGCCATGGTTTCTATGATTTGGTCTCGGTCTCTCTCCCTAGCTTGTGTTTCTTGTTGTTCACGTCGCAGGGACATGACTTGGGCTCTTGTGGTGTCGAGAGCTTGATCGATGTCACACATGATGTCCTTGTTTACGGTGTTAGCAGAACAAAGTAATCCGATGAATTCCATAGCTTCACCGAATTGGGTATTTAGTTGTTCCATCATGGTTCCCATCTCTAGGTGTCTCATCACAAGTTGTTCTATCTCAGCTGACATAACTTCTATCAGTTCATTAGGGATGTTGTTCACCAAGGTGGCTATGGCGTCTAACCTGTCTTCATGTCTTACTAACCTAGCTGCCAAGAGTGGTATGGTATGGTGAATGGGTTCTCCAGTGACTGGAAGGATCCTGGATGCAGCAAATGATGATCTTTCACCAAGTTCTCTGTTGGTGGGAGTACCTTCTTGAGATCTCCAATACTTAAGGATTGGTAGTAGAAATGACCATTTGCGAGCATTGACCCGTTTACGAGCCTTATGGTTGGTTCTTGCATAATAGTAAGGATCTGAGGAGGTAGGACGAATCTGGTAATTCCTTGGTTGATAAGGCAGAGGAGCACTGGGAGTTTTCATAGGTGGTGGACTGTTGATTGTCACTGGTACAGTAGTAGTCTGCTGATAAAATATACTAGGTAGTATCACTGGTTCTGCAGTTGGAGCAATTTCCTTTTTCCATTTAGTATCATCCCAGATGTCTTTTTCTTCAGCATATGAAAGAGCTTTTCCAGCAGTGGCTGGTTCATAAGGCTGGAATGGAGAAGTTTGCTTACTGCGTCTGATTGGACCAGATGATGCTTGAGGTGAAGTAAAGGATTGCTGACTTTCCTTATTCTTGTCTGTTGTAGGTGACACAGTCATTGGAGCAAGAGTTGGTACAATAGGTGTAGAGCTCTCAGTTTCCAAATCCGATAACAAAACAATGAAGTTGGGTTTGGAAGACATGGTACTGTAATAATCCCGATTAGTAAACATAGTTATTAGCATAATCATAACATGTAAGCATATATCAAGTTATATAAGTAAGAAATAATGAGAAGTAACTTTTCTACCAGATGTTGGAATGTAGGCACGGAGGGCATGAAGTGGTATTTTATAAAAATGGTCCAGTTAAAGTGTAGTTATAGTCCAATGTTTAAAAACATCTGGTTCTCTATAACCGTGGCTCTCTGATACCAATCTGTAACACCCCCAAAAGTCGTTAATAACAGCGGAAGACTTAACACGTCAGCGGAAGACTTTCGGGGTATTACTTCAAGGATCTTTGTCACAATTATAGTAGACAACACAAAGTGAAGTATTAAAGTTTAATTTATTTCAAAATACCAAATATCTAGGATACAAGACATTATTAAGTTAAGAACGTGTTTTATTCTGAAGGAAAATAAGTAGTTTATTATGGTTCTTGTCATGCTCTTGCCCACTCCGTGCCATCCAGATCCGTCTTGTTTAGTTACCTGAGATAAACATGCTAAAGTCAACATAAAGTTGAGTGATATTCATAGGTTTGAGTTTAAGAGTTTGAATCACAAGTTAAGAATGTATTGTAATCACATACAATCAATATGTTAAAAATCAATGTTCCTGCTATTGCCTTAAGCTCATGATACTCAACGATTAACAGCCAATCATAATTGTGAATTATGATGGTAAGTAATAGGCCCCCAAAGATAGGTATTTGTCAATAACCTATTTATAAGAACAATAAGGTGCGCCTGGTGTTTTCTCCAACAACCAAACGAGGATTGTCAATCACTAATAGTACTATCCACAATTATTTACGTTCACCCTTCAAGTGATTAAGGTTCATGATCGGAGGGACTTCTGACAATAGTAACTTAAGCAAATAACATTGGCCTGACGGTATTTCAATACCCGGTAAAAAGACTTGTGTTCGAGTTTTAAGCATGTATCCCCCCCACGGGAAAATAGTTAAAGAGTGGGCTATGAAATCACCTTAGTAGTACAGTGGTATCGTAGTCTCAACAAAGCAAGGAAACGGCTTCACACAACACAACCTAAAAGATAATGCAAGTTTCAGTTGATAGTCTAAATCTGGTTTTATCGCGAATATTAGTCATTCAGTTTGTTATTAAAACTCGTGTTCGTTTAAATGTTTAAAGTTCAAAAAAAAAAAACAAAGTTATATATACATATAACTTGTAAGTAAAAATGACTGATGATTGATATAAAGTCAGTTTTTATAACGGAAATAAAATAAACGTATCGTTTTACAAGAAATAAATAATGTATCGTTATATCGTTTAATTATAATTACGAATATATATCGTGTATATATATATAAGTTTATGTTTATATAATTCTTAGTTTAATTATATGTTTATATATGTAAAAGGTTAATATTATTTTTATAAAATAATATTTACTGAAAATTCCTTTAAGTTTCCAAAATTTACATTTTTAACCCTAACGATATATATATTACACCGTTAGTCCAATAATATATATAATTTACATTTTAGGTCAAAAAGTATCAATATTTACATTTCTCAACTCCAAGTTTTATTATTTACAGTTTCTAACCCAGAAAACTCAGATTTACAGTTTTTACCTAAAGTTTACAACTTTTGCATTTTTAGTCCCCGGTTTAAGAAATTTTGCAAATCTAGTCCAAATTTCACCAAACTTGGAATTTAGTTTTTATACTTTTTCAATAAGCTCAGAATACTCTAAGTAACTTAATTCAACTGCTTATTAGCTTATAAAGTGCTTATTTTTGATAAATGGGCCTTAACGAGACTATTACAAGGCCCGTTAATAATTTGAGATCCATTGGGCTTACGAGACCTTTGGGCCTGACCTTGGACTCATTTTAGGATGCTAAAAACACTGGAGTTGGGCTCCCAGGCCCAGTGTATCACATAAGCTTAATGGGCTTAAGATAAGCCCACGTTAACTTATTTAGTTTTATAAAAACTGTTTTGGTCGCGTAGAAAGGGGTCGGGCAAATAGGCTAAACGAGCTCATATGGTCGAATAAAAAGTGTTTCCCAATTGTTTACCAAGGTGATAATGGGGTCGAGTTATAAAATAACGTGGTCATGTATCTAGTTTTCAAATGGCAAGGTCAAAATGTAAGCAAAAACGTGATATGTATAACTTATAGAAGTTGTAAAATAATCTAAGTGTTTTAGTATGTACGTATAGGTCCAAAGTGACTTAGAAACGTGTGAGTTTTATAGTGTGTTCGTTAATATAACTTCGTATCTTTTATATATGCTCGTTCATGACTTATCAAAGAAGTAGTATGATACGTAAAACATACATGTTGTTTTTATGGTTGTCGATTTGTGAGCTTCAAGTGTTTGTGCAAAATGAGACGTACGTATATAAATATGAAATAAGAAGGAAACTAAAGTCTCACCTCACCTTTCAAAGGTGGAGTAAAACAACGTGTAGGGATCGTGTAATGGTTCAATGGCTTCGTGGTTCGTTTATCCTTCCACCAAGGTTCAAGAGGCTCCAAGCTTGGCTTCTAAGGTTCGTTGTGAGGTGTGGTACTCTTGGTGATCCGTTTGTCCTCCAAAGCTTCTTGTCGTTAATAATTATAGTGTATAAGTGTAATGTGATGTTTTGTGATTGCATGTATGGTTTTATATAGTGAGTTTGAAGGGTAGAAACGGGTTGATATCACATGTGTTAGAGCATGCATGTGAGAACGAATAGTGTTGCCACAAAGGATATCCAATCGGTTTTGTACAAGGTTGTATCATGTAAGATTTCGTTTCTGTTCATTCTTGACCATGTCATAATGTTTAGAGTTCGTTTGGTTGTGATTGGGAAGTATGGGAGGTGCTAGGAAGAATCATGCCACGTTTTGGCTTATCGCTACAAGGTGAGTTTGTAGTTTTACTTTGGATTTATTCAAGGCAGTAAACGAGCGAGTGTGTGAGTATTTAGTATCAATTTTGTTTCTATGGCACAAGGGGAGACGAGACATGCCATAATAGATGTACGCTATGTGTAGAAATCGTTAATAAATATAGGTGTTTTGTGTGTGTGTCGCGACTAGGACAAAAAAGGAAAGAAAAGAAGAAAAAAAAAATATAAGGTGGGCTGGGCTTGTGCTGTCGGTCCAACAAGAAAAAGAAAGAAAAATTTAAAAGGGGTCCGGTTGGTTGTTAAGTGGATTTAAGGCCCAATGAGTTAACGGGGCCCACCTGGTGTGTTTTGAGAGTCGGGTTACGATCAATTAATATTAATGAGTAGTCTCGAGAATTTTCGTAGGTTCCGGGAATATATAAATATTGTACTTTAAATATACGAAACGTATATTATATAAACATTTAAAATATAAATATTCGCGATAATTTAGACTATCTAGGTTTGTGTGCAAGCAACGTTTCTAAGCAAAAGATAAATCATAATTTACTGTTGTGATTTATATATCAAATCTAAAAAAAAAAAAAAAAAAAAAAAAAAAAAATTTGTCATACGTAAAAGTGGGTATTTAAATAACGTAATAACTTGTAAGTATTTACTAACCGTTGGGAAAATTACGAGAGGCTACACTAGGAGACAATCCAACGATCAGAATAGCAACCGCAGCAGGAATTATCGCAGTGGAAGAGAAAATGACAAATATACCCCTCTCACAAAGACTCCGAGGGAAATATTTGTAACAAAAGGTGCAAGCTTCCCAAAACCTCCACCAATGGGTACTGCAGAGGACAAGCGTATATGGAATGGATACTGCGAATACCATGGCCAAAAAGGCCATACAACCAACGAGTGTGTCTAGCTACGACAACTGATTGAAAAATTAGTAAGAGAGGGCAGAATGGACCACCTCATAAAAAACACTAAAGAAGGGAAGGACAAGCAAAGGAATGGAGGCAAGAAAGAACCTCCCAAAGACAAAGCTGACATCATCTACATGATACAGTCATGGCAACACAAGATAAAACAAAAAGTCAGTCAAAAATTCTCTCCAGAAAAAGAGATATCCTTCCCTACTCTAGCTGCAGACAACGCAGTAGTAGAGCCACTAACTATTGAAATATATACGGGGGGACATGATATCCACCGCATGTATATCGATGGGGGGCATCCACAGACATCCTGTATGATCATTGTTTCAAAAGGCTATGACCTGAGATACAAAGTCAATTGATACCGGCCACGACTTCGTTGACTGGATTCACAGGAGAAAAGATTTGGCCTATGGGACAATTGCGCTTGCTAGTAGTTGTGGGCGATGAACAACACTCAATAGCAACATGGATAAATTTCATGGTAATCAAGTCTCCCTCACCATACAATGGCATCATTGGGAGACCTGGAATATCATCCATGCGCGCTGTACCATCCACAGCACATGGGATGCTCAAATTTCCAGTAAAAGTTAGAGTTGTCACCCTCTATAACACCACGGTACCACCAAAGGAATGCAATGCAGTAACCAGTGAGGTGGAAAGTATTCCAGAACAGCGCACAGAAAAAACACCAAACTTAAAGGTCGCTATTCACCCCGATTACCCAGATCAACCAATTTCGATTGGAGGGTCTTTATCTGACAAAGGTAAAGCAGCTGTGTGCGCACTCTTGCAAAAGAACCTAGATATCTTTGCATGGGAACCAAAGTACATGATCGGAGTGCCACGCTCTATCATAGAGCACAAGCTACAAATCCGACAAGGATATCCCCCAATACAACAGAAGAAGCGCGGCCAGGCCC
Source organism: Artemisia argyi (assembly GCA_030686995.1). Taxonomy (NCBI): domain Eukaryota; kingdom Viridiplantae; phylum Streptophyta; class Magnoliopsida; order Asterales; family Asteraceae; genus Artemisia; species Artemisia argyi. Next base: position 91,414,881 of record CM060701.1, on the reverse strand, counting down.
CATATCGTGCAAAAGCTATTCTGGACGAAGTACACAAACTTGTAGACGCAGGCATCATGTGCGAAGTATACTATCATGACTGGCTTTCTAATCCAGTGATGGTAAAGAAGAGTGATGGCAGTTGGAGGATGTGCGTGGACTTCACAGACCTCAACAAAGCATGCCCACAGGACTGCTATCCACTGCTGGAGATAGACTGGAAAGTAGAATCCCTGTGCGGATATCCTTTCAAGTGCTTCCTAGACGCATACAAAGGATACCATCAAATCCAGATGGCAGTAGAGGACGAAGAAAAAACAGCTTTCCACACAAGTCAAGGGGTCTATTGCTATACGAAAATGCCCTTTAGCCTAAAAAACGCAGGTGCAACAAACCAGCGATTGGTGGACACAACTTTCGAAAAACAAGTAGGTCAAAACTTAGAAGTCTACGTTGACGACCTTGTCATCAAGAGCCACACAGAGGATGAATTGGTGCGCGACATCGAAGAAACGTTCAAAACATTGGGAAAAATAAACATGAAGTTAAATCCCAAGAAGTGCACCTTTGGCGCAACAGAAGGAATGTTCCTCGGATACTTAATAGAACCCGATGGAATCAAACCTTGCCCAGAAAAAACAAAAGCTGTTATCGATCTTCCCTCGCCGCGCACACTCAAAGAAGTCCGGTCATTAAACGGAAAGCTAGCTGGGCTGAACCGTTTCTTATCTAAGTCAGCAGACAAATCACTCCCTCTCTTTAAAACACTTACGAAGTGCACCAAAAAGGGAGACTTTCGTTGGACTGAGGAAGCAGAAGAAGCTTTCCAAGAGCTAAAACAACATCTGGCATCACTCCCCAAACTTGTCGCACCACGACCAGGGGAAGAGTTGATCATGTACTTATCTGCAACCCACGGAGCAGTTAGCACAGTACTATTGACAGATAGAAACTCCGTCCAGACACCCATATACTTTGTAAGCAAAGCATTGAAGAAGACAGAGACTAACTACAGCGCCATGGAAAAGCTGGTCTTAGCTCTAGTATTCGCAGCTAAAAGGTTGCGCTGATACTTTCAGGCGCACCCAATAGCTGTAATCACAGACCAGCCAATCAAACAAGTTATCTCTAAACCTGACGCATCAGGGCGGCTAAAAAAATGGAGTGTGTTGTTAAGTGAATATAACATCTCGTATAGACCGCGCACTGCAATCAAGGGGCAAATATTAGCCGACTTCATTGTTGAAAAGCCAGATACCGATAGTCCAACCTCAACAACCAAAACAGATCTACAGGAACCCTGGATTCTGTTCACAGATAGATCCTCATGCGTGGATGGATCAGGCGCAGGCCTTATTCTTACTAATCCAGAAGGAATGGAATTCACCTATGCACTGCGCTTCGAATTCACAGCCACAAACAATGAGGCAAAATACGAAGCCCTACTCACTAGACTGCGTATCGCAATCCAAATGGGTGTACGCAATCTGGAGGCAAACGTGGATTCCAGGCTAGTAGCTAACCATGTGCTAGGTAAGTATGAAGCTAAGGATGAACATATGATCCAATACCTGGAAAAGACCAAGTCCTTAATTCAGAACTTTGATAGGTTCACAATAAAACAAGTACCTAGAGGGGACAACAGGAAAGCTGATGCGCTTAGCAAGATTGCATCTACAAGCTTCGCGCACTTATCAAAACAGGTATTGGTAGAAACCCTACAAAACAAGTCAATCTTGGAGATGGAAGTATCCACAGTGATAGAAGAACAAGATCCTACGTGGATGACACCTATCATTGAATTCATTAGCAAAGGAGTCTTACCACAAGATCATAAGGACGCTCGAAGAGTGCGGCGCACAGCGCAGCGATTTGAACTACGAGACAACATCCTCTATCGACGTTCTTTCTTGCAACCTTGGCTCCGATGTGTTGGACCTCTTCAAGCAGACTATGTACTCCGAGAAATCCACGCCGGATCATGTAGCATGCACTCAGGACCATGGTCTGTTGTAGCGCGCGCTCTACGGTCAGGATATTATTGGCCCACTATGCACCGCGACGCGCGAGATATGATCAAAAATGCAGCAATTGCCAAGTACACAGGCCAATTCCGCGCCAACCACAACAAGAGCTAACCCCAATCACCTCACCATGGCCATTCTACAAATGGGGCATTGACATCGCAGGCCCTTTTCCAGTTGTAGCAAGAGGACTAAAATTCCTCATCGTAGCCATAGACTACTTTACAAAGTGGATTGAGGCAAAGGCAGTGGTGAGTATCACGGGCAACCAGGTAAAACGCTTTGTATAGGATAATATTGTATGTCGCTTCGGACTACCTAGAGAAATCATATCAGACAATGGGAAACAATTCTGCGACAACCCATTCAAAGATTGGTGCGCGCAATTGAACATCACAGAACACTTTGCTTCAGTAAAACACCCACAAACCATTGGTTTAGTTGAGCACGCGAATCGCAGTCTAGGTGAAGGAATAAAAGCGCGCCTTGACAGACACAAAGGAAAGTAGGTGGACGAGCTATCACATGTCTTATGGGCGCATCGCACCACCATCAAAACCAGTACTGGAGACACACCATTCTCCCTTGTCTACGGAATAGAAGCCGTCATACCAGCTGAGATAGGAATGCCAACTATACGAATAGCAGAGGTCAACGTCACAACAAATGACGAGGAGCGGCGCATAGACTTGGACTTACAGGAAGAAAGACGTGAACGCGTAGCTATATGCGAGGCAAAGGCTAAGGCAAAAATGAAGAAGTATTATGATGCAAAAGTCAACAGACCTCCTTCAGGCCAGGAGACTTTGTATACCGCGCTAATAACGCAAGCGACGCAGAAGACACAGGCAAGCTTGGACCCAAATGGGAAGGACCCTATGAGGTAACCGATGTGCTAGGCAATGGTGCATACAGGTTGCGCGATATAGAAGGTCACGACCTAGCGCGCACTTGGAATATCTGCAATCTAAAAAGATGCTATCTTTAGGAAAGGCTACGGCCCACATACAGACATCTTTGCACGCTAGTATGTGCCTAATAATTGTTTGTCTTTTCTCTTCTTTGTTAGGAATTGTTTTTTACTTTTTTCAAAAACTTGCAAGTATCAATAAAACGTTATGGTTTCTAGCTAACTCCATAACATATTTCACTTTATTGCGTACATTCTTATATGTGTCAATATTGTTATACTACATTTTTGCCTACATGGCATGCATGCACTAATTAAGACCCACGACGGCATAAAGGATGAGTAAACCTACTAACTAACTCGTTGAGTAAGAGGGTTACAAACCCATCAACATTGGACACGCATCCTTGCTAGGCGCCTTACCTTCAAGACGTTGAAGTAAGTCTTCCTTGCGCATCCCACGAAGGATGCACAAATGTTACGTACAAGCTTAGCAAACAGCGAGCCAAGACTCTTGGTCACAATAAAACTTTACAAACATAATGCAAGTTTATACTTATAATTTATCTTAAGTCACGTACTTAATTTAAACATAACTCCAAAAAAGAGTATCTCATTGAATCTTTTTACATAAAAAGACAACAATCATAACACGCAAAAGATATACTTTGTTATTTATACAATAAATATACAAGTTACAAAAAAGCCTATACGCTATGACGATGCTCCGGGCTATCTTCTGGGGCAGCGGAGCTTCCTGCCGCTTGAAACTTTCTCAAGAGCAACGCATCCTTAGGCGATAGGGTTGCAACGCTAACAGGAATCCCATCTGACCTGGAAATATGCGCAGCGCCCACACCGCATAAGACAACTTTGCCCTTAATACCCTTTTTCTTGGCAACTCTCTCTGCGTGCAGCTCTAACACCTCCTTAAGAGGAATCTCACTTTCAATAGCAAAAGGGTTCAACATATGGCGTGGCTGGGCAAAAACAGGAACCTGCAGGTGTGACTCGTCATGCTTAAGAAAGTAGTCTGGCTGCGCCTCTGCATCCTCCAAGATATGGCTCCCCAGGGTCAACCCCTCCATAATTACCTTTATGGGGTTATCGTGGTCGCGCTCTAGCTGCGCAATATGAGGAAGCTCAAGCAGCTTCATTCCCTCCATCGCCTTCATCAGCTCGTCATACGCATTGGCGTTATAAGCAGGCACCTCAGCAAGCTCCACCTTCAGCAATTTAGCCTCATGCAGCTCCTCCATGGCTTGCGCCCTCCCACGCTCAACGGCGCACTGCACCACCTTTCCAAAGGCCTCCAACACTTCTGGAGACTCTAAGGTGCCCATAGCAGCCAAGCGCAGTCCATGACTGATCAACCACCTACATCAACAAGAACAACTTGCATTAGAAGAGACAAACCAACAAAAATAGTAAGGAAACATTGCAGAAAAATATATAAGGACGTACCTGCGCTCAGCTATGGTAGACATCAGGTGAGGGTATAATTCCTTATCATAGTCTATGCTCAGGCCACGCAGCTTCTCCTCCTGCACCTTGATAATATTCTCCATGCGCACCTTAAACTCATTAATGTTCGCAAAATGCTCGTCCTTCTTCTCCTCGAGATACCTTACCGCCCAGGTAAGGTTGGCCCTAAACTGATGAAGGTCCCCGCGCGATTGCTGCAGCTCAGCCATCGCGGTCAACTTCTCATTAGTGACCTTATCTGCGTGCGCCTTGAAGGACCCTACCTCCGCTTGCGCTTCAGCCAGCTGCGCACGGAGAAGAGCAATCTCCTTATCTTTCTGGGCAAGAGTGCTACTCTCCCCAACGTATCGTGTCCTCAACTGAGCAACTACCTCAGTTTGACGCTCAGCAGTAGCAACCAACTCCACCAATAGCTGCTGCGCAGATACATCCTCACCCACCTTCACTCCCTCCTCCTTGTTTTCATTCTGAGGAGGGACCACAGTCTCCACAAATGCCGCATCATCCTTCGCAGCATGGTCACTACAATGAAATAGGAAGAAAGTTAGCGCATATTACGACAAGTAATAATAAATATAAAAGCATATCACTTACAGAAGCGGAGAAGCTTTTGCAGCCTCCTTATCCGCTCCTGAAGCGGATGTGTCCTCCTCTGTGGACGACTCTACATCCGCGATCAGATGGCGCCTCCTCTTGGAAGTACCACTGCCACTAGCCTCTCCTTTGCACTTTAGATTCTGCGCTACCTCCTCAGGCTTCAGAACCTCTACGCTATCAGAAGATTCAGCTTGCAACTCCTCCACATGTGTAGGCTTAACAGTCGGAGCCACGCTCTGCACTGGCGTCACAAGAAGAGGGGGCGAATCTTCATGACCAACTGGCCCCAACACAGTCAGATGTCCCGCAGTCGCATCCAAGAGCGGTTGCTCGTTCTCCCTTAGAGGGCGCACACCAACGGTCATCTGCTTCGGCTTCTCCAGCTTCACCATGGCAAACAAATCCATCTCTGCGCAACACATAAAGAAATAGCAAAACACAGGTTAGTTATTAAAAGTGCGCATACGGAAAACTTACATTATTTGAAGCGAACAATAAAAAGGGATGAACACCCACCCCGGCCTTCCTCATCAATGAAGGTTGGCACCTCGTCAGCACCATGGAAGTAGTTGCGACTCAACCCCACGTGCACCAAAAACTCCTCAGGATAAGAGTTAATGGGGATGCGGTTTGCATCAATGGTCTGCGCATCTGCCAGGCTATACGAACCGGGTGCGGGGCGCCCATCCCTCGGCAGCGTCTCTTGAGTATAAAACTCAAATGGCGACGGAAATACCACATCATCTACCCAGAAAAAATATTCCCTCCAGTGCCTCAGGGAATCTACCTTATCGGTATAGCACTGAAGGCTCCCTGCGCGCTTCGCAAAGGATACCCATCCATGCGACCAGGTTGTGTGGTAAAATGCACGGAATAGATCGACGGTCAGGTTTATTGCAAGTAAACGACAGTTTACTTCAAAATTTGATATCTTCGCCGCACCTATACAGTACAGCTGCGAGATATGAAGGTGATAGAAATTGAGCACGTTGCTAAAAAATATGGATATTGGTACGCGATAGTTAGCTTACTAAAAAAAGCGCGTGTATAACCCTATCTTCCCATCGGGGAAATCGGCAATACACGCATCGACGTCTGGGGCCTCTGGATGCACATCTAGAGGAATGAAGTAATCGGATGAGAACTGACGCACGTCATCCTCATCCATCGCAGAGCGAAACTCCTCTAACTGAGCAACGATTTTTACAGTATCTACTAGGATGCGCACACGGAATTACCTAATAAAACAGTTGATTTCTTTAAAAAACACTTTGAAGAAATGAGAAATGGTGAATGTGTGTTTTTGGTAAAAGGGAGGCGGTGACTCTTATATAGGTCCCCAAAAAACCCTAGATGAAGCCCACATGGATCCCACTCATAAAACGTGCGGCTGTAATACGAAACGGTACATGCCCCATTTTCCGAGGCACCTTTTTGAAATATCTTGGACACATCCCCCATTTTCCGTTTTCCAAGGCACACGTGGACACATCCCCCATTTTCCGAGGCACCTTTTTGAAATATCTTGGATTAGATATATATTTCTTCATATTGGGCGGCAAATTTCTACATTTGTCCCGCCACGCTTACCGCTGTTCTCACTAGTCTAGCATCCGTGGCTACGAGCCGCGCACACTAGACTGGGGGGACATGATGACATATAGTCTATATTTGGGCCACGAGCCCAAATGATAAACATCACTAAGGCCCAAAACCACCATGAGTGGGCTATTATAACTTGGGCCGCATTGATAATGGGATTGGGCTCACGTAGACCTAACCCCAACCAAACTATATACGGTATAGATAAGGATCTTCTATCTAAGGATAAGGATCCTTGGGCTGGATAAGCACCATGTGTGCGAAACGTAAGGAGCACGAAACCTATAAGGATTCTGCGCCTATATAAGAAATGACATAATTCTCATTAAAGTTACAATTCACATACCCTAGACTCTTTACGAGAACCCTAAAACCGATTACTTACTCTCACGCCGGAGGATAATCGTGGGAGACAATCCCACGATAAGCCTAACGGTGTTTGTTTATTTTCTTAGTGCGTAGGTTTCAAGCATTAAGAAGCGAATTGGTACGAGAGCAAGAGCCCAAACTAGGAATGCCCAACTTTTGTATCAACAATAACATTTCACAACTTAGATTCACGGGAACTCTTCTTAATAAAACTCTAATAATTTAATGAATGATAACTCTGTTTATAAAAATGTCTCTTTCGAGTCATTTTCTATTACTGTAACTGTGATTCCATAAGGTAATGCCCCAGATCTAAATCCGCTGCGATCTGTCAAAAATGGGGGTGTTACAGGACACCCTTAGGGAACAAGTAGGAAGGGTCCACATGATCTAATCATGGAACTCAGGCACAAAAAGTGGCAGCGAGGTTATGGAATATTAGCATCGTGTCCCATCGCTCCAACCCCATTTGCATCACAACAATAATATCCTCATATAGGGTTAGCAGAAAATATACGGATAGAGGGAGCTCACTCGATATAATGTACAAACACTATTTCAAAAACTCCTAGAGCATACATCAGGTCAAGCCTAAAACCACCAACCACACCACTAATTGGCTTCTCAGGAGAAAAATATTAACACGAGGATGTAGTTACTCTTAAACTCACAGTAGGAATACACACGCTGTCGAGAACAATCATGTTACAGTTCCACACTGTCAAATCCACATCCAAGTATAACATAATACTGGGAAGGACAACGCTTCAAATGCTCAGCATGGAAATCTTAATCATCAGGTCATTAGTAGAATTTAGAAACTGGGAGTGAGTTGCTACAGTCAAAGAAACTACCTTAGTAAAGATGTAAGCCTAGCCGCTATAGTAGAAGAAATCAACATTTTGGAGATCGTGTGGGAACCTATTCTGGGAGACAACCCTAAACAAATAAAGGTCATTGTAAACCCCGAATACCCAGATCAACCCATCACAATCGGAAACCACCTCTATGGAACCATAGAGGGGGGGGGGGGGGTGTGAAAATGGTTTCTTCGGCTTTTAGAACATTTAAAAACTTTAAGCCAAGAAGATGATGAACCAAGTGGTTGTACAATCAATACAACAACCACAATTACAATCCAAAGTATATAAAGCGAGTAAAGAGAGACACCACGATATATACTGGTTCGAGATGGGGGGTTTAAACCATCCGTACGTCCAGTTGCGAATCCGTGACACGATACTATTCCACTAGTATAATCCTTTCGGTGGACTACAAACCGTTACAATTCACTCAACCGATATTCACCAATATCGATGCTCACAAAGAAGGAGTTACTCCCACGGTATTCCACCCTCAGAAACCACCCAAAAGAATCTCGCGATTCGACTTCACCTAAGTGTCACCAAGACCACTACCAAGACTTCCCACCGGAAGTATCAAATCCCAACTAGATCCCCAATGATCTAGGCTTAGTCACCAAGACACAAGACTTACCTTACAACCAATTGAATGAATAAATAAAGTTTCTTTGAACCAAGCCCTAACCTGACCTAGTGACTCGATTCTAGTAGAAAGGGTATAGATAGAAGACCCTCAACACAATTACAAGAGAAGATTAGGTTCTTGTGATTCTTCCCTTGCAAAGAGATGTGTTCTTTCAAAGATGTTAGTGTGTTTAACAAAGAACACAAGATAGAATTAGAGGATTAAAGAGAAAGAATGTAGAGAGAAAGAGTAATGAAAAGGGGTGAGGAATACAAGAGGCAAGGGGGTATTTATAGGCCAAGACCCAAACTTGGGAAAAATTAACCAAGCCCGGTGCGTTGCCCACGCGTCAACGCGTGGGTGACGCGCCAGAGGCTCTGTAACATTTATCCCAAATGTTGAGTTTTTGTCTTGTAAGTACCTTGCCATGTTAAACCCCCAATTGTACTTCACACTAAACCTTAACATTAATCAATCTAAGGTTTACCAACTCAAATAGCCAATTTAGAAAATATTTTTGTGAAGTGTTTATAAGAAATCAATTATCAAGGATAGAAAGAATAGAAGAGATAATTGAGTAAGGGTAGAATGGGTATTCCTCACATGGCATAAAAGAGAGAAGAGAATATGCCATGGAATATTCCTCTATAGGGAAGAGTGAGTGAGGTTAGGTTAAGAAGTAACCATGGTTAGGTTTAAAAAGAAGTGTGTAGAGATTAAACCATGGTTAGGTTAGAAAGTGAACCATGGTTAGGTTAAAGGGTGTATACAAGGAAATGTTCCATCCTTGGTCTGGTTAAGAGTTAACCATAGTTGGGTAAGAGATGGGTGAGTTGGGAACTAACCATAGTTTAGTTAGAAGTGAACCATGGTTTGGTTAAGAGAAGCATATTCCAAAAAAATACTCTGTTTCTTGGGGAGAAATGAGAAATGGATGGTTGAGATGTGTTGTAGAGAAATGAATGATTGTGATGAAGAGTGTGTAAGGAATATAAGAGATGAGTTGGATTGTGTAAGAGTGTGTAAGGGAATATGTAAGAGATGGATGTGATGAGGAGCCTAGTGTGTATAGAGAATGAGATGGTTGTGAGTAGTGTGTGTATTTTGAAAATAAAGTTGTTTTGGTGTAAGGAATATTTTGTAATGATAGGATATGTGTAAGAGTGAGTTGTATGTGTAAGAAATAATGTAAGGGTGATTTGATGGGGAGCCTAGTGTGTGTGAAGAGAGGTATGTGAGTGAAGTGTGTGTATTTTGAATGTAAAGGTATGTGTATGTGAGTAGTGTGTGTAAGTAGTGTGTGTAGAAAAAGTGTATAAGGGGAATGTATAAATTAGAGGGAATATTATAAGAAGGGAATCTTTTGTGGGAAAGTGTGGGAGTCAAAGTTGTAAAAGTGTAAGAGGTGTAACGGAATATTTAGAAGATGTTGGGTTGGTTGGAGGCTTTGTCTAATGTGATTAAGAAGTTGATTAAAAAGATATAAAGGGATAATTAAGTTTTCATTAGAAAGAAAAGAATTTGGTCAAACATGATTATTGTTGAGAAACTCAAAGGTTACTTATAATCTCAAGTAACTCAACGTCGAGAATCCATAATCTCATAACTCGTGACTTTCCACGACTCGACGTATTTAATTAACACCTTGGTACAAACGAGCCAAGTGCTTTGCCTTGATGTAAAGCATATCCCATGCGGGAAAGGATGCGGTTACGCAAAGTGACCTTTGACTTAGTTTGACTAATAAGGGAGTAAATCCGTTACTTGATTAGAGAAGACGTAAGCACGGGCTATGAGCATATGAATGCTTTCACTTGATGTTACGTGAAATATATAAGATCCCTAGGTTTAGAAAAGCCTTGGCTAGAGGCGAGAGTAAGAAAACTTGAGTTGGCATTTTTCCGAAAACGGGTATTTTAAAAGTTCGATCTCTCTAATCCCAAAACTTGTTTCGAGAGTTCTCAATTAAACACATAACATATTCATACCTGTATTGAAAGATCCACATTTGTCGGGTAAGGGGAAAGTCGACTTTCAAAGTTTGTCCCGACAACATCAGATGCCTGGCGCGTCGCCCACACGTCAATGCGCGGGTAGCGCGCCAGCATCAGATATTGAGGTGGGAATACTTTGGCTAATGTTTGTTATTTTATGTGTTTCAAAGGATAATTTGTCATCATTAAAACATTAGGAGATCTCGTCAATGTTGCCTCAACAATCTCCCCCTTTTTGATGATGACAAATAAAATCCGAAAGCAAATAAAATTACAAATCGTAGAGAAGACAAAGCGCGCCTTTGATGTAGCTTGTGTCTTGACCTTTGCCTTGTAATTTGGTAAAGCCATTGCCTTAAACTTTAATTATCTTCACAAGCAATTGTCTTAAACTTGAATTGGTCTTCACGCTCTCTTGATTTCTTTCTCTCCCTTTTGTCGAATCAAAAAGGCGGGACTTGAAAGTAGCTCGTAAATGCACCCGATCGTGCTCTCCTTTATCATAGCTCCCCATAGATCGTTGCTCCCCTTGTTCCAAGGCGGGGATCCATGGGTAAAGAGCCTCACCTTTGCGGTGGCCTAGCTACATAATACACACAACACACAACAACCAATCAATCCTCACATGTGAACGTCCAAAATGGGTTAGGTTACCATTTGGATACTTGCAACATGGGTTAGTCTAAGTATCACATCACATCTTATTTGTGCACAATACATCATAACCTGAACATATAATACATATTCAAAGTATTATATCCCAAATGTTGATAAAAACATACATAACATCATCACATAGTTGTTCATAGCACGGATCTATCAAACAAGCATAAACATATCACTTACACAAGTGAAGATAATAAAATTTTCAAATAAGAGCACATAGTTTCACATATAAACACTTTAAAAGTGCAAAGCAAGACCTAAACATAAGTTACTACCTAGTAACAAGTCTAGGCATAAGGAGATACCTAAGTGAGTGAATAACACCGTGTATTACTCTCTCCGTAGATTAATTCAATCTTGCAAAGAAAATACTTATATGATGTAAAGGTGACCTCAAAGACTTGAGAATTAAATTAGTCTTAACCAATACACTACTTTTCACATAATTCCTAAGCACATTGTTTAACCAAACTTTAAGAGTTAGGAAAAAATCAAGCAAGCATAGTCTTTCTAAAGACTCTAAGTGACTTAAGACCCTATGTTCCATATCAACCATGAACAGTCTTTTCTATGACTCAAAATGTGCGAATTGGATTTTGGGAAGTGTCATGAAACAAAATCCTAAGTATTCCTATCTTGTGACCTAAGGTTTCATTTATTCATCTCTCCTATTCTGTTAAGTATGAACAATTTACCCTTAAATTTCCTAAGGCACTCTAGTGATTATTTCCTACTTCTAAGGGTTTCATAGGACATTAAGGTGAAGTATTTTCCTAGAGTAAAGTGTAGTACGTGGTTTCTAAGGCATGACACCAAAACTTTTGCAAAATGGATTGTTCGGCTAAGTGCATGACACATCTCTTGTAACTTCTTGTCCTTCCTTTGGACGACCTCATTGGTTTGAGGAGGACTAATGTCCGAGTAGTTATGTGAGATTCCATGTTGTTTGCAAATTTCCCCAAATTGCAACCTATGTTCAAATCTATTACCATGATTTAGCTTAAATCAAAGTTCAAGTAGTTTTTTTTTTTTTCTTTTTTTTTTAATCTTCTTACTAAGATCCTAAACTTATCTAGGGAATCCTCCTTTGCACCTAGAAATAGAGTCCATATATAATGTGAATAGTCATCAATTGTCATTAAAGTATAGAAGTTGTCTCCGTAACTTTGAATATGTGATGAACCAAACAAATCGATATGAAGTAACTCTAAGACTTTATTAGTCAAAATGGTGTTACTAATCCTATTGCTTGCAAGACCTTGTTTTTCTATGTAATACGTAAATGTGCACCTACTGTATAATACTTTAAAGTTGTGAGCACATGATCTACTATCTTTAATAATAAGCAAGCAATAAGAATATTAGCAATACACATGAAATCAATTAGCATCATGGCAAATGGGCATATAAGAAAATAGCATTGAAACATTTTCTCATGCAAACACGTCTTTCATACCATCATTTAGTCACTACGAAAAGTAAGCTTATCATCACATAGCATCCATGAACCCACAATTTATGACACACAATCTCATTTCTAGAGACACTTAATAATGTGAGAAAATTTCATGTCATCACTTTGTTGATTAAAATCATAACACGTTAGCAATATAATCTTGCATATAAATTATTTGTATATGGTTTAACGATATCCCTTTAAGGTCTTACATATACGAATTAAGCAATTAAGCAAACTACACACGATGTTATGTATCAATGTGAAACCTAGAATTACTTAATCTAACAAATATATTCATGTATGCATATTAATCAAATTCACAAACATTCTACATGTAGATTTATGCATATTCATCTAGAAGGATTGTTTAAATTTGAATTAATCTACTATTTAAATTTTCGATAAATGATGAGGCGAAAAATGAACCACTTTTAGGGGGTCATTTAAGCCCGGAATTGAATTTATTTAATCAAATATTACCCTAAATCGTTCCTTTTGTGATTTTAGGTACTTTGGGAGTGAAATCTGGAAAAGGAAGCAATTCGGACGTTTTTGGAGCATAAAAGTGAAGAAAACGCCAAAGACTTAATTTTCCAAGCTGAGAACAGTACCTGACGGCGTCAAGAGAAAAATCATGACGGCGTCAAGAGTAAAAGTGGTGACGACCCAGTACAAACCTGACGGCGTCACAAGAAGGGCATCAAGAGTTAATTTTGTGACAGCCTGCATAAGGTGTATACATGACGGCGTCAGACCCAGATCTAGGCAGTCCAAGGAACTATTTGGCGGCGAGATGACGACGTCAGACATTTGTTCTTGACGCCGTCACCTCCTAAACTCTATATATAGTTTTCTATTTTTCATTCATTAGAAAGGAACTTGTGTGGAGAAACCCTAGGGCCGAACTTTAGCTCGTATTTTACAGCTTTTTCAAGGGTTTTCAACCCTTGAATCCTTTCATGTGCTATTGAGATAAGTCTTCTCTTAATTCAATCAATATGTCTATGTGTTGGTTGTCTATATCTTGTGCTTGTCTTGATTTCAACATGCTAGGCTAGATCTATCTTGTGTTTGCTTGGATCTAATGAAACCTAGATGTTAATTATGTGTTGATTACTTGTTTATGGTTGTATTGGATGAATGATTTCAATGTTAGGCTTAAGAAAACTGGCAGATCTCCATTGTGTAACATGCTTGAACGTCTTAGGAAACATGAACCGATGTGTACTAGGTTTTATTGGTTGTATTTAATGCATGAGTAAATTCTAATGATCCCATGTTAGGAGCTTCTTAGCCAGCTCGACATAGGAGTGAAGTAGGCACTCATAGGATTGAGGAAGTAAGTACGCCACCCCATGAATGGTATTAAGGAATACAATCCGTCATCCACGCAACTATAACAAGTAATTAACATGTAAGAGATATCTAGGGAGTAGTGAAATCTAAGTAAACACATTTCTCCCATATATTGCTCACAACTTTAGTTTAATTTAGTTTATTTTCATTTCTAGTATTTTATTTTGAGTGCATCTTTAGTATTGGGTTAGTTGACTAGCAACTAATTCCGCCAAATCCTTCAAACCCGAGATTTTAATTTGCTTTCTTAATAAATATAAAAATACAAAAAGAATCATCCCTCATCTCTAGACCTAGTCTTTTGGTTTTCTAATCCTAGCGACACTATTCCTAGTTGAACGATCAATCCCCCGGTACTTGTCATTATACTATACTACATCGATCAGGTACACTGCCTGGTGGGGTTGTAAGCTTCTCGAGATCCCTCGAGAGGTAAAGCCTGGTGCAAACCCCACGCATCAAGTTTTTGGCGCCGCAGCCTGGGTAATAGTTATTGTCTAGGTTAGAATCTCTTTTTATTAGGTCTACTTGCTAGATTCCCTCCTAGTAAGATTTTATTTTTTTATTTATAGGTTTTCTTTAGTCTATCTTAATTCTTCATGTTTTTGTTTGTAACTCTTCACCACCCGACATCATGGACGATGGGAACATCTTTGAACCCGTCATCCCACCACAACAAAACCTACCACTAGAACCTCTTAGGTCCCGAACCTTAGGAGAGTATTCCTGACCTAGTCACCAAGGCTATCGAAACACCATTGAGCTCACCGGAGCCAATGTGACCCCCTTGCGATCCGACACCATCCGGTTGATGCAAAGAGGATGTGCATTCCATGGACTTCATTCCGAAGATCCAAACCAACATCTCAAGGACTTCCTCAAAATTGTAGATTCTATAGACCTAGATGTTGCAACTAGAGAGACAACCCGATTACGCCTATTCCAATTCTCTCTACGTGATCAAGCTAGTCAATGGCTTGAGCGTCTACCCGCGGGATCCATCACCACATGGGATGATCTCACCACTCGTTTCCTTGCTCAATTTTTCCCACCGGGGAGAACTACCAAGCATAGAAATAACATCTTGATGTTCCAACAACGTCAAGGTGAAACTCTTTATGAAGCATGGACTCGTTTTAAGGACTTACTCCAAAAAGTCCCTCATCATGGCATAGATCTTTGGCTCCAAGTCCAAATCTTTTATGACCATATCGATCTCTCCACAAGGCGAGCCATTGACCAATCGGCCAGTGGTAAGCTACGTGATCTAAGTGCGGAACAATCATGGGAACTCATAGAAGATCTTGCTCTCTATGACAACGAAAGTTGGAATGATCCCCGTGATTTGAACAAAACGGTCAAGGCAATATCTTTGCCTTTGAACAACTCTAGCACTCCCGACCGTAGGATCATGGAACTTGAAGGTCGAGTCAAGTCTCTCATGAAATCTTATGAAGCTCAAAAGCCTTCAAGCTAAGTAAGCAGAATTGCTTCTGTATGTAAATTGTGTAATGGCCCTCACGAAACTCATAACTGCATGGAGCTTCCAAAACGTGCTTATAACGAATTCACATTGTCACACGTTGGTTGAGACCCTCGAAATTCTGACAAAGCCTATGAGGCATGGAAGGATAAACCTAATTTCAAAGGGTACCAAAAGCGGAGCGTATCCTTCAATGACTCCCCCCCACTCAAATGGTCTGAGCATTTTCTATCCCAAAGCACCCCTAGGCAAAGCTGTGTAGATGCCTTGCGAAAATTCATTCTATCTCAAGAATTGCAGCTCTCTACGTTCGAGGCTAAATTTAGACAACAGCAAGCCGATATGAATAACAAGATTTGTAATTTGTTAACTGCTATTAAAGAGCAGGCTGTTAATAAACCGATTCAAGCTGAAGAGGTCAAATCTGTTACCATCATGAATCAGCCAACCTCTCCTGTGAAAATAAAAATTCCTAGTAAGCTATTTCAACATCTGTCACCAAAGGTAAAAGACCCTGTCAACCCCCTAGGACCGATCCATTTCATAAATACTATCACCACGATACCTGCTTCTACACCTAACTTGAACCAACAACAAACTAGAAATATGGGTCATACAGCTAAAGATGAAACCTCAAGGTTGGACCACAAATCGGCCAAAAGCCCTACCAACTCATTCGAGCAGTCCGCCACACATGAGTCTAGCAAATCGGATAAGGGGAAAGAGAGATCGGAAGTGCATACGAGAAATCCAGCCATTTTGGGTAAATCTATTATGGTGGAACCTGAGAGAAAAATGGAGGATGTTACTAGTGGGAGTAGTGATAGGACCGAGAAGAGCAACTCTAAGGTTTACAAGATTTCTTACACTATTAAGAAAAAGCTCTTAGCCGATAGTCATATAGATCCTAGCCTCCCCATCAACATAATTCCCCTTTTCCTATACCACGAAGCCTTCCCTGAACACATGGTGTATGAGAAAGTCAATAACGCAAGGGTAATAAAAGATTTATCAATCATGGTTGGAGGACTCGTCTACAACATTAACCTCACTGTGGTCGATGACATAGACCCTGTCACTAATCTAACATTAACCAACCTTGTTCTAGGGAAACCATTTATCAATGAATCGGAAGTAATCCTTGATGAGAAAGATGGTAGTGCATTGTTCACCAATGGTGTCAAGAAGGTAATTTTTTGTTGGGGTAATGAGGAGGTGTACGAGTACCGTCCTTCCCTTGAAGGGAACCTAATTGGATCAAGGGATGGAGGATCGGGGAAGATAAGGAGGCGTGATCCGAACAATCTCAAAATTCCCTGCATGATCGGTCATAAGTATTTCGATAACGTCTACATTAACGTATTCCTACCTAAGAATTTTATGTCTCTATTCAATTATAACAACATATGTAGATGGGGAATGATTTATAAGGGCGAGAAAGTGGTTGGTAGGGATCATGAAATCCAGGTGTTCGTAGGAAATATGGTATTCACTATGGAATTTACGATTGTGGACAACATTGTTGACCCGAGGTTATCACAAGTTGTTTTTGGAGCACCCTTTTGTGAAATCACTAATTTGATAGTTGATGACCGGAACATTATCATGACCTTCGCTGATGGAATTAGGAGGGTTTCATACCATACACCGTACAAGAGAAAAGATCTCAAGGAAATCGATTGTGACGGGCTTGATAGGCTAAGTTCCAAACTTATTTTGTGTGATGAAGATGTGCGGAGAGGATGTAAGAACACTTCCGATCTATCATGTGGGTTCTTTAAAGATGTTAGTAAACTTGGTTCTAAGTATCAAGAAGATGTCTTTGAGTTCGAAGACCCGAAATACTTGCACTATGAAAGCGATACACGGTAACCCATGACCTTGAGTCTAGCTACAAGACTCGTAAATAAAGAAAAGCGCTTCTTGGGAGGCAACCCATGCTTTGTGTGATTTTTATTTTTGTTTGTTTGTTATTTGCTTCCGTATGCATGCTTTATTTTTATTGTTGGTAGATCATGTTTTAAAACTAAATAGTGGAAATACTTTATTTTGTTGTTTGGCTTAGTCTTAACTTCACCCAAAGGTATTTTTGCAAAAGATAAGTGTAAGGGGAAACCCCAAATATGTTTTTAAGAAACAAACCGATCATGATTCTCCACAATATTAAATGAACATGTATATTCATATTTGTTAGAGTCAAATGCTTGTATCGAGTCATAATGAAGTTTTGCAGGATTTTCCAGGAAGTAGAACCTAGTTTTTCCAGAAATTTTTCGGAAACTTAACATAAGAATTTCTGCAGGTCACTTCTGACGGCGTCACGACTTTACTCTTGACGGCGTCACGTGTAAAAATCTGGAAATTCTACCAGTTTTGTTTTTCTAACGGAGTCTTAAAGTTTTTGTTGAATTATTAGTTTTATAATCTCCAGGAAATCTGCAAACATCAATCCACAAGCATTATATCTTATTTTGTTTTCTAGGATTTAGTAACATATGTAGATTGCCGCCGATTTTATGCGAGGTTGCCTTGTCTGTTTTCTCAGGTTTTACAGGTTATGTATGACAAGAAGATGATTTATATTCTGGAAGGAAAGCTTTGATTGTTCATTTTTTTGGAGGAAGATCTAACCTGGCCACCTTATTATCCATACCGAGCGAATCAGGGGAGTATTTGATTTCATTTGTTTTACTTATTTCACTTTTACATTCTTTACTTGAACATTGGGGACAATGTTCATCCTAAGTGTAAGGGGAGGGTAAAATGATGATACCTTACAGATACACTTTCGCTTGAGTTTGTTTGTTTGATAGTAGATGTGTAATAAAACTATGAGAAATACTTGTTAGTGTAATTTTAGCGCCAAATTTAAATTATTTTACAACATTTAGGAGTGAAACTTTAGCCATAGCAAGCGTCTCATGGATAGGAGATTGTATGACTAGCACATAACCGTATCATTCAGAAAAATTTTCCACCTAAATATGTGAGGTTCGCCTTTAGATTTGATAGGAAAAGCATTTACTATTAGTGCTTATGAGTGTACCGGTAGCATTTTGATTCTAGAACTTGCATTAGTGATGCATCCCGAGACCGCTAGTGAGACTACATTCGTGTAGTATGATTTACTACATGATAAGAGGCATTAAGATCACCCTTGTGTTAAACCCGTATCATAATTACTTGACCACTTAAGTTATATTACTTGGCTAGTTAAGTCAATTGATTTTTCCCACACCCTTAGTGTTGTACTCATTTTTAGTACACGAAACCCCTAGTACACCCCTCCGAGCATATCTTTTCGTTTCTAACTTTAAGCATTTTACTTAAAGGAAGAATTTGTTACACCCCACTTAAATGTACACCCAAATTGCCTTAGCCTACCGTGTATGCACTCATTTTTAGTGCATTATTGTTATTTGGTAAACCCAAAGTTAATTATCTAATTGATTACATGGTTGCTAAGTCGAGTCATATCCTTGTACATATTGTTTTGGGACGATTGGGACTCATGGGTAAAGTACTTATTTTATGGAGTAATGGGGAAGAACATCATTTATTACCCCCATATGTGTGTTAATCTTAAAAGTACTCCAAGTGTTTTGATTATCTTAATTCGAGTCATTAGATTAGTTTATTGTAAAGTATGTAAAAATTCAAGTGTAAGGGGAATGTTTATTCCCTATGATGTATTATTTTGGATGGTAGGGTAAGAGTGTAGGCAAAAAAAAAAAGAAAAAAAAAAGAGAAAAAACATACGGACTACCATCCCTTTTCATTCTATGTTTATTATATATTTTTCATTTATTAGCTTAAGTCGAGTCTAGTCTTGGCTTAACAACGCCATATTGTACATGTAATTAACCAAGATTGTTAACTCGCCACCAGTAAAGACTGCCTATATCCAACAAAACCGTGTAATTCATATCCCTACACCTAACGTTACAACCCTTTAAAAGAGCTCTTTGATAGTTTATCCTAGGTGCTTACTCCATGTGGTGGAGGTTTGATCCTTTCCCAAGCCTATGGTAATCTATTTTGCTATGACGGGTAGTGAGAAATATCTTCCGTTTCCATATTGTAATTTATGCTTTATTACACCCGAGAGATGTGAGTATCTAAACACTATTTGTGAGGTGGTAGTATATGACCTCCGTGCTTGTCTTTGGTCTTTAGTGGAACGATTATTTGTTGTAATTACTTTTATGTTAGTGTTAAATGACCCCTAACTTGTATTTTGATTAGAATAAAAGCGCATTTGCTTGAGGACAAGCAAATCTCAAGTGTAAGGGTATATGATGTGGCGAAAAATGAACCACTTTTAGGGGGTCATTTAAGCCCGGAATTGAATTTATTTGATCAAATATTACCCTAAATCGTTCCTTTTGTGATTTTAGGTACTTTGGGAGTGAAATCTGGAAAAGGAAGCAATTCGGACGTTTTTGGAGCTTAAAAGTGAAGAAAACGCCAAAGACTTAATTTTCCATGCTGAGAACAGTACCCGACGGTGTCAAGAGAAAAATTATGACGGCGTCAAGAGTAAAAGTGGTGACGACCCAGTACAAACCTGATGGCGTCACAAGAAGATCGTCACGAGTTAATTTTGTGACGGCCTGCATAAGGTGTATACATGACGGCGTCAGACCCAGATCTAGGCAGTCCGAGGAACTATTTGGCGGCGAGATGACGGCGTCAGACATTTGCTCTTGACGTCGTCACCTTCTAAACTCTATATATAGTTTTCTATTTTTTCATTCATTAGAAAGGAACTTGTGTGAAGAAACCCTAGGGCCGAACTTTAGCTCGTATTTTACAGCTTTTTTAAGGGTTTTCAACCCTTGAATCCTTTCATGTGCTATTGAGATAAGTCTTCTCTTAATTCAATCAATATGTCTATGTGTTGGTTGTCTATATCTTGTGCTTGTCTTGATTTCAACATGCTAGGCTAGATCTATCTTGTGTTTGCTTGGATCTAATGAAACCTAGATGTTAATTATGTGTTGATTACTTGTTTATGGTTGTATTGGATGAATGATTTCAATGTTAGGCTTAAGAAAACTGGCAGATCTCCATTGTGTAACATGCTTGAACGTCTTAGGAAACATGAACCGATGTGTACTAGGTTTTATTGGTTGTATTTAATGCATGAGTAAATTCTAATGATCCCATGTTAGGAGCTTCTTAGCCGGCTCGACATAGGAGTGAAGTTGGCACTCATAGGATTGGGAAAGTAAGTACGCCACCCCATGAATGGTATTAAGGAATACAATCCGTCATCCACGGAACTATAACAAGTAATTAACATGTAGGAGATATCTAGGGAGTAGTGAAATCTAAGTAAACACATTTCTCCCACATATTGCTCACAACTTTAGTTTAATTTTGTTTATTTTCATTTCTAGTATTTTATTTTGATTGCATCTTTAGTATTGGGTTAGTTGACTAGCAACTAATTCCGCCAAATCCTTCAAACCCGAGATTTTAATTTGCTTTCTAAAAAAATATAAAAATACAAAAAGAATCATCCTTCATCTCTAGACCTAGTCTTTAGGTTTTCTAATCCTAGCGACACTATTTCTAGCTGAACGATCAATCCCCCAGTACTTGTCATTATACTATACTACATCGATCAGGTACACTGCCTGGTGGGGGTTGTAAGCTTCTCGAGATCCCTCGAGTGGTAAAGCCTGGTGCAAACCCCACGCATCAATAAACAATCATGTATGGACAGTATTCAATAGTAATCATGTCTATGCATGTTTATTTAACCCTACATACGATATGAGATCTTCATGGGTTAACTTTAACATTTAAATTCCTAGACATCTTATCGACCAATTAAGTATGTCACACTTAAAATGAGCATGTATTCAAGTTATGAAAATTGCAAACACATAAATACATTCCCTAAACACATAGCATTCAAGTTTAGTCTCATTTAATGTTAATCGCCTTTAAATTTCTAAGTTCTCCTAAATTTCAAGTTGTGACAAAAATAAGCTACCTAGCATCACCAAGTTCACATAGCTTTTTTGACAACTAATCATGTAAACCACTTATGGATTCATAGGCATAAAAGAAAAACTTAGCTTGATTTTAATGGATGATTTTTGTTTCACGACCACGAGATAAAAATCCACCATTGATGCTTTGTTTACCGATGACCTTTCCTCAAAGATTACTAATGTACGCCATCATACACCTTGTATGGAGTAACCAATATTGTACTATCGATTATGTGCTTAAATCAACCCTCTCGATTATCTAATAGACCGATTCAAGCTTATACCTAACAAACATATAACTCAAAAACTTGGTCCCCAATAGTTGTTGGGTCCATTGTTGTTAGCATAAGACACTCCCAAGTTGAACATCCTTGGATCATGAAGCAAGAAATTTAATGTCTCAAGAACATAGCTTGAAAACATAGACCAAGGGTTGTTGATGAGGCGAAAAATGAACCACTTTTAGGGGGTCATTTAAGCCCGGAATTGAATTTATTTGATCAAATATTACCCTAAATCGTTCCTTTTGTGATTTTAGGTACTTTGGGAGTGAAATCTGGAAAAGGAAGCAATTCGGACATTTTTGGAGCATAAAAGTGAAGAAAACGCCAAAGACTTAATTTTTCATGCTGAGAACAGTGTATGACGGTGTCAAGAGGAAACATGTGACGGCGTCAAGAGTAAAGTCCATGACGACCCAGAAGAAACCTGAAGGCATCAAAAGTAGAGCGTCAAGAGTTAAAGTCGTGACGGCCTACATAAGGTGTACACATGACGGCGTCAGACCCAGATCTAGGCAGTCCGAGGAACTATTTGGCGGCGAGATGACGGCGTCAGGCATTTGTTCTTGACGCCGTCACCTTCTAAAATCTATATATAGTTTTCTAATTTTCATTCAAAAAAGGAACTTGTGTGGAGAAACCCTAAGGCCGAACCTTGTACGAATTTTACAGCTTTTTCAAGGGTTTTCAGCCCTTGAACCCTTACATGTGTAATTGAGATAAGTCTTCTCTTAATTCAATGAATATGTCTATGTGTTGGTTGTCTATATCTTGTGCTTGTCTTAATTCCACCATGTTAGGCTAGATCTATCTTGTGTTTGCTTGGATCTAATGAAACCTAGATGTTAATTATGTGTTGATTACTTGTTTATGGTTGTATTGGATGAATGATTTCAATGTTAGGCTTAAGAAAACTAGCAGATCTCCAATTGGTAACATGCTTGAACGTCTTAGGAAACATGAACCGATGTGTACTAGGTTTTATTGGTTGTATTTAATGCATGAGTAAATTCTAATGATCCCATGTTAGGAGCTTCTTAGCCGGCTCGACATAGGAGTGAAGTAGGCACTCATAGGATTGGGGAGTTAAGTACGCCACCCCATGAATGGTATTAAGGAATACAATCCGTCATCCACGCAACTATAACAAGTAATTAACGTGTAAAAGATATCTAGGGAGTAGTGAAATCTAAGTAAACACATTTCTCCCACTTATTGCTCACAACCTTAGTAAAATTAGGTCAACTTGCTAGATTCCTTTCTAGTAAGACTTTATTTTTTATTTTTAGGTTCTCTTTAGTCTATCTTATTTCTTTGTGTTTTTGTTCGTAACTTTTCACCAACCGACATCATGGACGATGGGAACATCTTTGAACCCATCATCCCACCACAACAAAACCCACCACTAGAACCTCTTAGGCCCCGAACCTTAGGAGAGTATTCCCGACCTAGCTACCAAGGCTACCGAAACATCATTGAGCTCAACGGAGCCAATGTGACCCCCTTGCGATCCGACACCATCCGGTTGGTGCAAAGCGGATGTGCATTCCATGGACTTCGTTCCATAGACCTAGATGTTGCAACTAGAGAGACAACCCGATTACGCCTATTCCAATTCTCTCTACGTGATCAAGCTAGTCAATGGCTTGAGCGTTTACCCGCGGGATCCATCACCACATGGGATGATCTCACCACTCGTTTCCTTGCTCAATTTTTCCCACCGGGGAGAACTACTAAGCTTAGAAATGACATCTTGATGTTCCAACAACGTCAAAATGAAACTCGTTATGAAGCGTGGACTCGTTTCAAGGACATACTCCAAAAAGTTCCTCACCATGGCATAGATCTTTGGCTCCAAGTCCAAATCTTCTATGACCATATCGATCTCTCCACGAGGCGAGCCATTGACCAATCGGACGGTGGTAAGCTACGTGATCTAAGTGCGGAACAATCATGGGAACTCATAGAAGATCTTGCTCTCTATGACAACGAAAGTTGGAATGATCCCCGTGATTTGAACAAAACGGTCAAGGCAATATCTTTGCCTTTGAACAACCCTAGCACTCCCGACCGTAGGATCATGGAACTTGAGGACCAAGTCAAGTTTCTCATGAAATCTTACCAAGCTCCTAAGCCTTCAAGCCAAGTGAACAAAATCACTTCTTCATGCGAATTATGTAGTGGTCCCCATGACACTCGTGATTGTGTGGAACTCCCCGGAACAGCTTTTGCGGGCTACGCATCCTCGCGTACCGACAAAGCGGGAGATAGGTGGTACACTTTCAAACCTGAGCCAAACCCTTACGGTGATTCATACAACCCCTCTTGGAAAAATCACCCAAACCTTAGGTGGAAACAAAATCAAGCCAATTCTTCCAATCCGCCTAATCGTTACCAACCAAACGGTCCACCCTCAAACCATACTTTCAACAACAATCCTTCTAACAACTATGGTAGTATCAACAATCTTGAAGGATTGATGTCTAAGTTCATGGCATCTCAAGAAGCTCGCATAGCTAGGTTTGAAACCGAATTCAACCAACAACAAACGGAGATGACCAACAAGATAGACAACTTGTTGAAAGCCCTCAACAACCAAGCGTTAACCACACCTAGGAAGGACACTAGGGACACCAACAACGGAATCCAAATTAAGGACCCCTCATCATCCAAACATGCCCACTTTGTCAATGTTGTCACCGTTAAGCCAATAGATAAGGAGATAGAAGAAAGTGACAAGGATGAAGTTGGAGTAGAAACCGAGACTAGGGATGAAAGTAGGGAAGTTGAGGTTAATTGGGGAGAGGAATTAGAGGAGGTAGAGACTATAGAAAAGCACTTTGATAAGTTTCCCACCAAGGAAGAACGGGAATACCATAAGGATTTGTTCAATAGTCCTGAGAGACCATATATCCTTGGCACACCCCTTATCAAAATGGGAGACCCCTCTAACATCAACATACCATGCAACATCGGGCATATGCATATATGGAAAGCTTACATCGATCCTAGATCTCCTATCAACATCATGACTAGGACTTATTACAATTGGGTGATGAAGAAACAACTTGATTATAGGATGATGCCCAATAAGAATTTGATAAGTAATTTTGTAGGAAGAGTGAAGGGATTGCATGTGATTATAGGTAATTTCACTTATGAAATCGATTTTATGATAGTAGAAGACACTCGTCCGGTGATAGATGATTGCCTAAGCCAAATAATATTCGGAAAACCATTTATTGAGGCCACTAGGATGAGTTATGATCCGAATTTAGGGATAGTTGGGTTCAAGGAGGAGAATGATGAGATTGCCTACCAAAAGCCCTACAAAATTGAGCAATACCACCTTCTCTCTAATATAGAAAAAGAACACAAACAAGCGGCTTATTATAGGAATGATGAGGATAGACGTAGAGGAGTAGAGTATGTGAAGAATAGGATGCTTGGTTTCTACAAAGAATGCTTGCAACTAGGTCCGGAGTACAAAATTGGTTTAGAAGACGACCTAGAGAGTGAAACCAACGATGAAGTCACGTAGTAACCCATGACCTTGAGTCTAGCTACAAGACTCGTAAATAAAGAAAAGTGCTTCTTGGGAGGCAACCCATGACTTTCTGTGATTTTTGTTTTGTTTGTTTGTTATTTGCTTCCGTATGCATGCTTTATTTTTATTGTTGGTAGATCATGTTTCTAAACTAAATAGTGGAAATACTTTATTTTATTGTTTTGGCATAGTCTTAACTTCACCTAAAGGTATTTTTGCAAAAGATAAGTGTAAGGGGAAACCCCAACTATGTTTTTAAGAAACAAACCGATCATGATTTTCCACAATATTAAGTGAACATGTATATTCGTATTTGTTAGAGTCAAATGCTTGTATCGAGTCATAATGAAGTTTTGTAGCATTTTCCAGGAAGTAGGACCAAGTTTTTCCAGAAATTTTCCGGAAACTTAACATAAGAATTTCTGCAGGTCACTTCTGACGGCGTCATGAGTTTACTCTTGACGGCGTCACTTGTAAAAATCTGGAAATTTTACCGGTTTTGTTTTTCTAACAGAGTCTTAAAGTTTTTGTTGAATTATTAAGTTTTATAATCTCCAGGAAATCTGCAAACTTCATTCCACAAGCATTATATCTTATTTTGTTTTCTAGGATTTATTAACATATGTAGATTGCCGCCGATTTTATGCGAGGTTGCCTTGTCTGTTTTCTCAGGATTTACAGGTTATGTATGACAAGAAGATGATTATTTTTCTGGAAGGGAAGCTTTGATTGTTCATTTTCTTGGAGGAAGATTTAACCTGGCCACCTTATTATCCATACCGAGCGAATCAGGAGAGTATTTGATTTCATTTGTTTTACTTATTTCACTTTTAATTTCTTTACTTGAACATTGGGGACAATGTTCATCTTAAGTGTAAGGGGAGGGTAAAATGATGATACCTTACAAATACACTTTCGCTTGAGTTTGTTTGTTTAATGGTAGATGTGTAATAAAACTATGAGAAATACTTATTAGTGTAATTTTAGCGCCAAATTTAAAATTTTTTACAACATTTAGGAGTGAAACTTTAGCCATAGCAAGCGTCTCATGGATAGGAGATTGTATAACTAGCACATAACCGTATCATTCAGAAAAATTTTCCACCCAAATATGTGAGGTTCGCCTTTAGATTTGATAGGAAAAGCATTTACTATTAGTGCTTATGAGTGTACCGGTAGCATTTAGATTCTAGAACTTGCGTTAGTGATGCATCCCGAGACCGCTAGTGAGATTCCATTCGTGTAGTAGGATTTACTACATGATAAGAGGAATTAGGATCACCCTTGTGTTAAACCCGTGTTATAATTACTTGACCATTTAAGTGGGCAATATGAACTCTATCATCACTCTATGATAGGGGCTGGACATGCAGCCTACACAGATCGATTCCATGAATTAGCCAGACTAGTTCCACACCTAGTTACCCCTGAGTCCAAGAGGATCGAGAGGTATATATATGGTCTTGTCCCAGAAATTCGTGGGACTGTGAAAACAACTGAGCCTTCTACAATTCAGAGTGCAATATTGAGAGCAGGGACTCTGACAGATGAGATGGTTAGAAATGGAAGCTTGAGGAACAGTGATAAAAGGAAGGGAACAAGCGAGTTAAACAAGCAAATGGGCACAATAATTGACAACAAAAGGGCAAGGACCTTTGCGGCAACTAATTCTGGTCAGAAAGAGTATCTAGGCCCGCATCCTAAATGTACGAAGTGTAACTTTCATCATCAAAAGATTTCGCCCTGCCGTGTGTGTGCATTTTGCAGACAGTCTAGTCATTTTACAAACCAGTGTAGAGAACTAGCAAATGTGGGCAATATGACGAACAACCAAAGGACATGCTATGAATGTAACAGCCCGGATCACTTTCGGAACAACTGTCCTAAGTTGAAAAGAAATCTTAACCAAGGAGGCAATCGTCCAAACTTAGCAGCAGTAATTGAAGGGCCACGAGATGAGGCCAATGAGATTCCACCCGCAATTGGCAGAGCTTACTTCTTAGGAAATCCTATCACCCAACATGTCTGCGGTAGCATAACGGGTACATTCTCTTGAACAACTATCGTGTTTTTGTAGCACTTAAGTCTTAATATAGGACTTATACACAACATTGACTAATCTGAGACCTAGCAGCATTAACTTTAGTCATACTAACATTAGTAATTTGATTAGTGTAAGCAATTCCAAAGTCGAGCCAATCTTTCAAAAGATCTTTTTCAAGGTTGTTGAATCCAGATCTTGATTTTTAGCTTGGTTCTAGTGACTGTTCTTGTTTGATTGGGTTGCGAAAATCAAGCTAAAAGTTAAAGTCATCACTCAAACCGATTTAGCCTAATCTCATGACTGTTCTTGTTTGATTGGGTTGTGGGATTAAGTGAAAATCGGTTACCTAAAGGATTAACCTAAAGGAGGTCTTTTGAGGATTATGCTCGGGATTGGGAAGGTTTGCCTCATCAAGTCTGGCCACGAGAACGTACCTATTTGGATAGGAAACCCACATACATAAGCTTTGACACATTTTCTTAAACACACACGTAACTGATTAACATTAACTGAACTTCGGGACGAAGTTCCTTTTAGAGGGGAAGACTGTCACAACTCACCATTTCAGGTCATTTCGGGAACTTTGGAAAAACACTATTCATAAATCACTATTCATCAAAATACTATTCATCGTTTTACTATTCATCATTTTCGAGGTCATTTCGATATTCTGAGAAACATTTGGGAAATTTACTATTCACTAAACACTATTCATTTCCGGAAAAGTTTTCACCATTCACTTGCATTACTCATTTCATCGTAAATTTAGTTTACGGGTATTCAAATTCGCGTAACCGGTTTGGTTTAGGTGCGAATTCATTTCATTAGTGTTAAGTACACTGCATATGGACTGGAGATAGTCTGCATATCATCATAACAACATTTTCATGTTATACCACTCTTAGGATTTTCAAATTTCTATATTCAGTACATTTAACGTTTTTACGTATAAGTAATTATAGTAAACGTTAACACCCGGTTTATACACGACGAATATATCTAAATATTCCCACGATGGTCCCGAAATATTTTTATATCCATTTTAACATCATAAAACTTATAACATTCAGTTACCCAGTATCTTGGAAATTTATTTTATTAATAACGTACGCGTATGAATATAACGACGGTTTTCGTTAAAACTAAACATTAATCACCCGATCACTCAGTAAATGTACCCAACATATTTTTTAATATGTTTTTAACATTATTATAACTTTATTTCATCCCGGTAAACTTCGTGAACGTTTATTTCTAATAAAACCGGTACCCGATCGTAGCTAAAAACACAAACTAGTGCAAATTCTTACAAGGTTTTCTAATTAAATCCCAAGTACCCTAACCCCCCCTCCTACCCTTGAAAAACCGGACCATGAACACCCCTTTTAACCCCTAGCATTAACTCCTAAGTTGTATTTAACTAATAAACCTTATAAACCATACTTTACCAAAATTACAAAATCATAATTCACTTTATCTAGCTAAGAACAATTTTCATCTCATCTTCCCCATTTCTTCTTGCAACCCACGACCCAAATCAATCCCAAAGATCAAGTGATCATCTTCCATAAATTAAAACACTAAACTTGTTCATTTTACACGCCTAATCAAGAATCAAGCAACAAAAACACAAGAACATCAAGCATAATCATCCTATAATCATCTCATTTTGTCAAGTAAGTTTTCATCTTTATTTTTTCATGGATCATCCTATTTTTACATGTATTTCATAAGTATCATGCTAAAAACCATGTACAACTAGCTATACCACTCTTTATTTTGTCAAAAATGAAACATACAAACCCTAACTTTTTAGTTATGAATCCCCTTGCTCTAATAACTTGGTTAGGAGTCCATGGCACCCTAAGAAGGTGTATGGTAAGATTAGATTAGCTATGTGGTGATTACAAGAGGTTTGGTGATGGTAGAAATTAGTTTTAGACCTTGAAAACTTGATTTGGAACCTATTTTAGACATGCTGTCCCGTTTTGTAAAAATCTGGAAAATCAGTAAACACCAAGGAAACTTTGGCAAAATTTTTAGAAAATACTTTCAAAAACGAATCCGTAGGCGAAAGAACGGATTAAAAAGAGTTTATAACGAAGGAGTTATGATTTTTGCAAGATTGTAGACAAAAAGTATTTTTTCTGAAAATGTTTGCTGTTGGACGTTTTTCATTGGACAAAAAGAGACTTTAGACGTAACCCGGAGGAGCCGAGCTTTCCAAAATATATTACTACATATTAAGACGTAACCGTGGACATAAAGAACAAGTAAAACGGACAAGTAACGACAAAGATATTCACGTTTGAATATCGGCTAAAACCATTTCTATTTGACAGCTTTTATATAAATTTGGCACAAAAACTACGAAGTACATTTTTGAACTAGACATAATATTAAGTACCAAGTTTTATAACTAATGTAGTATTAGTTATTACGAGTATATTTTCATCATTTCAAGGATTACAACTCGAGTATTTCAACGCTAACATGGAAACTTACGATATATATATATATATAAGTATATATATATTACAACTAGCTTATTATATTTTCTAATAGCAATATTTTTCCAAATTTTTGGATTATATATTTTTGATAACACAAGTGTATTTCCAAAGACTAGAGTGGTATAGAAACATGAGCATGGACATTCATAACATCATTTGGTGATCTAAATGAGATCATTCATCATTCATTTTAGGTTGCGGCAGATAACCGTGCATTGTTGTCCTTAACATTCCGTTGCATTGTACTATTACTTCAAGGTGAGTCATAGCCCCTACTCTTTTAATTGTTCTATCAACTCTTTGGGGGAGATACATGCTACTACTTGCTTACTTGTACGGATTCACATAACATTATACTTGATAACATTATACTTGATTTCATTATACTTGATTTCATTATTCTTGATTACATACATACATGATTGATACATGCACACATACTTACTATTATACTTTGGGAAATGGCCCCAGATTAAGTTGCTGGGCACAACCATGGATACATACATACAGACTTCCAATGGCCCTAGATTAAGTTGCTGGGCACAACCATGGATACATACATACAGACTTCCAATGGCCCCAGATTAAGTTGCTGGACACAACCATTGAGACATACATACAAACATGAGGTCTTCGGATATGAAGTGTAGACTCACTACTAATTGCTTAACTGTTGTAATGAACTAATACATATCTTAATCATATTATATTGTAGCAGTGGGTTGTAAACACACAGGTTACAAGTCTCTTATGGCAGGACTTGCAACTGAGTGGATTTACGATGCTTTTGCTGAGTGAACATTCTTTATAGACTTTTCATCTGTACTAAGACAAACTCTATGAACTCACCAACCTTTGTGTTGACACTTTAAGCATGTTTATCTCAGGTTAGAAAGGCGATAGCAGGTGTGTGGAGCTGAGAGTCTTAGGGCATGCTTTTGGAGACTTTCACTTTTATCGTTTACCATTCGATACACTTTAAAAACTTACGTATTATTCTACTTTGGGATCTTTGATTTGTAAACTATGACTTTTATCTATTCGAATGGTAACTTTTCAAAAACGTCTCATTTAGAGTTCGTTTTCTATATCTTATACTTTGTGCCCTGAAGTAGCATCCCAATGACACAGTCTTCCGCTGCGGTATTTTGGGGGTGTTACAGATTGGTACCAGAGCCTTGGTTATAGAGAACTAGGTTGTTTTAGAGTCTAGACTATAACTACATACATGTAGACTCTCCTCCCTATCGCCTTGCACTTTACATACACTTACGCTTGCTGGTAATTTATTTATTTTCGGACCCACGCTATTAGATACTTGGTAGAAACCGTTAGAAACTAGACTTCCCAGTGACTTTAACACTTAAGGGAGAATCCTTTGTTCTTTTGTACTAAGCGTGACATTCCCTAGACGCCCATTTAAGCAACGTCTACCACTGAGATATGTGTGCCTGGTGATATGCACACTTGTGAAAGGAAACATTTATAATTGTGGTGGCCAACATAATTATAAGTGCTTCACGACACACGTGGACATATGACTATGCAGATGTAGATCGGTGTTGGCACAACTTAGGAAACAACTGGTGGCACGGTATTATATATGAGGATGTGAAGTATAGACTTTGGTTAATCAACGGTTTTCCCTCATCTCTGACGTTCACTAAATGTCCTTCCTCTCAGGAAATCATGGCACCAAAGAGAGTGACTCGTAGCTCTGTTCGAGGAGGCGCAACACCAAGGGGTGGAAGGACTGGTGGACGTGGAGGTAGAGGAGGTAGAGGAGCTGCTAATGACACTAGAAACCCAAGTAACGATGGTGGAAGAACTGGTGGACGTGGAGGTAGAGGAGGTGGTCACGGAGTTGAAAACAATGATAACAACGACGGTGGAAATACTGATTTTGAAGCCATCATCGCTCGACAACTTGAAAACTTTCTCCCCACTATTGTCACTCAAGTTGGCGATCATATGAATAACTTGGCAAACCACGAAAGCGGAATTAACAACACCAATAGTATAGGCCAGAATGGTAATGGCAACAACATCATTAGAACTGGATGTACGTATAAGGAATTTACGTCATGCAAGCCAATTGATTTCAATGGTGTAGGAGGTGCGTTGGCGTATACTCGATGGGTTGAAAAGATGGAGACAGTAATTGACATTAGTAACTGTGCAGCACATCAAATGGTGAAGTATTCCATGTGCTTACTATCAGGAAAGGCATTGACATGGTGGAATACGCAGATTCAAGCTAGGGGTAGAGCGGCAGCTGTAGGTATGTCATGGGACGATTTTAAGGCATTACTGAAGGAGGAATACTGCCCGGACAACGAGATGCAAAAGCTGGAGGATGAACTCTATCATCACTCTATGATAGGGGCTGGACATGCAGCCTACACAGATCGATTCCATGAATTAGCCAGACTAGTTCCACACCTAGTTACCCCTGAGTCCAAGAGGATCGAGAGGTATATATATGGTCTTGTCCCAGAAATTCGTGGGACTGTGAAAACAACTGAGCCTTCTACAATTCAGAGTGCAATATTGAGAGCAGGGA
This sequence comes from Artemisia argyi, assembly GCA_030686995.1. NCBI lineage: Eukaryota > Viridiplantae > Streptophyta > Magnoliopsida > Asterales > Asteraceae > Artemisia > Artemisia argyi. Next base: position 91,382,516 of record CM060701.1, on the reverse strand, counting down.
CTCTGACAGATGAGATGGTTAGAAATGGAAGCTTGAGGAACAGTGATAAAAGGAAGGGAACAAGCGAGTTAAACAAGCAAATGGGCACAATAATTGACAACAAAAGGGCAAGGACCTTTGCGGCAACTAATTCTGGTCAGAAAGAGTATCTAGGCCCGCATCCTAAATGTACGAAGTGTAACTTTCATCATCAAAAGATTTCGCCCTGCCGTGTGTGTGCATTTTGCAGACAGTCTAGTCATTTTACAAACCAGTGTAGAGAACTAGCAAATGTGGGCAATATGACGAACAACCAAAGGACATGCTATGAATGTAACAGCCCGGATCACTTTCGGAACAACTGTCCTAAGTTGAAAAGAAATCTTAACCAAGGAGGCAATCGTCCAAACTTAGCAGCAGCAATTGAAGGGCCACGAGATGAGGCCAATGAGATTCCACCCGCAATTGGCAGAGCTTACTTCTTAGGAAATCCTATCACCCAACATGTCCGCGGTAGCATAACGGGTACATTCTCTTGAACAACTATCGTGTTTTTGTAGCACTTAAGTCTTAATATAGGACTTATACACAACATTGACTAATCTGAGACCTAGCAGCATTAACTTTAGTCATACTAACATTAGTAATTTGATTAGTGTAAGCAATTCCAAAGTCGAGCCAATCTTTCAAAAGATCTTTTTCAAGGATGTTGAATCCAGATCTTGATTTTTAGCTTGGTTCTAGTGACTGTTCTTGTTTGATTGGGTTGCGAAAATCAAGCTAAAAGTTAAAGTCATCACTCAAACCGATTTAGCCTAATCTCATGACTGTTCTTGTTTGATTGGGTTGTGGGATTAAGTGAAAATCGGTTACCTAAAGGATTAACCTAAAGGAGGTCTTTTGAGGATTATGCTCGGGATTGGGAAGGTTTGCCTCATCAAGTCTGGCCACGAGAACGTACCTATTTGGATAGGAAACCCACATACATAAGCTTTGACACATTTTCTTAAACACACACGTAACTGATTAACATTAACTGAACTTCGGGACGAAGTTCCTTTTAGAGGGGAAGACTGTCACAACTCACCATTTCAGGTCATTTCGGGAACTTTGGAAAAACACTATTCATAAATCACTATTCATCAAAACACTATTCATCGTTTTACTATTCATCATTTTCGAGGTCATTTTGATATTCTAAGAAACATTTGGGAAATTTACTATTCACTAAACACTATTCATTTCCGGAAAAGTTTTCACCATTCACTTGCATTACTCATTTCATCGTAAATTTAGTTTACGGGTATTCAAATTCGCGTAACCGGTTTGGTTTAGGTGCGAATTCATTTCATTAGTGTTAAGTACACTGCATATGGACTGGAGATAGTCTGCATATCATCATAACAGCATTTTCATGTTATACCACTCTTAGGATTTTCAAATTTCTATATTCAGTACATTTAACGTTTTTACGTATAAGTAATTATAGTAAACGTTAACACCCGGTTTATACACGACGAATATATCTAAATATTCCCACGATGGTCCCGACATATTTTTATATCCATTTTAACATCATAAAACTTATAACATTCAGTTACCCAGTATCTTGGAAATTTATTTTATTAATAACGTACGCGTATGAATATAACGACGGTTTTCGTTAAAACTAAACATTAATCACCCGATCACTCAGTAAATGTACCCAACATATTTTTTAATATGTTTTTAACATTATTATAACTTTATTTCATCCCGGTAAACTTCGTGAACGTTTATTTCTAATAAAACCGGTACCCGATCGTAACTAAAAACACAAACTAGTGCAAATTCTTACAAGGTTTTCTAATTAAATCCCAAGTACCCTAACCCCCCCTCTTACCCTTGAAAAACCGGACCATGAACACCCCTTTTAACCCCTAGCATTAACTCCTAAGTTGTATTTAACTAATAAACCTTATAAACCATACTTTACCAAAATTACAAAATCATAATTCACTTTATCTAGCTAAGAACAATTTTCATCTCATCTTCCCCATTTCTTCTTGCAACCCACGACCCAAATCAATCCCAAAGATCAAGTGATCATCTTCCATAAATTAAAACACTAAACTTGTTCATTTTACAAGCCTAATCAAGAATCAAGCAACAAAAACACAAGAACATCAAGCATAATCATCCTATAATCATCTCATTTTGTCAAGTAAGTTTTCATCTTTATTTTTTCATGGATCATCCTATTTTTACATGTATTTCATAAGTATCATGCTAAAAACCATGTACAACTAGCTATACCACTCTTTATTTTGTCAAAAATGAAACATACAAACCCTAACTTTTTAGTTATGAATCCCCTTGCTCTAATAACTTGGTTAGGAGTCCATGGCACCCTAAGAAGGTGTATGGTAAGATTAAATTAGCTATGTGGTGATTACAAGAGGTTTGGTGATGGTAGAAATTAGTTTTAGACCTTGAAAACTTGATTTGGAACCTATTTTAGACATGCTGTCCCGTTTTGTAAAAATCTGGAAAATCAGTAAACACCAAGGAAACTTTGGCAAAATTTTTAGAAAATACTTTCAAAAACGAATCCGTAGGCGAAAGAACGGATTAAAAAGAGTTTATAACGAAGGAGTTATGATTTTTGCAAGATTGTAGACGAAAAGTATTTTTTCTGAAAATGTTTGCTGTTGGACGTTTTTCATTGGACAAAAAGAGACTTTAGACGTAACCCGGAGGAGCCGAGCTTTCCAAAATATATTACTACATATTAAGACGTAACCGTGGACATAAAGAACAAGTAAAACGGACAAGTAACGACAAAGATATTCACGTTTGAATATCGGCTAAAACCATTTCTATTTGACAGCTTTTATATAAATTTGGCACAAAAACTACGAAGTACATTTTTGAACTAGACATAATATTAAGTACCAAGTTTTATAACTAATGTAGTATTAGTTATTACGAGTATATTTTCATCATTTCAAGGATTACAACTCGAGTATTTCAACGCTAACATGGAAACTTACGATATATATATATATAAGTATATATATATTACAACTAGCTTATTATATTTTCTAATAGCAATATTTTTCCAAATTTTTGGATTATATATTTTTGATAACACAAGTGTATTTCCAAAGACTAGAGTGGTATAGAAACATGAGCATGGACATTCATAACATCATTTGGTGATCTAAATGAGATCATTCATCATTCATTTTAGGTTGCGGCAGATAACCGTGCATTGTTGTCCTTAACATTCCGTTGCATTGTACTATTACTTCAAGGTGAGTCATAGCCCCTACTCTTTTAATTGTTCTATCAACTCTTTGGGGGAGATACATGCTACTACTTGCTTACTTGTACGGATTCACATAACATTATACTTGATAACATTATACTTGATTTCATTATACTTGATTTCATTATTCTTGATTACATACATACATGATTGATACATGCACACATACTTACTATTATACTTTGGGAAATGGCCCCAAATTAAGTTGCTGGGCACAACCATGGATACATACATACAGACTTCCAATGGCCCTAGATTAAGTTGCTGGGCACAACCATGGATACATACATACAGACTTCCAATGGCCCCAGATTAAGTTGCTGGACACAACCATTGAGACATACATACAAACATGAGGTCTTCGGATATGAAGTGTAGACTCACTACTAATTGCTTAACTGTTGTAATGAACTAATACATATCTTAATCATATTATATTGTAGCAGTGGGTTGTAAACACACAGGTTACAAGTCTCTTATGGCGGGACTTGCAACTGAGTGGATTTACGATGCCTTTGCTGAGTGAACATTCTTTATAGACTTTTCATCTGTACTAAGACAAACTCTATGAACTCACCAACCTTTGTGTTGACACTTTAAGCATGTTTATCTCAGGTTAGAAAGGCGATAGCAGGTGTGTGGAGCTGAGAGTCTTAGGGCATGCTTTTGGAGACTTTCACTTTTATCGTTTACCATTCGATACACTTTAAAAACTTACGTATTATTCTACTTTGGGATCTTTGATTTGTAAACTATGACTTTTATCTATTCGAATGGTAACTTTTCAAAAACGTCTCATTTAGAGTTCGTTTTCTATATCTTATACTTTGTGCCCTGAAGTAGCATCCCAATGACACAGTCTTCCGCTGCGGTATTTTGGGGGTGTTACAGATTGGTACCAGAGCCTTGGTTATAGAGAACTAGGTTGTTTTAGAGTCTAGACTATAACTACATACATGTAGACTCTCCTCCCTATCGCCTTGCACTTTACATACACTTACGCTTGCTGGTAATTTATTTATTTTCGGACCCACGCTATTAGATACTTGGTAGAAACCGTTAGAAACTAGACTTCCCAGTGACTTTAACACTTAAGGGAGAATCCTTTGTTCCTTTGTACTAAGCGTGACATTCCCTAGACGCCCATTTAAGCAACGTCTACCACTGAGATATGTGTGCCTGGTGATATGCACACTTGTGAAAGGAAACATTTATAATTGTGGTGGCCAACATAATTATAAGTGCTTCACGACACACGTGGACATATGACTATGCAGATGTAGATCGGTGTTGGCACAACTTAGGAAACAACTGGTGGCACGGTATTATATATGAGGATGTGAAGTATAGACTTTGGTTAATCAACGGTTTTCCCTCATCTCTGACGTTCACTAAATGTCCTTCCTCTCAGGAAATCATGGCACCAAAGAGAGTGACTCGTAGCTCTGTTCGAGGAGGCGCAACACCAAGGGGTGGAAGGACTGGTGGACGTGGAGGTAGAGGAGGTAGAGGAGCTGCTAATGACACTAGAAACCCAAGTAACGATGGTGGAAGAACTGGTGGACGTGGAGGTAGAGGAGGTGGTCACGGAGTTGAAAACAATGATAACAACGACGGTGGAAATACTGATTTTGAAGCCATCATCGCTCGACAACTTGAAAACTTTCTCCCCACTATTGTCACTCAAGTTGGCGATCATATGAATAACTTGGCAAACCACGAAAGCGGAATTAACAACACCAATGGTATAGGCCAGAATGGTAATGGCAACAACATCATTAGAACTGGATGTACGTATAAGGAATTTACGTCATGCAAGCCAATTGATTTCAATGGTGTAGGAGGTGCGTTGGCGTATACTCGATGGGTTGAAAAGATGGAGACAGTAATTGACATTAGTAACTGTGCAGCACATCAAATGGTGAAGTATTCCATGTGCTTACTATCAGGAAAGGCATTGACATGGTGGAATACGCAGATTCAAGCTAGGGGTAGAGCGGCAGCTGTAGGTATGTCATGGGACGATTTTAAGGCATTACTGAAGGAGGAATACTGCCCGGACAACGAGATGCAAAAGCTGGAGGATGAACTCTATCATCACTCTATGATAGGGGCTGGACATGCAGCCTACACAGATCGATTCCATGAATTAGCCAGACTAGTTCCACACCTAGTTACCCCTGAGTCCAAGAGGATCGAGAGGTATATATATGGTCTTGTCCCAGAAATTCGTGGGACTGTGAAAACAACTGAGCCTTCTACAATTCAGAGTGCAATATTGAGAGCAGGGACTCTGACAGATGAGATGGTTAGAAATGGAAGCTTGAGGAACAGTGATAAAAGGAAGGGAACAAGCGAGTTAAACAAGCAAATGGGCACAATAATTGACAACAAAAGGGCAAGGACCTTTGCGGCAACTAATTCTGGTCAGAAAGAGTATCTAGGCCCGCATCCTAAATGTACGAAGTGTAACTTTCATCATCAAAAGATTTCGCCCTGCCGTGTGTGTGCATTTTGCAGACAGTCTAGTCATTTTACAAACCAGTGTAGAGAACTAGCAAATGTGGGCAATATGACGAACAACCAAAGGACATGCTATGAATGTAACAGCCCGGATCACTTTCGGAACAACTGTCCTAAGTTGAAAAGAAATCTTAACCAAGGAGGCAATCGTCCAAACTTAGCAGCAGCAATTGAAGGGCCACGAGATGAGGCCAATGAGATTCCACCCGCAATTGGCAGAGCTTACTTCTTAGGAAATCCTATCACCCAACATGTCCGCGGTAGCATAACGGGTACATTCTCTTGAACAACTATCGTGTTTTTGTAGCACTTAAGTCTTAATATAGGACTTATACACAACATTGACTAATCTGAGACCTAGCAGCATTAACTTTAGTCATACTAACATTAGTAATTTGATTAGTGTAAGCAATTCCAAAGTCGAGCCAATCTTTCAAAAGATCTTTTTCAAGGATGTTGAATCCAGATCTTGATTTTTAGCTTGGTTCTAGTGACTGTTCTTGTTTGATTGGGTTGCGAAAATCAAGCTAAAAGTTAAAGTCATCACTCAAACCGATTTAGCCTAATCTCATGACTGTTCTTGTTTGATTGGGTTGTGGGATTAAGTGAAAATCGGTTACCTAAAGGATTAACCTAAAGGAGGTCTTTTGAGGATTATGCTCGGGATTGGGAAGGTTTGCCTCATCAAGTCTGGCCACGAGAACGTACCTATTTGGATAGGAAACCCACATACATAAGCTTTGACACATTTTCTTAAACACACACGTAACTGATTAACATTAACTGAACTTCGGGACGAAGTTCCTTTTAGAGGGGAAGACTGTCACAACTCACCATTTCAGGTCATTTCGGGAACTTTGGAAAAACACTATTCATAAATCACTATTCATCAAAACACTATTCATCGTTTTACTATTCATCATTTTCGAGGTCATTTTGATATTCTGAGAAACATTTGGGAAATTTACTATTCACTAAACACTATTCATTTCCGGAAAAGTTTTCACCATTCACTTGCATTACTCATTTCATCGTAAATTTAGTTTACGGGTATTCAAATTCGCGTAACCGGTTTGGTTTAGGTGCGAATTCATTTCATTAGTGTTAAGTACACTGCATATGGACTGGAGATAGTCTGCATATCATCATAACAGCATTTTCATGTTATACCACTCTTAGGATTTTCAAATTTCTATATTCAGTACATTTAACGTTTTTACGTATAAGTAATTATAGTAAACGTTAACACCCGGTTTATACACGACGAATATATCTAAATATTCCCACGATGGTCCCGACATATTTTTATATCCATTTTAACATCATAAAACTTATAACATTCAGTTACCCAGTATCTTGGAAATTTATTTTATTAATAACGTACGCGTATGAATATAACGACGGTTTTCGTTAAAACTAAACATTAATCACCCGATCACTCAGTAAATGTACCCAACATATTTTTTAATATGTTTTTAACATTATTATAACTTTATTTCATCCCGGTAAACTTCGTGAACGTTTATTTCTAATAAAACCGGTACCCGATCGTAACTAAAAACACAAACTAGTGCAAATTCTTACAAGGTTTTCTAATTAAATCCCAAGTACCCTAACCCGCCCTCCTACCCTTGAAAAACCGGACCATGAACACCCCTTTTAACCCCTAGCATTAACTCCTAAGTTGTATTTAACTAATAAACCTTATAAACCATACTTTACCAAAATTACAAAATCATAATTCACTTTATCTAGCTAAGAACAATTTTCATCTCATCTTCCCCATTTCTTCTTGCAACCCACGACCCAAATCAATCCCAAAGATCAAGTGATCATCTTCCATAAATTAAAACACTAAACTTGTTCATTTTACAAGCCTAATCAAGAATCAAGCAACAAAAACACAAGAACATCAAGCATAATCATCCTATAATCATCTCATTTTGTCAAGTAAGTTTTCATCTTTATTTTTTCATGGATCATCCTATTTTTACATGTATTTCATAAGTATCATGCTAAAAACCATGTACAACTAGCTATACCACTCTTTATTTTGTCAAAAATGAAACATACAAACCCTAACTTTTTAGTTATGAATCCCCTTGCTCTAATAACTTGGTTAGGAGTCCATGGCACCCTAAGAAGGTGTATGGTAAGATTAGATTAGCTATGTGGTGATTACAAGAGGTTTGGTGATGGTAGAAATTAGTTTTAGACCTTGAAAACTTGATTTGGAACCTATTTTAGACATGCTGTCCCGTTTTGTAAAAATCTGGAAAATCAGTAAACACCAAGGAAACTTTGGCAAAATTTTTAGAAAATACTTTCAAAAACGAATCCGTAGGCGAAAGAACGGATTAAAAAGAGTTTATAACGAAGGAGTTATGATTTTTGCAAGATTGTAGACGAAAAGTATTTTTTCTGAAAATGTTTGCTGTTGGACGTTTTTCATTGGACAAAAAGAGACTTTAGACGTAACCCGGAGGAGCCGAGCTTTCCAAAATATATTACTACATATTAAGACGTAACCGTGGACATAAAGAACAAGTAAAACGGACATGTAACGACAAAGATATTCACGTTTGAATATCGGCTAAAACCATTTCTATTTGACAGCTTTTATATAAATTTGGCACAAAAACTACGAAGTACATTTTTGAACTAGACATAATATTAAGTACCAAGTTTTATAACTAATGTAGTATTAGTTATTACGAGTATATTTTCATCATTTCAAGGATTACAACTCGAGTATTTCAACGCTAACATGGAAACTTACGATATATATATATATATAAGTATATATATATTACAACTAGCTTATTATATTTTCTAATAGCAATATTTTTCCAAATTTTTGGATTATATATTTTTGATAACACAAGTGTATTTCCAAAGACTAGAGTGGTATAGAAACATGAGCATGGACATTCATAACATCATTTGGTGATCTAAATGAGATCATTCATCATTCATTTTAGGTTGCGGCAGATAACCGTGCATTGTTGTCCTTAACATTCCGTTGCATTGTACTATTACTTCAAGGTGAGTCATAGCCCCTACTCTTTTAATTGTTCTATCAACTCTTTGGGGGAGATACATGCTACTACTTGCTTACTTGTACGGATTCACATAACATTATACTTGATAACATTATACTTGATTTCATTATACTTGATTTCATTATTCTTGATTACATACATACATGATTGATACATGCACACATACTTACTATTATACTTTGGGAAATGGCCCCAGATTAAGTTGCTGGGCACAACCATGGATACATACATACAGACTTCCAATGGCCCTAGATTAAGTTGCTGGGCACAACCATGGATACATACATACAGACTTCCAATGGCCCCAGATTAAGTTGCTGGACACAACCATTGAGACATACATACAAACATGAGGTCTTCGGATATGAAGTGTAGACTCACTACTAATTGCTTAACTGTTGTAATGAACTAATACATATCTTAATCATATTATATTGTAGCAGTGGGTTGTAAACACACAGGTTACAAGTCTCTTATGGCGGGACTTGCAACTGAGTGGATTTACGATGCCTTTGCTGAGTGAACATTCTTTATAGACTTTTCATCTGTACTAAGACAAACTCTATGAACTCACCAACCTTTGTGTTGACACTTTAAGCATGTTTATCTCAGGTTAGAAAGGCGATAGCAGGTGTGTGGAGCTGAGAGTCTTAGGGCATGCTTTTGGAGACTTTCACTTTTATCGTTTATCATTCGATACACTTTAAAAACTTACGTATTATTCTACTTTGGGATCTTTGATTTGTAAACTATGACTTTTATCTATTCGAATGGTAACTTTTCAAAAACGTCTCATTTAGAGTTCGTTTTCTATATCTTATACTTTGTGCCCTGAAGTAGCATCCCAATGACACAGTCTTCCGCTGCGGTATTTTGGGGGTGTTACAGATTGGTACCAGAGCCTTGGTTATAGAGAACTAGGTTGTTTTAGAGTCTAGACTATAACTACATACATGTAGACTCTCCTCCCTATCGCCTTGCACTTTACATACACTTACGCTTGCTGGTAATTTATTTATTTTCGGACCCACGCTATTAGATACTTGGTAGAAACCGTTAGAAACTAGACTTCCCAGTGACTTTAACACTTAAGGGAGAATCCTTTGTTCCTTTGTACTAAGCGTGACATTCCCTAGACGCCCATTTAAGCAACGTCTACCACTGAGATATGTGTGCCTGGTGATATGCACACTTGTGAAAGGAAACATTTATAATTGTGGTGGCCAACATAATTATAAGTGCTTCACGACACACGTGGACATATGACTATGCAGATGTAGATCGGTGTTGGCACAACTTAGGAAACAACTAGTGGCACGGTATTATATATGAGGATGTGAAGTATAGACTTTGGTTAATCAACGGTTTTCCCTCATCTCTGACGTTCACTAAATGTCCTTCCTCTCAGGAAATCATGGCACCAAAGAGAGTGACTCGTAGCTCTGTTCGAGGAGGCGCAACACCAAGGGGTGGAAGGACTGGTGGACGTGGAGGTAGAGGAGGTAGAGGAGCTGCTAATGACACTAGAAACCCAAGTAACGATGGTGGAAGAACTGGTGGACGTGGAGGTAGAGGAGGTGGTCACGGAGTTGAAAACAATGATAACAACGACGGTGGAAATACTGATTTTGAAGCCATCATCGCTCGACAACTTGAAAACTTTCTCCCCACTATTGTCACTCAAGTTGGCGATCATATGAATAACTTGGCAAACCACGAAAGCGGAATTAACAACACCAATGGTATAGGCCAGAATGGTAATGGCAACAACATCATTAGAACTGGATGTACGTATAAGGAATTTACGTCATGCAAGCCAATTGATTTCAATGGTGTAGGAGGTGCGTTGGCGTATACTCGATGGGTTGAAAAGATGGAGACAGTAATTGACATTAGTAACTGTGCAGCACATCAAATGGTGAAGTATTCCATGTGCTTACTATCAGGAAAGGCATTGACATGGTGGAATACGCAGATTCAAGCTAGGGGTAGAGCGGCAGCTGTAGGTATGTCATGGGACGATTTTAAGGCATTACTGAAGGCGGAATACTGCCCGGACAACGAGATGCAAAAGCTGGAGGATGAACTCTATCATCACTCTATGATAGGGGCTGGACATGCAGCCTACACAGATCGATTCCATGAATTAGCCAGACTAGTTCCACACCTAGTTACCCCTGAGTCCAAGAGGATCGAGAGGTATATATATGGTCTTGTCCCAGAAATTCGTGGGACTGTGAAAACAACTGAGCCTTCTACAATTCAGAGTGCAATATTGAGAGCAGGGACTCTGACAGATGAGATGGTTAGAAATGGAAGCTTGAGGAACAGTGATAAATGGAAGGGAACAAACGAGTTAAACAAGCAAATGGGCACAATAATTGACAACAAAAGGGCAAGGACCTTTGCGGCAACTAATTCTGGTCAGAAAGAGTATCTAGGCCCGCATCCTAAATGTACGAAGTGTAACTTTCATCATCAAAAGATTTCGCCCTGCCGTGTGTGTGCATTTTGCAGACAGTCTAGTCATTTTACAAACCAGTGTAGAGAACTAGCAAATGTGGGCAATATGACGAACAACCAAAGGACATGCTATGAATGTAACAACCCGGATCACTTTCGGAACAACTGTCCTAAGTTGAAAAGAAATCTTAACCAAGGAGGCAATCGTCCAAACTTAGCAGCAGCAATTGAAGGGCCACGAGATGAGGCCAATGAGATTCCACCCGCAATTGGCAGAGCTTACTTCTTAGGAAATCCTATCACCCAACATGTCCGCGGTAGCATAACGGGTACATTCTCTTGAACAACTATCGTGTTTTTGTAGCACTTAAGTCTTAATATAGGACTTATACACAACATTGACTAATCTGAGACCTAGCAGCATTAACTTTAGTCATACTAACATTAGTAATTTGATTAGTGTAAGCAATTCCAAAGTCGAGCCAATCTTTCAAAAGATCTTTTTCAAGGATGTTGAATCCAGATCTTGATTTTTAGCTTGGTTCTAGTGACTGTTCTTGTTTGATTGGGTTGCGAAAATCAAGTTAAAAGTTAAAGTCATCACTCAAACCGATTTAGCCTAATCTCATGACTGTTCTTGTTTGATTGGGTTGTGGGATTAAGTGAAAATCGGTTACCTAAAGGATTAACCTAAAGGAGGTCTTTTGAGGATTATGCTCGGGATTGGGAAGGTTTGCCTCATCAAGTCTGGCCACGAGAACGTACCTATTTGGATAGGAAACCCACATACATAAGCTTTGACACATTTTCTTAAACACACACGTAACTGATTAACATTAACTGAACTTCGGGACGAAGTTCCTTTTAGAGGGGAAGACTGTCACAACTCACCATTTCAGGAACTTTGGAAAAACACTATTCATAAATCACTATTCATCAAAACACTATTCATCGTTTTACTATTCATTATTTTCGAGGTCATTTTGATATTCTGAGAAACATTTGGGAAATTTACTATTCACTAAACACTATTCATTTCCGGAAAAGTTTTCACCATTCACTTGCATTACTCATTTCATCGTAAATTTAGTTTACGGGTATTCAAATTCGCGTAACCGGTTTGGTTTAGGTGCGAATTCATTTCATTAGTGTTAAGTACACTGCATATGGACTGGAGATAGTCTGCATATCATCATAACAGCATTTTCATGTTATACCACTCTTAGGATTTTCAAATTTCTATATTCAGTACATTTAACGTTTTTACGTATAAGTAATTATAGTAAACGTTAACACCCGGTTTATACACGACGAATATATCTAAATATTCCCACGATGGTCCCGACATATTTTTATATCCATTTTAACATCATAAAACTTATAACATTCAGTTACCCAGTATCTTGGAAATTTATTTTATTAATAACGTACGCGTATGAATATAACGACGGTTTTCGTTAAAACTAAACATTAATCACCCGATCACTCAGTAAATGTACCCAACATATTTTTTAATATGTTTTTAACATTATTATAACTTTATTTCATCCCGGTAAACTTCGTGAACGTTTATTTCTAATAAAACCGGTACCCGATCGTAACTAAAAACACAAACTAGTGCAAATTCTTACAAGGTTTTCTAATTAAATCCCAAGTACCCTAACCCCCCCTCCTACCCTTGAAAAACCGGACCATGAACACCCCTTTTAACCCCTAGCATTAACTCCTAAGTTGTATTTAACTAATAAACCTTATAAACCATACTTTACCAAAATTACAAAATCATAATTCACTTTATCTAGCTAAGAACAATTTTCATCTCATCTTCCCCATTTCTTCTTGCAACCCACGACCCAAATCAATCCCAAAGATCAAGTGATCATCTTCCATAAATTAAAACACTAAACTTGTTCATTTTACAAGCCTAATCAAGAATCAAGCAACAAAAACACAAGAACATCAAGCATAATCATCCTATAATCATCTCATTTTGTCAAGTAAGTTTTCATCTTTATTTTTTCATGGATCATCCTATTTTTACATGTATTTCATAAGTATCATGCTAAAAACCATGTACAACTAGCTATACCACTCTTTATTTTGTCAAAAATGAAACATACAAACCCTAACTTTTTAGTTATGAATCCCCTTGCTCTAATAACTTGGTTAGGAGTCCATGGCACCCTAAGAAGGTGTATGGTAAGATTAGATTAGCTATGTGGTGATTACAAGAGGTTTGGTGATGGTAGAAATTAGTTTTAGACCTTGAAAACTTGATTTGGAACCTATTTTAGACATGCTGTCCCGTTTTGTAAAAATCTGGAAAATCAGTAAACACCAAGGAAACTTTGGCAAAATTTTTAGAAAATACTTTCAAAAACGAATCCGTAGGCGAAAGAACGGATTAAAAAGAGTTTATAACGAAGGAGTTATGATTTTTGCAAGATTGTAGACGAAAAGTATTTTTTCTGAAAATGTTTGCTGTTGGACGTTTTTCATTGGACAAAAAGAGACTTTAGACGTAACCCGGAGGAGCCGAGCTTTCCAAAATATATTACTACATATTAAGACGTAACCGTGGACATAAAGAACAAGTAAAACGGACAAGTAACGACAAAGATATTCACGTTTGAATATCGGCTAAAACCATTTCTATTTGACAGCTTTTATATAAATTTGGCACAAAAACTACGAAGTACATTTTTGAACTAGACATAATATTAAGTACCAAGTTTTATAACTAATGTAGTATTAGTTATTACGAGTATATTTTCATCATTTCAAGGATTACAACTCGAGTATTTCAACGCTAACATGGAAACTTACGATATATATATATATAAGTATATATATATTACAACTAGCTTATTATATTTTCTAATAGCAATATTTTTCCAAATTTTTGGATTATATATTTTTGATAACACAAGTGTATTTCCAAAGACTAGAGTGGTATAGAAACATGAGCATGGACATTCATAACATCATTTGGTGATCTAAATGAGATCATTCATCATTCATTTTAGGTTGCGGCAGATAACCGTGCATTGTTGTCCTTAACATTCCGTTGCATTGTACTATTACTTCAAGGTGAGTCATAGCCCCTACTCTTTTAATTGTTCTATCAACTCTTTGGGGGAGATACATGCTACTACTTGCTTACTTGTACGGATTCACATAACATTATACTTGATAACATTATACTTGATTTCATTATACTTGATTTCATTATTCTTGATTACATACATACATGATTGATACATGCACACATACTTACTATTATACTTTGGGAAATGGCCCCAGATTAAGTTGCTGGGCACAACCATGGATACATACATACAGACTTCCAATCCCTAGATTAAGTTGCTGGGCAAAACCATGGATACATACATACAGACTTCCAATGGCCCCAGATTAAGTTGCTGGACACAACCATTGAGACATACATACAAACATGAGGTCTTCGGATATGAAGTGTAGACTCACTACTAATTGCTTAACTGTTGTAATGAACTAATACATATCTTAATCATATTATATTGTAGCAGTGGGTTGTAAACACACAGGTTACAAGTCTCTTATGGCGGGACTTGCAACTGAGTGGATTTACGATGCCTTTGCTGAGTGAACATTCTTTATAGACTTTTCATCTGTACTAAGACAAACTCTATGAACTCACCAACCTTTGTGTTGACACTTTAAGCATGTTTATCTCAGGTTAGAAAGGCGATAGCAGGTGTGTGGAGCTGAGAGTCTTAGGGCATGCTTTTGGAGACTTTCACTTTTATCGTTTACCATTCGATACACTTTAAAAACTTACGTATTATTCTACTTTGGGATCTTTGATTTGTAAACTATGACTTTTATCTATTCGAATGGTAACTTTTCAAAAACGTCTCATTTAGAGTTCGTTTTCTATATCTTATACTTTGTGCCCTGAAGTAGCATCCCAATGACACAGTCTTCCGCTGCGGTATTTTGGGGGTGTTACATCCGAGCCTATCTTTTCATTTCTAACTTTAAGCATCTTACTTAAAGGAAGAATTTGTTACACCCCACTTAAATGTACACCCAAATCGCCTTAGCCTTCCGTGTATGCGCTCATTTTTAGTGCATTATTGTTATGTGTTAAACCCTAAGTTAATTATCTAATTGATTACATGGTTGCTAAGTCGAGTCATATCCTTGTACATATTGTTTTGGGACGATTGAGACTCATGGGTAAAGTACTTATTTTATGGAGTGATGGGGAAGAACATCATATATTACCCCCCGTATGTGCGTTAATCCTAAAAGTACTCCAAGTGTTTTGATTTTCTTAATTCGAGTCATTAGATTAGTTTATTGTAAAGTATGTAAATATTCAAGTGTAAGGGGAATTTTCATTCCCTATGGTGTATTATTTTGGATGGTAGAGTAAGAATCTATGCAAAAAAAAAAAAAAAAATAAAAAAAAAAAATAAATAAATAAAAAAAAAAAAAATTGATAATATCAAGAAAAAAGAAAAGAAAAAAAAAATAGAAAAAGAAAAAGAGAAAAAACATACGGACTATCATCCCTTTTCATTCTATGTTCATTTTATGTTTTTGTTATTTTTCATTTATTAGCTTAAGTTGAGTCTAGTCTTGGCTTAGCAACGCCATATTGTACATGTAATTAACCAAGATTGTTAACTCGCCACCAGTAAAGACTGCCTATATCCAACAAAACCGTGTATTTCATATCCCTACACCTAACATTACAACCCTTTAAAAGACCTCTTTGATAATTTATCATAGGTGCTTACGCCATGTGGTGGAGGTTTGATCCTTCCCAAGCCTATGGTAATCTATTTTGCTATGACAGGCAGTGAGAGATATCTTCCGTTTCCATATTGTAATTTATACTTTATTACACCCGAGAGATGTGAGTATCTAAACACTATTTGTGAGGTGCTAGTATATGACCTCCGTGCTTGTCTTTGGTCTTTAGTGGAACGATCATTTGTTGTAATTACTTTTATATTAGTGTTAAATGACCCCTAACTTGTATTTTGATTAGAATAAAAGTGCATTTGCTTGAGGACAAGCAAATCTCAAGTGTAAGGGTATATGATGAGGCGAAAAATGAACCACTTTTAGGGGGTCATTTAAGCCCGGAATTGAATTTATTTGATCAAATATTACCCTAAATCGTTCCTTTTGTGATTTTAGGTACTTTTGGACTGAAATCTGGAAAAGGAAGGAATTCGGATGTTTTTGGAGCATAAATGTGAAGAAAACGCCAAAGACTTAATTTTCCATGCTGAGAACAATGTATGACGGCGTCAAGAGGAAACATGTGACGGCGTCAAGAGTAAAGTCCATGACGACCCAGAAGAAACCTGAAGACGTCACAAGTAGAGCGTCAAGAGTTAAAGTCGTGACGGCCTGCATAAGGTGTACACATGACGGCGTCAGACCCAGATCTAGGCAGTCCGAGGAACTATTTGGCGGCGAGATGACGGCGTCAAGCATTTGTTCTTGACGCCGTCACCTTCTAAAATTTATATATAGTTTTCTAATTTTCATTCAAAAAAGGAACTTGTGTGGAGAAACCCTAAGGCCGAACCTTGTACGAATTTTACAGCTTTTTCAAGGGTTTTCAGCCCTTGAACCCTTACATGTGTAATTGAGATAAGTCTTCTCTTAATTCAATCAATATGTCTATATGTTGGTTGTCTATATCTTGTGCTTGTCTTAATTCCACCATGTTAGGCTAGATCTATCTTGTGTTTGCTTGGATCTAATGAAACGTAGGTGTTAATTATGTGTTGATTACTTGTTTATGGTTGTATTGGATGAATGATTTCAATGTTAGGCTTAAGAAAACTGGCAGATCTCCAATTGGTAACATGCTTGAACGTCTTAGGAAACAAGAACCGATGTGTACTAGGTTTTATTGGTTGTATTTAATGCATGAGTAAATTCTAATGATCCCATATTAGGAGCTTCTTAGCCGGCTCGACATAGGAGTGAAGTAGGCACTCATAGGATTGGGGAGTTAAGTACGCCACCCCATGAATGGTCTTAAGGAATACAATACGTCATCCATGCAACTATAACAAGTAATTAACGTGTAAAAGATATCTAGGGAGTAGTGAAATCTAAGTAAACACATTTCTCCCACTTATTGCTCACAACCTTAGTATAATTAGTTTAATTTCATTTTTAGTATTTTATTTTGATTGCATCTTAGTATTGGGTTAGTTGACTAGCAACTAATTCCGCCCAAATCCTTCAAACCCGAGATATTTACTTGCTTTCTTAAAAATATAAAAATACAAAAAGAATCATCCCTCATCTCTAGACTTAATCTTTAGGTTTTCTAATCCTAGCGACACTATTCCTAGCTGAACGATCAATCCCCGGTACTTGTCACTATACTATACTACAACGATTAGGTACAGTGCCTGGTGGGGGTTGTAAGCTTCTCAAGATCCCTTGAGAGGTAAAGCCTGGTGCAATCCCTACGTACCAGTTGTTTAAAAGGTCACTTTGGTTTTCAAAGCTTGGTACAAAGTTTTGATGGTAGTGTGGTCTAAAAAATCTTTGGTTTGGGTAGGAGTTGTCTCTCCTTTGGTGTGAGTTATATTGATAATGTAAAGACCTTTGGTTGTTGTAAAAATTTCTTCTTGATGATGATTGATTGTTTTGAAAAGAATGTCTTTGATTATATGAAGGCTTCATATTTGGTGTATGTAAGATAGGTCTATGGTCGACTCGAGCTTGTGTATATCCAAGTCCATTACATGAAACCGGGTTGTAAAATTGTTTTGGGGTTTCATTTCTTATAATGGGTGTTTGAGTACCTCGATTATTAACAAAAAGAGCTTGAGCAGTGGTAGGTTTAACAAAACATTTCGACGAAACACCACTTTTCCTCTGTGTCCTGGTGCGCTGCCGGTGCATTGAAGTGTCATCCAGCGCGTCAGGCTCAGAAACTTTAGGAGTTTCATTTTGTCTTTCTTTTACAA
Source organism: Artemisia argyi (assembly GCA_030686995.1). Lineage (NCBI taxonomy): Eukaryota > Viridiplantae > Streptophyta > Magnoliopsida > Asterales > Asteraceae > Artemisia > Artemisia argyi. The sequence goes on along the minus strand of CM060701.1, from coordinate 91,364,184 downwards.
ATACAATAGGTTTGGTTAGACTCTCGGAAATTGTTTTCTCATTTTTCAAAAATCCAAGACCTTCCTTATCTTGGGACAATTTTTGTTGACTCAACATATCATCCAAATCATTGCTACTTTTCTTAAATTTGGAAAAACTTAATGACTCCTTTTGCAGTTTGGATACTTTGTCATTCAAAGAGTTAACCTCATGTCCAAGTTTTTCACAACTTGTGCAAGGTTCAACCACCTCTTTGCGTTGAGAAAGTCTCTTTACTTCTCGTTCGAGTTCAAAAACCTTTTTATGAAGAGAGTGTTTCTCCTCAACAAGTTTTTCAATAGTTTTAAAGAATTCCTCATTCTCTTTTTGCAAATTACTAATATTTAAATCTTTATTAGAAATGGAAGAGTTTGGAGATACCTCTTGAGTTTCAAACGCCATGAGACACGTTGCGTTCCTTTCCGAATGATCCCTGTCTTCACTATCACTCCAAGCTCCGCCGACGAATGCCCTATTTTCCTTGGGCTTTGGACATTCACTTATAAAGTGATTCTTGTCTCCACAATTATAGCACTCGCATTCACGCCTTGAACTTCCAACACCTTTAATTTTATAGCCATGATCTCTTCCAATCTTTCTACCATCACTATCACCTTGGTTACCAAACCAATTATTGCGCCTAGGGTTACCTCCTCGTCTAAAGAACTTCCTAAAGTTCCTTGCCATAAGGTTGAGCTCTTCATCATCTTCATCACTTCATTTATCATTATCATCACTAGTTTGTTCCCTAGTGACTTTAGCTTTAAGGGCTAGTGACTTAACCTCTTTTTTCATTTCTTTAGAAACGACCTTGTCATTTTCTAAAATCATTTCATACACTTTAAGGTTGCCAAATAGCTCGTCAAGAGGAAGTTCCGCCAAGTTCTTGGCTTCTTCAATAGCCGTCACCTTTGGCCTCCCCTTAACCGGAAGAGCTCGAAGAAACTTTCTAACATGGTTCTTGTTGTAGAAGCTAGGATCTAGAGCCGTAAGGCTTGTGATAATAGCATTGAACCACGTGTAACCATAGTCAATGGTTTCTTCATCCGAGATTGAAAACTTCTCATGTTGTTGGATGAGTAAGTCAATCTTGCAATCTTTGACTTGTGATTTACCTTGATGTGTGATGATGATTGAATGCCAAATCTCCTTGGTGGTCTTGTACACATGGACTCTCTCGAACTCCCTTCGAGGTAGAGCATTGTATATCAACATCTTGGCTTCATCGTTTATGACAAGCCTTCTCATCTCATCATCCTTTAGTTCCGAGTATGGTTTCGTCACCATCAACTTGGTTTCGGGATCTAGCATCATGAAAACAAAGTCGCCATTTTGAATGATCTCCCACAAATCAAGATCCTTGGACCTAACATAGGTCTCAAATCGAGTTTTCCAAAAATAAAACCCGTTGGTCTCTAGCAAAGGTGGTCTTTGTATTGATATAAATAATGCTTAAAAACGTTATTAATATTTCTCAATAACTCTACGTTTTGATAATCACAAAATCTAAACTAAATTAAGTCAAGATTATGACGTAAACAAGTATTTAGTTACAAATATTTACTTCTACAACTTATATCACTTAAGGTATGCATAAACTAAGCATTTTATGCATTACATGATCAAAGGAAATATTTTCTTAACAAAAAACACTTTATAAAATGACATTAACATTTTATATATTTTAGAAAATCATTTTTGGCATTGTTTTATTAAACTACAAAGATATGATTTCAAATTTCCAACCAAAAAGGGCAAAATCTCTCCAGAAAAACCTTCCCCACAAAAAGACAAACAAACCCAACATTCTGGAGGGGGCGGCCCCCTTAATTCCTGGGCGGCCCCCTTAATGATTAAGGGGACCGGCACGCTCCAGAACAGTATTTTTTAGCCCTTTAAATAATGGTTCATTTCACAATTTTTCCTCACCTTTTGCATTCAAAACTTTCTGATCTCATCTCCATTTCTATCCCAAAATCCTTTGATCTTATAATTCATATGTCTTTGTTACCAACTGATCCAAAGCTTCATCCACACAAGTGCAAAAAGAAGAACACTTCTTAACATCCATAAAATTGTAGTAGTGTTGTGATTAGTTAGTATCATCTTGTAGTAGTGCTAGATATTTGTAAAGTGTTGTATGAATTAGTTGATTGTAGATATTAGGTGTATTGTAAAATAGTGTAGTAGTTGTGAATTTGTTATGCATAGAAAAAGGTGCGAAGTAAACAAGAAGAAGAGGTTGTGAAGCTATCTTGAAGAAGTTTTGAAGGTGTGAAGTTGTGAAGAAGTTGTGAGATTGGTTCTAGCTATGATTAGAACTCGACATTTAGCTTAGTGTCATTAATAGGTGTAAGCCAAGGTGTGTATGGTTTCTCTGCTATAAGGAGTTTGTTGACATAGTGAAGAAAATGCTCGAGTGTGGTACTCGGGGAGTGGAGTAGGGCAAGGAAGGTGTCCTTGTAGCCGAACCACTATAAATTCACGTGTTGTGGTTTGATCTTTCTAACGCTATCTTTACTTCATTTCATTTCAATACTTGCATTATTAGATTAGACTTGCTTATATTTGTTTACACTTGAATTCACGTAAGATTGAATCAAAGTTTTTACAAGCTACAAAACATTTTGAAAATAAATTTAAAAAGACGTAAAACGATTCAACCCCCTTCTAGGTTTCCACAATTGGTATCAGGAGCCATGTCTAGCAAGATCTTTAAAACATATTGTATTTTAAAACTTGTAACGATCTATGGAATCTGAAAAATATTTAGAAGGGCAATCTATGCAAAGACCACCACTATTTGAAAGTGATGGATTTTTATATTGGAAAAATCGATTCGAAATTTATCTGAAATCAAAAGATCTAGATCTTTGGCATGTTATTACTAATTGTGATTTTTTACCTATTCAAAATAACCCCGAAACAAAGAAAGATGAAATCGTACCTTTTGAAAAACAAAATGATGATTTAAAATGAAAACTTGCTAAAAATGATGAAGCAAAAATGATTATTTATAATGCGCTACCACGTAAAGAGTACGAATGGATCTTTATGTGTGAAACCGCAAAAGAAATTTGGAACTCTTTACTTATAACTCACCAAGGTAATAGTCAAGTCAAAGATAATAAAATAGATCTACTTGTTCAACAATATGAGCAATTCACGATTCCGGAAGAGGAATCAATTGATAATGCTTTCGCTAGATTTAACACAATCATCACACGCTTAAAAGCACTTGATGAGAATTTTTCTAGTAAGAATTTTGTTAGGATGTTTCTTAGGGCTCTTTACCCAAAATGGCGATCTAAAGTGACGGCTATTGAAGAATCAAAGAATTTGTCAACGTTGCAACTTGATGAATTAATTGGAAACTTGAAAGTCTACGAAGTAATTATAAAGAAGGACTCCAAAATGGTCAAAGGAAAACGAGAGCAAAGCAAGTCAATCGCTTTGAAAGCTAGAAAGGAATCTAGTAACGAAGATAGCTCATCTTTCGAAAGTGATGATGAAGAATACGCCATGGCCGTAAGAGATTTCAAGAAATTCTTCAAAAGGCGAGGAAGATTTGTTAGACAACCACACGATGAAAGGAGAGCATCTTAAAAGAATAAAGATGACAAGAATAGCAAGAATGAGAGAAAGTGTTTCAAATGTGGTGATCCAAATCATCTCATTGGAAAATGTCCAATGATGTCAAGAGATCAAAATCAAAGAGCATTTGTTGGAGGAGCTTGGAGTGATAGTGATGAGGAAGAGAAAGAAACGACAAAAGAAGAAAAGTGTCTTATGGCAAAAACATCAAGCGAGGTACGTTCCAAAACCGAATATTTTAGTGATGAGAATTTATCATTAAACGAAAATGATTTAGATAATGAGTATAATAGACTATGCAAATAACTAAAAACAAATCACTAAAACATATAAACAACCAATTAGAAAATGAAATACTAGAACTTAAAATTAAAATACATGAATTAGAAAAAGGCAAAGAAATCATTGAAGAATGTAAATTATGTCAAGAGCTTAAATGTGAAAATGAAATACTTAGAAATGAAATTTGTAAATTTGACAAATTTGAAAATAGTAGTAACTCACTTAAGAAAATAATAAGTATTCAAAGAATATTCGGAGACAAAACCGGCTTAGGATTTAACCCAATTGAAGCTTCATCTAGTGAAACAAAAAATGTTAAGTTTGAAAGCAAATCTAGTAAACCAACATCCTTAGAAAAACATCCAAAATACATACTCATAAATGACAAGAAAATACCTCTTGCTGGTAATGAAGAAATAAAAACGTTTTATAAACCGTCTTTAAAGACCGATATAGGATCCTCTAAACCTAAAACAAGATCTAAAACTCCACCACCTAGGAAACCAAATAATTCTTATCCTAGATCTAAAACACCTCAACCAAGAAGAAACCAAAATAAACAAAACTACAACAACCCTAGTAATCAAATGTGGAACTATCAACCAAGTTACAACCCTTGGAGAATACTACCACCTTTCATGCATCCTAGCCAAATGTTGAACATGTTTGGACCAAACAACTTTGGACCAAAGAGGCAAGGGGGACCAAATAGCTAGATCAACATTCCTTACTACTATCTTGGAGTTCTATCACCATAGACTTTTTCCAAGTCTATTTCTCATCTTGAAGATTTAGAAGATTTTTTTTAAGACCGTTGGGTACGCCATACTTTCTCTACTCATTGCCATGTGTAGATAATATTTTTTCTGCTACTTTGCTTGCGTAGATATAATTTACTTCCTTCTTGTTCTTGAACATATATATATATATATACATATGAATGCACATAACCTAGATACGTCATTAGTTGACTTTCTAGAACTCCATGAAATTGTTCGTTTTCAAACCTTTTCCTTCCCCTCATTGGACCTTTTGAACTTTGACGTTCAACTCAAAAATCTTTTATGTCCACTATTCGAAGACTCATGATGGTGAAAGGATGTGAGTTAAGTGGATCAACATAAAGGAAGAACGCCTTCGCACAAGAATGCTATGGATGAAACAAACTCCTTTCTCCGACAAAAACTCATCTACGTCACCATTTCTCAACTCCACCTAATAACCCACTATTTATTCACACTTGCACATAATCTATATATATATATATATATATATATATATATATATATATATATATATATATATATATATATATATACATACACATATTCACATATTCCCGAACATCTCTCAAATCCTCCATTAACTTGACACTTTGATCATTTTATCCGAAATTGTCAAAGATACATTTTAATTAACGAAACGTTAATTAAAAATTGTCAAGTACTTCATCATCGTGCCAATAAACTCTTATGTATTTTTGATATATTATAAATCTAATTATATACATATAAATATGTTTGTTCCAGAAACTTAAACCGCGAAACATTCAAAATTTAAAGGGCGGCCCCCTTAAAGATTAAGGGGACCGGCTTGTTATCGAGGGCGGTCCCCTTAATGTTTAAGGAGGCCGGCCTATTGTAACTTCCAAAATCGTTTTCCATCTTAAATTCTTTCCCAAACACTCCATTTGTTCATATTTTCCTCACTCACCACTGCTGTGAACGAACCAAAACCACCAAAACCACTAGAATCCTTCACCAAATCACCAATCCGGGGTTGTTTCGCAAGGGGCAAACGCTAACCAATCGTATAACATCTTTTGTAAGTTTTTCAACATCACATTTCATTCAATTTAGTGTCTAGTCAATAATTAGGTATTTTATTAAAATTTATTTTAATCCGAATTTTAGTAAAATTGAAGTTAGGAATTGAATAACCAAATGCTTCCCATAGGATTAGAATGTCGAATTGCAAGTCAAACTAAGTATAACACATCATATTGTCAAAATTTTTAATCGCCCATAAACCCCTATTAATTTCTTTCTTCAAAAAGCACATTGTTGATATAACTCTTAAAAACTAGTTAAAACTTACTACATTGTGGTGGTTTAATGTTTTAAACAATCAAAACATACTTTTCAATTCATTGTAAAAAGTTTCATGAAGACAACATGGGCGTTTGGTTCATGAACAAACCATACTTATATGAACTTATTTAAAACTTAAAACTAATTCATTAAACTTACTAACATAATTCGAGTCTATAGATGTCATCAAGATATATAATTAATATATATATTGATGTTTTAGGAGATATTCATCTAGATAAGGGAGCGTTTGGTTTATCTTGAAAAAGACATTTTGAAAACCAAAATTCATATTTTCACTTTCTAAATAAGTTTTATGTTAGTCAAACTCGTAAGAAAAAGCAAGATATATAATCTAATATATATCTAGCCTAAGTTCGAAATGAATTATGATATCTAAAGTGATGTTTAGATAGTATTGATATTATATCGAACCTATTCCACAACTCCATTTTGACATCATAAAATACATTTTAAACGAGTTTAAAATTAAAAACAAAGAACATTGTGAAACTACTTCCTAGGATATTTTTAGGTCGAATTAGGCTTCCGTTCCACATGTATTGCATAAAATCATATATATATATATATATATATATATATATATATATATATATATATATATATATATATATATATATATATATATATATATATATATATATATGTAACATATGCATGTTAATTGTTTTTGTCTTAATTTTATTTTTGTTGTTATATTGTTTAGGTGAAAATGCCTAAGACCACGGTTGGTGATGTTTCACAAACCAAACAATACATTCCTCAAGTTTCCTCTACTCCCGGCATGTCTCCCGCCGTTGCATGTTACTATCGTCCCATTGAAAATAGAAACATTCACGAGGGTAGAATTGTCGATCCATCCTACTATGAATCTGATCATATCAAACGATCTTTCACCAATATCCGTCTTGATTGTCTTTTCAAAATCAACGAACCAATCATTCCTCGCTTTGTTCTCGACTTCTATAGCCGAGTGACGGTGAAAACCGATCCCTTTGGCCATCTCCTCATTTCTTTCATGATCTAACATCAATTCATCACTGTTACTCTTGCTCAGTTTGGAAAAATCCTCAGAATCCCATACACCGGCCAAGCTGTATACTCTAATGAATGGGATCTTTCCTCACTTGAACGAAATCGTCCTCAGGGTGGTCCATACTATTATGAGATTCCTAGTCCTGAAGACATTCTTCGACTGCTTGAACTAGAACGTGGTAGGACTAGTCGCAGAATCAAGTCGAAGAATGTCGATATTCATGAAAATCAAATTCTTCTCAAAGAGCTAAGCCCCGAAATGAAAAATTGGGAAGAACTCATTCGCAAGAATGCATTTGGTACCAGCGGTCACCGTGATCATCTCATGGCTAGCATCGCCCACATGTTGTATTGTGTAGTTGCTGAAGAAAACTACAATCTGGCTTATCTCTTTGTCCATCGAATCATGACAGCCAAAAACACTCCAAATGCCAATCTTCCTTAATCATCATGTCATGGAACATTACCAAGATCTTCGAAATGATTTCTATGTGCAAATTCATCCCACTCTGAACTGACTCACTCTTGTTCGTACTCGAAGTGACAAAGGAAAATCTCGTGGTCCTTTGTTTTCTATGCCTCGGGGTTCAACATCCCATTGAGGTAATGATGATGATGAGGAGGAAAACACCTCGCGTGCTAGTACCCCATCTCCCACTACCTATGTTGATGATCTCCCTGATCTTGATTATACCCATTATCAAATTCCTCTTCCTCATGAGCGTACCGATGAACTCCTCTTCACCCGTCAAATGTCCATAATTAACCAACAACAACAAATGCATGAAGAAGTTCAAGGAGGATTCAAGTCCGTAGGAAAGATGTTCAGGAAGATGATGGGCAAGAAGAAGAAGTAGAGTTGTTGATGTGTTGCTACCTAATAATATTATTGTTCTATTAGATATTTGTATGCTTTATTTGTCCGACTTATTTGGAAATACTTGTGCTACTTCACGATTTTCTCTTGAATGTTGCTTAGGCTTTAACTATTATGCTTGGACCTTGTTTATAACTTTATGCTAAATTTATGCTTCTTTTAATTTAGCTTATAATATATTAGTTTGCATGCATGATTTGTTATTTATGCATATATTTCATCATTCCTAGAGTATGTGCTTTAAATAGAGCTTGCTGGAAACACACATTTGAAAAACCGCCCATTTCTGCGAATTTTTGGTTTCTGGTCGCCGGGGAAAACACCAGATGGGCGGCCCCCTTAAATTTCCTAGGCGGTCCCCTTAATTATTAAGGGGGCCGGCCTACAATTAAGGGGACCGGCTATTTGAAACTGGGTTTACTGTTTTCTTTTGCATCCTATGACCTCTTTCTCTAGTATCAGCTACCATTTCCCCTTTTAACCCAACTGATTTTAGAATCTCCTTAAACCATTTCAAAAACATACCTAAATCAACCATTTCCATACTATAAATTCCCTCCAAATCAACAATCTTCATCTCATCATTCATCATCTCTTTCAACGTAAACCATCATGTCTTCACCAAGCACCTCCAACCCTAAGGCCTCCAAGAAACAAAAGATTGTTATCATCCCTCCAAAACAACTCTTCATTGACTTAACTAATGAAGACAACATAACTCCATCACCTCCTCCTAAATGCTCATCTCCAAGTGCACCTAATGCACCATCCAAAACACCTTCCACTCATGGAACTTCCTCATCCTCCATACCTTCAACTTCCTCAATCAATGACTACATAAACTCACACTTGTCATCACCACAAGCATCATCACCACATCCTACACAAGAACTGTAACACCCCCAAAATACCGCAGCGGAAGACTGTGTCATAGGGGTGCTACTTCATAATACAAAGTACAATTTATAGAAAACGAACTCTAAATGAGACGTTTTGAAACGTTACCATTCGATTAATGAATTCAAAGTTACAAACATGAGATTCCAAAGTATGATACATAAATGTATACAAAGTTTTGAATAGTAAATGATAAAAGCGTAAGTCTTCAGAATATGCAGCTTGACTCTAAGTTCCACGCACTAGCTATCGCCTTACTAACCTGAGATAAACATGCTAAAGTGTCAACACAATGGTTGGTGAGTTCATAGAGTTTGTCTTAAAATAGTTGAAAAGCCTTAAAAGAATATTCGCACAGCAAAGGCATCGTGAATCCACTCAGTTACAAGTCCCGCCATAAGAGACTTGTAACCTGTGTGTTCACAACCCACTGCTACAATATAGTATGATTAAGACATGTATAAGTTCATCAAGACAATTTAAGCAATTAGAAGTGAGTCTATACTTCATCTCCGAAGACCTCACTTTGGGAGCCAATTCCCAAAGACAACTGGGAGCCACTTCCCAAAGAAAACTGGGAGCCACTTCCAAAGATAAAAGACAGTCATGTATCTAAGAATACGAAGAATTGCCCATATATGTCTTGCATAATGTTCATGATGTAGTACTTAGTATAAAGTGTAAGTCGTTGAATATAAATGGTTTATGAAACATGTATAGGTTGTATATCTCTTACTACCGTTCGGGCCGACATAATTCAGAAGTCATGGAGTAAACGTTCGAGGAGCCAGGACACTTTAACTCATAAATCCACAACTCGTCTCGACGGCTTACTTAATGAACTCCTCACATGAGGCTCCCTACTATTGTAGTATTTGATAACATATATATATATATAATCTTTTGATCTTTAAAAGTTATATGGTCTTTAGCCGTGGCTTTGCCGTGACCTTGGTCATTGTTACCATGGTCTTGAGACTCAACCTTGGCTTTAGCCATGGTTGTGGTCTTAGCTTTAGGTCATTAGACCTCTTGGTCTTAGTAAAACATAACTATTATTTAGTGACCTGGTACTTAAAACGGACTGTTAAGAATTTGAAGAAATATCTCACTCGTAAAGGGTTTTCAGGGCTCAAGCTTCTTTATTCCTGAACGAAAACGTCGTTCCGGACAACTTTCGTTTTTTAACTTTTTGATGAATCGGATCAGAAGTGGGACTTTAAAAATCAAAATTTGATCAGAATGCTATTTAGGCAGTTTTGCCGTTTTGGTTTCGCTAACTTCAAATGGTCATAACTTTTGACTCGTGTACTCATTTTGGGTGATTCAAATTGCTATGTTTTCCTTGTTAAGTCCTCTTTAACAGTAAGTAAGTGTCAAATATCAAAGTTATACTATTGTGGTCGTGGTTTTCCATAAAAATCACTAGTTTGCTTGTTTGCTTGTCATAAGTTAACATATGTATACCAATACTCGTTTTGTCCATTTTTAAACATCATGAACACAATAACAAGAACATATATAGCATGAAAAGAACACAAAGAGCATGAAAATGATATTGAGCAAGAAAGTGTAATAGGGTTTGCTTACAACTTGTGAAGAAACTAACTAGAACCAAGATCAAAACCAAGAACCACTACTAAATCTTCCTAAAATTTTCCAACCATAGCCATGCTTCCATATCAAAAACCTTATCTTATAATCCCTTGATAAACACTAATCTAACATAAAAACAACCTTTAGTAAAAATCTTCACTAAGAACACTTGGGAATTTGATGAGTTTTTGTGGTGTTTTATGGTGATTTTATGGTTGAAAGGTGTTAAGGATCATGCAAGGAACATAAGGCTATACTTATGATGGATGAAACTTGAAAGAATCATGATCAAAATGGGTTATTTTATGTGTTTGGGTCGTTGGTATTGAGAGAGAAAGGAAGAGAATGAGTTTGATTATTTTTGATTAAGTGTAAATGATATAAAATGAATGAAGTAACAAAATTGGTTTGTTATACTTTAGTAGATATTTTGTGATATTATCTAGTTATGACTAGGCTAGATGACTAGCTAAAAACACCTTATAAGACTTCCAAGATAAGATTGGTGAGTTGTTGATAACACCTAGTGTTTACGGGGCGAGTTTTGGTCCAGGTAATCGCTAATAGTAAGTCTTAAAGTCACGAAACTTAAAATCGGGTATCCTAAAAATATGAAACTTGTAAATATGTTAAATCTTATCAATATAACCTATCTTAGCATATTTAATGAGTGATAAGTTCTATTGGGTTGCTTAAACGTTGTTAAAACTGGAAACGCGGGTCTAAAACGCGTAATTCGCGTAAAACGCTGAACTGGAAAATGTAAAATTCCAAAATTTTTGGAATTGTCCTAAAATGAGAGAAAATCATATTTCTATTGTTTATAATGTTTTATGGATATATCGGGATGCTGGAAGGACGTTTAAACCTAAAAGTAAATCTGGGACACGGCTTTGTGATTTTTGCAGAAATGATCCGACGAGCGTCAAACTCTCGGATTATCGTTAAAATAGTTTAACTTACGAGAATATGAAATAAAAATTTCTGAGATGAATAGTGAAAAGTGAATAGTAAAAAGTGAATAGTGAAATTTTCGGGAATAAAAGTTAACCTGAAATTGCGAATTGTTACAGTCTCTACCCCTTAAGGAGAACTTCGTCCCGAAGTTCAGTTGATGTAAACTACTTACGGTGTGTCTAAGAGAATTCGGGATTTCAGGATCTCTAAAATAGTGGTGTTCACTCTGATTCGTCTAAAGTTCTGGTCAAGGAGTCGTATCGGCTACAATTAAGCCCACTTATTTATAACTCTTTACTTACATAAAGAAGCGTCCAAATTTATGTAAGTAAGGGATCATAAACTTATGGTTCGGTGATTTACAATTTCTTTATTTAACTGAAGAGGCGTCCCAATCCATTTAAATAAGGAGATTCTAAAACATCCTACTTAAGAATTTCCGACACAAAATCCGCCTTCTGAGGCCGATAGTAAGATAATCAAGCCATCAATTCCCTAAAGCTAAGCAATAATATTATTTAACTCAAATCTTGTGTCTCATCAAACAAGAACTGTCACAAGATCAAGTTAACTAATTAGTTATTGCTGAGCTCCATGTTTTTAATGACTCGACGAATCTCTGGGGCTCCTTATAATACTAAAGTCACATCATCTAACAGCGTGGAACTAAGCAAACCTCTAACCAAAAAGCATATGTGTATGTATTGTGTGTAAGGCAAATAAAGAGGAAGGTCCCAACGTATATAGCAGTTATAGTCTAGGCACTAAATGCAACCTAGTTCTCTATAACCAAGGCTCTGATACCAATCTGTAACACCCCCAAAATACCGCAGCGGAAGACTGTGTCATAGGGGTGCTACTTCATAATACAAAGTACAAGTTATAGAAAACGAACTCTAAATGAGACGTTTTGAAAAGTTACCATTCGATTAATGAATTCAAAGTTACAAACATGAGATTCCAAAGTATGATACATAAATGTATACAAAGTTTTGAATGGTAAATGATAAAAGCGTAAGTCTTCAGAATATGCAGCTTGACTCTAAGTTCCACGCACTAGCTATCGCCTTACTAACCTGAGATAAACATGCTAAAGTGTCAACACAATGGTTGGTGAGTTCATAGAGTTTGTCTTAAAATAGTTGAAAAGCCTTAAAAGAATATTCGCACAGCAAAGGCATCGTGAATCCACTCAGTTACAAGTCCCGCCATAAGAGACTTGTAACCTGTGTGTTCACAACCCACTGCTACAATATAGTATGATTAAGACATGTATAAGTTCATCAAGACAATTTAAGCAATTAGAAGTGAGTCTATACTTCATCTCCGAAGACCTCACTTTGGGAGCCAATTCCCAAAGACAACTGGGAGCCACTTCCCAAAGAAAACTGGGAGCCACTTCCAAAGATAAAAGACAGTCATGTATGTATGAAATCAAGTATAATGCCATCAAGTATAAGACAATCAAGTATAAAACAATCAAGTATAAATGTTTTGAGTATTTGTACAAGTAAGCAAGTAGTTGAGCATGTATCCCCCCCAAGAGTTAAAACAAGTACGAAAAGAGTAGGGGCTATGACTCACCTTAAGTCTATGTAATGAGAAATGAAAGTGGTAGTCGAATCGCGAAAGTCTCTAAGAGCAGCCTATAATAGAACGTTGCGACTTAGGTTTGGAGTAACGTCTAAGAATACGAAGAATTGCCCATATATGTCTTGCATAATGTTCATGATGTAGTACTTAGTATAAAGTGTAAGTCGTTGAATATAAATGGTTTATGAAACATGTATAGGTTGTATATCTCTTACTACCGTTCGGGCCGACATAATTCAGAAGTCATGGAGTAAACGTTCGAGGAGCCAGGACACTTTAACTCATAAATCCACAACTCGTCTCGACGGCTTACTTAATGAACTCCTCACATGAGGCTCCCTACTATTGTAGTATTTGATAACATATATATATATATATAATCTTTTGATCTTTAAAAGTTATATGGTCTTTAGCCGTGGCTTTGCCGTGACCTTGGTCATTGTTACCATGGTCTTGAGACTCAACCTTGGCTTTAGCCATGGTTGTGGTCTTAGCTTTAGGTCATTAGACCTCTTGGTCTTAGTAAAACATAACTATTATTTAGTGACCTGGTACTTAAAACGGACTGTTAAGAATTTGAAGAAATATCTCACTCGTAAAGGGTTTTCAGGGCTCAAGCTTCTTTGTTCCTGAACGAAAACGTCGTTCCGGACAACTTTCGTTTTTTAACTTTTTGATGAATCGGATCAGAAGTGGGACTTTAAAAATCAAAATTTGATCAGAATGCTATTTAGGCAGTTTTGCCGTTTTGGTTTCGCTAACTTCAAATGGTCATAACTTTTGACTCGTGTACTCATTTTGGGTGATTCAAATTGCTATGTTTTCCTTGTTAAGTCCTCTTTAACAGTAAGTAAGTGTCAAATATCAAAGTTATACTATTGTGGTCGTGGTTTTCCATAAAAATCACTAGTTTGCTTGTTTGCTTGTCATAAGTTAACATATGTATACCAATACTCGTTTTGTCCATTTTTAAACATCATGAACACAATAACAAGAACATATATAGCATGAAAAGAACACAAAGAGCATGAAAATGATATTGAGCAAGAAAGTGTAATAGGGTTTGCTTACAACTTGTGAAGAAACTAACTAGAACCAAGATCAAAACCAAGAACCACTACTAAATCTTCCTAAAATTTTCCAACCATAGCCATGCTTCCATATCAAAAACCTTATCTTATAATCCCTTGATAAACACTAATCTAACATAAAAACAACCTTTAGTAAAAATCTTCACTAAGAACACTTGGGAATTTGATGAGTTTTTGTGGTGTTTTATGGTGATTTTATGGTTGAAAGGTGTTAAGGATCATGCAAGGAACATAAGGCTATACTTATGATGGATGAAACTTGAAAGAATCATGATCAAAATGGGTTATTTTATGTGTTTGGGTCGTTGGTATTGAGAGAGAAAGGAAGAGAATGAGTTTGATTATTTTTGATTAAGTGTAAATGATATAAAATGAATGAAGTAACAAAATTGGTTTGTTATACTTTAGTAGATATTTTGTGATATTATCTAGTTATGACTAGGCTAGATGACTAGCTAAAAACACCTTATAAGACTTCCAAGATAAGATTGGTGAGTTGTTGATAACACCTAGTGTTTACGGGGCGAGTTTTGGTCCAGGTAATCGCTAATAGTAAGTCTTAAAGTCACGAAACTTAAAATCGGGTATCCTAAAAATATGAAACTTGTAAATATGTTAAATCTTATCAATATAACCTATCTTAGCATATTTAATGAGTGATAAGTTCTATTGGGTTGCTTAAACGTTGTTAAAACTGGAAACGCGGGTCTAAAACGCGTAATTCGCGTAAAACGCTGAACTGGAAAATGTAAAATTCCAAAATTTTTGGAATTGTCCTAAAATGAGAGAAAATCATATTTCTATTGTTTATAATGTTTTATGGATATATCGGGATGCTGGAAGGACGTTTAAACCTAAAAGTAAATCTGGGAGACGGCTTTGTGATTTTTGCAGAAATGATCCGACGAGCGTCAAACTCTCGGATTATTGTTAAAATAGTTTAACTTACGAGAATATGAAATAAAAATTTCTGAGATGAATAGTGAAAGTGAATAGTAAAAAGTGAATAGTGAAATTTTCGGGAATAAAAGTTAACCTGAAATTGCGAATTGTTACAGTCTCTACCCCTTAAGGAGAACTTCGTCCCGAAGTTCAGTTGATGTAAACTACTTACGGTGTGTCTAAGAGAATTCGGGATTTCAGGATCTCTAAAATAGTGGTGTTCACTCTGATTCGTCTAAAGTTCTGGTCAAGGAGTCGTATCGGCTACAATTAAGCCCACTTATTTATAACTCTTTACTTACATAAAGAAGCGTCCAAATTTATGTAAGTAAGGGATCATAAACTTATGGTTCGGTGATTTACAATTTCTTTATTTAACTGAAGAGGCGTCCCAATCCATTTAAATAAGGAGATTCTAAAACATCCTACTTAAGAATTTCCGACACAAAATCCGCCTTCTGAGGCCGATAGTAAGATAATCAAGCCATCAATTCCCTAAAGCTAAGCAATAATATTATTTAACTCAAATCTTGTGTCTCATCAAACAAGAACTGTCACAAGATCAAGTTAACTAATTAGTTATTGCTGAGCTCCATGTTTTTAATGACTCGACGAATCTCTGGGGCTCCTTATAATACTAAAGTCACATCATCTAACAGCGTGGAACTAAGCAAACCTCTAACCAAAAAGCATATGTGTATGTATTGTGTGTAAGGCAAATAAAGAGGAAGGTCCCAACGTATATAGCAGTTATAGTCTAGGCACTAAATGCAACCTAGTTCTCTATAACCAAGGCTCTGATACCAATCTGTAACACCCCCAAAATACCGCAGCGGAAGACTGTGTCATAGGGGTGCTACTTCATAATACAAAGTACAAGTTATAGAAAACGAACTCTAAATGAGACGTTTTGAAAAGTTACCATTCGATTAATGAATTCAAAGTTACAAACATGAGATTCCAAAGTATGATACATAAATGTATACAAAGTTTTGAATGGTAAATGATAAAAGTGTAAGTCTTCAGAATATGCAGCTTGACTCTAAGTTCCACGCACTAGCTATCGCCTTACTAACCTGAGATAAACATGCTAAAGTGTTAACACAATGGTTGGTGAGTTCATAGAGTTTGTCTTAAAATAGTTGAAAAGCCTTAAAAGAATATTCGCACAGCAAAGGCATCGTGAATCCACTCAGTTACAAGTCCCGCCATAAGAGACTTGTAACCTGTGTGTTCACAACCCACTGCTACAATATAGTATGATTAAGACATGTATAAGTTCATCAAGACAATTTAAGCAATTAGAAATGAGTCTATACTTCATCTCCGAAGACCTCACTTTGGGAGCCAATTCCCAAAGACAACTGGGAGCCACTTCCCAAAGAAAACTGGGAGCCACTTCCAAAGATAAAAGACAGTCATGTATGTATGAAATCAAGTATAATGCCATCAAGTATAAGACAATCAAGTATAAAACAATCAAGTATAAATGTTTTGAGTATTTGTACAAGTAAGCAAGTAGTTGAGCATGTATCCCCCCCAAGAGTTAAAACAAGTACGAAAAGAGTAGGGGCTATGACTCACCTTAAGTCTATGTAATGAGAAATGAAAGTGGTAGTCGAATCGCGAAAGTCTCTAAGAGCAGCCTATAATAGAACGTTGCGACTTAGGTTTGGAGTAACGTCTAAGAATACGAAGAATTGCCCATATATGTCTTGCATAATGTTCATGATGTAGTACTTAGTATAAAGTGTAAGTCGTTGAATATAAATGGTTTATGAAACATGTATAGGTTGTATATCTCTTACTACCGTTCGGGCCGACATAATTCAGAAGTCATGGAGTAAACGTTCGAGGAGCCAGGACACTTTAACTCGTAAATCCACAACTCGTCTCGACGGCTTACTTAATGAACTCCTCACATGAGGCTCCCTACTATTGTAGTATTTGATAACATATATATATATATAATCTTTTGATCTTTAAAAGTTATATGGTCTTTAGCCGTGGCTTTGCCGTGACCTTGGTCATTGTTACCATGGTCTTGAGACTCAACCTTGGCTTTAGCCATGGTTGTGGTCTTAGCTTTTGGTCATTAGACCTCTTGGTCTTAGTAAAACATAACTATTATTTAGTGACCTGTTACTTAAAACGGGCTGTTAAGAATTTGAAGAAATATCTCACTCGTAAAGGGTTTTCAGGGCTCAAGCTTCTTTGTTCCTGAACGAAAACGTCGTTCCGGACAACTTTCGTGGTTTAACTTTTTGATGAATCGGATCAGAAGTGGGACTTTCAAAATCAAAATTTGATCAGAATGCTATTTAGGCAGTTTTGCCGTTTTGGTTTCGCTAACTTCAAATGGTCATAACTTTTGACTCGTGTACTCATTTTGGGTGATTCAAATTGCTATGTTTTCCTTGTTAAGTCCTCTTTAACAGTAAGTAAGTGTCAAATATCAAAGTTATACTATTGTGGTCATGGTTTTCCATAAAAATCACTAGTTTGCTTGTCATAAGTTAACATATGTATACCAATACTCGTTTTGTCCATTTTTAAACATCATGAACACAATAACAAGAACATATATAGCATGAAAAGAACACAAAGAGCATGAAAATGATATTGAGCAAGAAAGTGTAATAGGGTTTGCTTACAACTTGTGAAGAAACTAACTAGAACCAAGATCAAAACCAAGAACCACTACTAAATCTTCCTAAAATTTTCCAACCATAGCCATGCTTCCATATCAAAAACCCTATCTTATAATCCCTTGATAAACACTAATCTAACATAAAAACAACTTTTAGTAAAAATCTTCACTAAGAACACTTGGGAATTTGATGAGTTTTTGTGGTGTTTTATGGTGATTTTATGGTTGAAAGGTGTTAAGGATCATGCAAGGAACATAAGGCTATACTTATGATGGATGAAACTTGAAAGAATCATGATCAAAATGGGTTATTTTATGTGTTTGGGTCGTTGGTATTGAGAGAGAAAGGAAGAGAATGAGTTTGATTATTTTTGATTAAGTGTAAATGATATAAAATGAATGGAGTAACAAAATTGGTTTGTTATACTTTAGTAGATATTTTGTGATATTATCTAGTTATGACTAGGCTAGATGACTAGCTAAAAACACCTTATAAGACTTCCAAGATAAGATTGGTGAGTTGTTGATAACACCTAGTGTTTACGGGGCGAGTTTTGGTCCAGGTAATCGCTAATAGTAAGTCTTAAAGTCACGAAACTTAAAATCGGGTATCCTAAAAATATGAAACTTGTAAATATGTTAAATCTTATCAATATAACCTATCTTAGCATATTTAATGAGTGATAAGTTCTATTGGGTTGCTTAATCGTTGTTAAAACTGGAAACGCGGGTCTAAAACGCGTAATTCGCGTAAAACGCTGAACTGGAAAATGTAAAATTCCAAAACTTTTGGAATTGTCCTAAAATGAGAGAAAATCATATTTCTATTGTTTATAATGTTTTATGGATATATCGGGATGCTGGAAGGACGTTTAAACCTAAAAGTAAATCTCGGACACGGCTTTGTGATTTTTGCAGAAATGATCCGACGAGCGTCAAACTCTCGGATTATCGTTAAAATAGTTTAACTTACGAGAATATGAAATAAAAATTTCTGAGATGAATAGTGAAAAGTGAATAGTAAAAAGTGAATAGTGAAATTTTCGGGAATAAAAGTTAACCTGAAATTGCGAATTGTTACAAGAACCTCTTTCCACCCATCTTACCATCTCACTTTCACCAATAACACCACTTGATGCTCATATCTAATCTCCACCAATTACACCACCATTCTTTGTCAATCCCGTACCTTGGAGCTTACTTGAAGCTCATGGCGATACTTGCCTTTGCTGCATCCACAACCGAACCATAATCTTTGGTCTTAGAGATGAAATTCAATATATGTTTTCATATATTGAACACTTGCTTACCAACCCACCACCACCACCTCCTCCACCATCCTCACCCATTATTCCCCCACCACAATCTTCACCCATTTCTCCACCATCACCATCATGCCCTCCA
This sequence comes from Artemisia argyi, assembly GCA_030686995.1. Lineage (NCBI taxonomy): Eukaryota > Viridiplantae > Streptophyta > Magnoliopsida > Asterales > Asteraceae > Artemisia > Artemisia argyi. The sequence goes on along the minus strand of CM060701.1, from coordinate 91,345,136 downwards.
AATTAAGCATATGATATGCTTCATAAATAAAGCCTTTACCACCCTTTTGTTTGCAAGCTCTATGAAGCCCATGTACTCATTGCATGATGGAGTATTATTCTAGTTGTTATCTTCTCTAATTGTTATTCTATTTGTAATCTCTTTTGATGCTACATGTATTGTTGTGTTTTTGCACAACTTTAGCTTCAATATGTATGCTTCTATTTAATGATGCTTGTTTATAATGTTGTCACTTTATATATTATTGCATGTATATACTTGTGCTTCTAATATTTTTGGTTTGCAAGCATTCCATAGCTCGTCTCCTTGGTGCCCCCAAACGAGGGGGAGTACACATCAAGGGGGAGTTTTCATTCCGTCAATATTTCACGATTGAAACTTGTCAGCAAAACCTTTTTGATTCTACAGAAAGGGGGAGAAGTAAATATAAATTCACTAAAATACTTGTTTAAAAACTAATTTTTGATTTAATGAGTTTAAGTTTTGTAATCATCAAAAAGGGGGAGATTGTTGATATAAATAATGCTTAAAAACGTTATTAATATTTCTCAATAACTTTACGTTTTGATAATCACAAAATGTAAACTAAATTAAGTCAAGATTATGACGTAAACAAGTATTTAGTAACAAATATTTACTTCTACAACTTATATCACTTAAGGTATACATAAACTAAGCATCTTATGCATTACATGATCAAAGGAAATATTTTCTTAACACAAAACACTTTATAAAATGACATTAACATTTTATATATTGTAGAAAATCATTTTTGGTATTGTTTTATTAAACTACAAAGATATGAATTCAAATTTCCAACCAAAAAGCGCAAAATATCTCCAGAAAAACCTTCCCCACAAAAAGACAAACAAACCCAACGTTCTGGAGGGGGCGGCCCCCTTAATTCCTGGGCGGCCCCCTTAATGATTAAGGGGATTGGCACGCTCCAAAACAGTATTTTTTAGCCCTTTAAATACTTGTTCATTTCACAAATTTTCCTCACCTTTTTGCACTCAAAACTTTCTGATCTCATCTCCATTTCTATCCCAAAATCCTTTGATCTTATAATTCATAAGTCTTTGTTTCCAAGTGATCCAAAGCTTCATCCACACAAGTGCAAAAAGAAGAACACTTCTTAACATCCATAAAATTGTAGTAGTGTTGTGATTAGTTAGTATCATCTTGTAGTAGTGCTATATATTTGTAAAGTGTTGTGTGAATTAGTTGATTGTAGATATTAGGTGTGTTGTAAAATAGTGTAGTAGCTGTGAATTTGTTGTGCATAGAAAAAGGTGTGAAGTAAACAAGAAGAAGAGGTTGTGAAGCTATATTGAAGAAGCTGTGAAGGTGTGAAGAAGGTGTGAAGTTGTGAAGAAGTTGTGAGATTGGTTCTAGCTACGATTAGAAATCGACATTTAGTTTAGTGTCGTTAATAGGTGTAAGCCAAGCTGTGTAAGGTTTCTCCGCCATAAGAAGTTTGTTGACATAGTGAAGAAAACTCTCGAGTGTGGTACTCGGGGAGTGGAGTAGGGCAAGGAAGGTGTCCTTGTAGCCGAACCAATATAAATTCACGTGTTGTGGTTTGATCTTTCTAACTCTATCTTTACTTCATTTCATTTGAATACTTGCATTATTAGATTAGACTTGCTTATATTTGTTGACACTTGAATTCACGTAAGATCGAATCAAAGTTTTTATAAGCTACAAAAGATTTTGAAAATAAATTTAAAAAGACGTAAGACTATTCAACCCCCCTTCTAGTTTTCCACACTTTGCATAGAACACCCCTCAACATAGTTCTCTTGAGCCATGGATCTATACTCAACTTTACCAAAAATCTTTGTTAGGAATTTGGATTTTTGGAAAAGAAGTTTTTGACTTAAAACGACTTCTCGGGAAGGTTTTAACGCTCAAAAACTTGAGTATTCCGCTCTGATACCAATTGTGGAACCATAGGGGGGGGGGTGAATATGGTTTCTTCAGCTTTTAGAATGTTTAAAAACTTTAAGCCAAAAAGATGAAGCAAGTGGTTGTCAATACAACAACCACAAATACAATCCAAAGTATATAAAGCGAGTAAAGAGAGACACCACGATATATACTGGTTCGCGATGGGGGCTTTAGACCATCCATACGTCCAGTTGCGAATCCACGACACGATATTATTCCACTAGTATAATCATTTCGGTGGACTACAAGTAGTTACAATTCACTCCACCGATAATCGCCAATATCGATGCTCACAAAGAAGGAGTTACTTTCACGGTATTCCGCCCTCGGAAACCACCCAAAAGAATCTCGTGATTCGACTTCACCTAAGTGTCACCAAGATACTACCAAGACTTTCCACCGAAAGTATCAAACCCCAACTAGATCCCCAATGATCTAGGCTTGGTCACCAAGACACAAGACTTCCCTTACAACCAATTGAATGAATGAATAAAGGTTATCTGAACCAAGACCTAACCTAACCTAGTGACTCAATTCTAGTAGAAAGGGTATAGATAGAAGACCCTCGACACAATCACAAGAGTGGATTAGGTTCTTATGATTCTTCCCTTGCAAGGAGATATGTTCTTTCAAAGATGTTAGTGTGTTTAACTAAGAACACAAGATAGAATTAGAGGATTAAAGAGAAAGAATGTAGAGAGAAAGAGTAATGGCAAGGGGTGAGGAATACAAGAGGCAAGGGGGTATTTATAGGCCAAGACCCAAACTTGAGAAAAATTTATCGAGCCCGGCGCATTGCCCACGCGTAAACGTGTGGGTGACGTGCTAGAGGCTCTGTAACATTTTTCCCAAATGTCGAGTTTTGGTCTTGTAAATACCTTGCCATGGTAAACCCCAAATTGTACTTCCCACTAAACCTTAACATTAATCAATCTAAGGTTTACCAACTCAAATAGCCAATTTGGAAAATATTTTGGTGAAGTGTTTATAAGAAATCAATTATCAAAGATAGAAAGAATAGAAGAGATAATTGAGTAGGGTAGAATGGGTATTCCTCACATGGCATAAAAGAGAGAAGAAAATATGCCATGGAATATTCCTCTATAGGGAAGAGTGAGTGAGGTTAGGTTAAGAAGTAACCATGATTAGGTTTAGAAAAAAGTGTGTAGAGATTAAACCATGGTTAGGTTAGAAGGTGAACCATGGTTAGTTTAAAGGGTGTATCCAAAGGAATGTTCCATCCTTGGTGTGGTTAAGAATTAACCATAGTTGGGTAAGAGATGGGTGAGTTGGGAACTAACCATAGTTTGGTTAGAAGTGAACTATGGTTGGGTTAAGAGAAGCATATTCCAAAAAATATTCCATTTCTTAGGGAGAAAGGATAAATGGATGGTTGAGATGTGTTGCAGAGAAATGGATGGTTGTGATGAAGAGTGTGTAAGGAATATAAGAGATGAGTTGGATTGTGTAAGAGTGTGTAAGGGAATATGTAAGAGATGGATGTGATGGGGAGCCAAGTGTGTGTAGAGAATGAAATGGTTGTGAGTAGTGTGTGTATTTTGAAAATAAAGTTGTTGTGGTGTAAGGAATATGTTGTAAGGATGGGATATGTGTAAGAGTGAGTTGTATGTGTAAGGAATAATGTAAGAGTGATTTGAAAGGGAGCCTAGTGTGTGTGAAGAGAGGTATGTGAGTAAAGTGTGTGTATTTTGAATGTAAAGGTATTTGTATGTGAGTAGTGTGTGTAAGTAGTATGTGTAGAAAAAGTGTATATGGGGAATGTATAAAGTAGAGGGAATATTGTAAGAAGGGATTTTTCTGTGGGAAAGTGTGGGAGTCAAAGATGTAACAGTGTAAGAGGTGTAAGGGAATATTTAGAAGATGTTGGGTTGTTTGGAGGCTTTGTCTCATGTGATTAAGAAGAGATAAAGGGATAATCAAGTTGTCATTAGAAAGAAAAGAATTTAGACAAACATGATTATAGTTGAGAAAATCATAGGTTACTTATAATCTTAAGTAACTTAACGTCGATAATCCATAATTTCATAACTCGTGACTTTCCACAACTCAACGTAATTAGCTAACACCTTGGTACAAAGGAGCCAAGTGCTTTGCCTTGATGTAAAGCATATCCCATGCGGGAAAGGATGCGTTTACGCAAAGTGACCTTTGGCTTAGTTTGACCAATAAGGGAGCAAACCCGTTACGTGATTAGAGAATACGTAAGCACGGACTATGAGCATATGAATGCTTTCACTTGATGTTACATGATGGATCTAAACACATGCCTTGTGTTATAGTGATACTTTGAATGATACTAACAAGTACGCGGAATATACTTAGTAATACTTAGAAGATTTGTTTGTATGTTTGTTTGTGAATGAGAAAAGTTGTATATGAACACAGAATATAAACCAAAAGTTAAGCTCCAATATTATTAAGAATATCGGAAAGGATTAGTGGCAAAACAATTGCATCCCTATATCCCTCAGTGGGACACTGGAGCAATTCTTGCATAGTACGTTGATCAGCCATCTCGGTGATGGGTGTTTTAACAAGAGTACGTAACTCGGGTACGTAAGCTTGTTTATGACGTCTACGATAGTGTTGGTTCGGTATGGTCAGAGAATTATCGATTAATCTCGACCGTGAACGTGTGATCATACACTAAAAAGAAAATCAAAGTAAAAAGAAAAAGGAAAACAAATTTGAAAAGAAAATCTTTTTGTATTTTTGTTTTTATAAAGCAAAATTCAAAAACTTAAACTTTTGTTTTTTTTTCTTTTTCAAACGTTACGTTAATTGTAAACCGTTTCCCTTAAATCTACTCGCGACGGAACGGGAGAGAAGAATGGATCTCTCTTCAGCATGCAATTTAATGTCAAAGCTTCCGTATTTTCCGCTTATTCGGTCGTAGAATCCAAAGTAATCTGGTTAGCAACTAATTTCACGCGTTGTTCTATTGAGAAGCTTATTTGGTTTACAACGCCCACCCTTCAACGGGAGAGTCGAGGCTGTAACTTTATTTTATTTTTTTGTATTTTTGAAAACACTTTAGGAAAAGTGTTTTTGATTTTTCAAATTTTTTTGGTTTTTATAGAAAATATATACAAGGAAGGTTTTCAAAACACAATTTCGAAAAACAAAAACGAAAAATTCACTTCAACCTTCCCCGGCAGCGGCGCCAAAATTGATTCGTGAGAAAATCAAGTTATATATAGTATAGTATTACTCAAGAGATCCGCAAAGAAATACAGATAACCAGAGGTCGTAGTCCGTGTGAAGGGTGAATGGAATTCTCAATTCCCGATTTTGTGAATCGTGTCGTGAAAGTGGTAAAAAGTGATTTTGATGAGATTATACTAATGAAATAACAAATAAAGCACAAATAATCACTTAAGCACGTATTACAAATAAGGAAACTAGAAACGTAACGAAAAATCAAAAACGTAAGCTTAAATGCGAATTAAACGTTATTGTACGAAATAAAACGTGAATTTTAAGCTACACTACTCCTATGGACTTCAAAATAATTTTGAAAAGTTAAAAATGATAAAAGAAAATTTTAAGAAAAAGATTTTTTTTTTTTTTGACTTTTTATTTATTTTTTATGAATTAAAAAACTATTTAACTAATTAAAAATTAAAAGAAAATGCAAATAAGGTGAGAAAAATGAAAAATAAAATTTGAAAATTATAAAATAACTAAAAAGTAATTTTAAAGCTAAAAACTAATTTTTTTTGGCTTTTTGTGTAATTTTTAGGAATTAAAAACTATTAAATCTAATTAAAAATTCAAATTAAATTCAAAATAAATGGGAAAATGCAAAATAACTTTCTAAAATTCTATAATAAATAAAAATAAATTTATAAAATATTTTTGGATTTTTTAAGGCTTTTTCTGATTTTTTTTTTGGATTTTTTAGTAATTAAAAAGTATTAAAAAGTGAATAAAATTGAAAATAAAATAAGAAAAATAGTAAATGGACTCAGAAAAATTTTTAAAAATTACAGAAAATCTATAATATTAAAATATGCTTGAGAAAAAATTTTGAAAGAAAAATAAGCAAGAGAAGTACTGATAAACTTGAAACAGCTTATTTGGAGAGCTTATTATTAAGCAAAACTTGACCTGGTTGACCCCAACTTTGACCAATTGTGTTTTTGACTCAAAAATGCTCAAATTAATAATAGCAGACCAATAAGCACACATGAACATAGGAATGGGCATAAACAAATGGTAATAAGCACTTATGCAATTAGCAAAAAGCTAAACAGCATAAGCTGAGGTCCCAAATAGTAAATTAAGCAATTACAAGTCCAAATGAACTTAAACTAACACCAAATCTCAGCTTATGATAACCAAAACAAACTTGCAGCCCTGATATCGAAAACAAATACTTGAGCAAACCACTTACTAAAATAAGCCAATAAACCTACTCTAATAAGCTGTTGAGCACAAACTTATGGGGGCAAAATCTAGTCTATCTTACTGAGATTACAAATTTACCAAGAACTCAGATTCCTAATCCAATTCACTATCCCAAAAGATGCTGAGAAAGTTCTCCTAAAACTGATGTGCAGGGGACTACTTGGCTTAAACAGGTAATTTCAAAGCACTTTTCCAATGAGCAAATCAGATCCAATCCAAAATTTTCTTTTTGATATTGTTTTACAGGCTACAAAACTTCTTAAAACAGCAAAGTTCAAGTGTTTCCAAACAAAAGTGAATACTAGAAAGGTTCAAAAAGTTTTGGCTAAAAACTAATATGCAAATATTTTTTTACTTTTTACTCTTACAAATATTTTGACTAAATTGAATTTTAGATAATCCTAAATGACCACTATAGATGTATTAAGGTATGATATAAGTGAATTAAGCAATCTAAACTACTAATGCAACTAAATCTAAATGATTATGTAACCTGAGAACTAATTTGTTTACTGTTATGATGCAATGAAAAATTATTTTGACTTTATATGTTATGTCCTACTGAATTTATGTTTTACTTAGCCTAAATGCAACCTAAATGAATTACCTAAACCAAATAACACCTCAGAAACAGTGATTAAACTAGCAAACCACACTTATCCAAACACTACTTAAGTGACTGTCACCACTAAAATACCTCTCAATTCCAATCCAATTCAGTCCAAATCCTAACCTAAGTGCTAACAATGATCCAAAAACACCCAATATACTCAGAAACACAGATCTCAAATGCAACTCAAACACAGAAACACAAATCAAATAGATGACAGATATATAAAACAGTTACAATCCAAACCAAATCAAACTAATGGTGATGAAGAAACAAGCTATAATAAACTAAGATATGATGCAAATAAACATAAACAAGCAATTAAAAGAATTAAACTACTATAAAGCTACTGATGCAGAATTGAATTAAAATAAATGAAGACTTGCCAACCAAATCCCCCTCAGCTCAAACAGAGGGGGTTCACTATGCTTGCCTGTCTTTAAGACATGCCAAATGCTCCTTATTGGCTGTCTATAACTCCACAATAAGCTCAGCTTATTATAATAAGCACCTCAGTTGACTTATGTTTGACCAATTTGATTTTGAGAAAATTTGATAAAACAGTAGCTAATAGTTATAATAAGCTTATGACAGCAGAAACAAACTACTTGAAACTTAATTCAGATGTGTAAAAACTAAATTGAAATATATATATATATATATATATATATATATATATATATATATATATATATATATATATATATATATATAACAGAAGCTTAAGACAGATAAAAATTACTATTGATTAAAACTACAAATAAGTAAATAAGCAGAAATGGAATTAAGATAATAAGCTGAAAAATTAAATTTATATTAACAAGCAGCAATTTTAGTACAATACTTGTTTGAAAATGAAAATTACAATGAACTTAAAAACAGAAATATTAAAACAAGACTAAAAACCTACACGCCTAAATGACTGTGGAGGAGGAGTATTTATAGCCGATTCAGGGGAGTCGTTGGATCCTTCTAGTAGTAACAGCTCAGCAATCCATGTGAGAAGTGTGCTTCTTTGAGCTA